>PJRA01000508.1:1494634-1509710 GCA_016987375.1 Brachionus koreanus | reverse complement strand
ATGGAGGCCAACAATCATGAAAGAGCTCACCGAAATGGGAATGACATCGGAAGAAGCAAGGGTGAAGGCGAAAGATCGATCGACTTGAGTAGAAATCAAAAGTAATGAGCCTACGCTCCACAAGGAGTGAATAAGGAATAAACAACAAAAAAACTAGTACAACTTTGACTACTATTTTGCCAAGTATTTTGCAATAATTACCTAAATCGAATTTAATTTTACAAATAAAACAAATTATAAAATTATCAACTATTTCATTTTGCTTTTTTTTATTAACACTCCTAGTTGTTGGACTTTCTAAATTCTCGATTTTTTTATCAATATTTACTGTTTTTTTCTTTAATTAAAGATTGAGCATAGTCTTTCTTCAGTTTTTTTCTCTTTTCATTTACTTTTTAATTTTGAGAAAAAGTTTCTTTTAAGAAACTGAAACACTTGATGAGCCATCATTTCGAGGCGTGTCAATCAAATATGGCTCGTCACTTAATGCGCTTTTTGAGCCAGATCCTAATGAAGTTTGATTCTCTTTGTAACTTATAGACTAAATAGGTAATTTGAAATAATCAAAATTCACCAGCTTTGACCAATTCTACAAAATTCATAATTTGTTCCAAATCACCCATTTTGGAGTCTAAATTAGGAGGCCAAGATAAAATAATCAATCAAAAAAGTTGGTTTTTATATAAATTTTGGCTATTCAAAAATATAAAATCTTAGGAAAATTTATTAATTTTCAGCAAGAAAAAAACAAAATTATAATTTAAAAGTTGTCACCCCATTCACACTTACCATTCACACTAACCCATCTTACTACTTATCTTTAAATGTTGTTTCCAATTAAATTTGAAAATAGACGTAAAGATTAGTATTTTATCTTGAAAAATAATTTTTTTTAAAGATCACAGTTGGTCTTATTAAAATATATAATCTAAAAATTAGACTTTATTCAATTTTTTAGTAAAACTCTGATAATGATCAATTAGCTTTTGAAGCTGCTGATTGTTTTGGCTAAGATAGTTTCCTTACTCAATTTATTCCTTGATACTATTATCATGTTCAGCAAAGACCAGTAATGATAATACCTCTTTTGTTTTTTCAAAAAAAATGAAAAATTTTAATAATCAAAAATTTCTAAAATTAAAGTTAAATTTTGATTACAACAAAAAAAACTAAATTTTATGAAGTATGATCTTTGACTCGACATAAAGAGTCTTGCTATCATTATTGAATACGGTAAAAAATAATTAGATTTTTATTGATTTTTAAATGAAAAATTATCATTTTAATTAATTTATTAATCTTAAATGTTTTTAATAAATTTTTAGGGTATTCTTATTCTTAAATTAAAATAGGTAAATTTTACATGTTTTTCATATAAAATTGGAATATAAAACGATTTTAAAAATGAATATTTCTGAACTGAATCAAAAAATCGAAATTTACCCAAAGACCGCCAATTTATTTTTGCTTTTTCACTAAATTCTTTGTCATTTAGGCTATCTGTTTCAATTAGAAAATCACATTTATCCATACTAACATACCGTTCAACTACTTCCTGATTGAGATCGTTAAAAAGTCTATCAACATGACGAGTGGACTCAATAACTTGACCGAAATTGATCGCCTTCCTAAAGTATCCGGGTAATTGACCCTTGAAATCCGATTCTAAAAATCTGAGATTCCAATCATGAACTTCTGTTTTTTCAGGAATAAAAAAATAGCTTGGAAATCTATACCATTCTTTCCCAACACAAACATTTATTTCAGATTTGAAATTTAAATGCGATGAACTAAATTTAACATCCTGATTATTTAATTTAGCATATACTTGAATTGTTGATGAATAATTAAATAGAAGAGCCAGCAAACGTGATAAACTTAATAGAGCATGGATAAATATTACCAAATTAGGAATAATTTTGAATATTTTGTGTTTCATTGACAAAAATTTTGAAAAAAATGCCAAAAAAATAGATGAATTAATTAAAAATAAACTATAGATTGGAAACATAAAACGCTCTTCCTTGTGAGAACGGGTCATAATTATCAGCAACCATAAAAACATTCCCAGATAAGTCAGAGATGCATTCTTTGACAAATGCTTGTTTTTAAGATAAAGATAGATTATTGCAAAACAATTTAAAATTGAAATCGGAAATAAAATATTAAAATTGAGAAATAAATTTTTGATATAATAGCTAAACGGCTCACGTCCATAAAGATCCGGACCTTTGCCGCTTGAATCTAGAACATTGTAAACAAAAATATTCAATGGCGCGATAGCTAATTTTCCATAAAATAAGCTATCAATTAATATCAGCGGTGATAATATTAATATTCCTGAAATTGCTGTAGTTTTCACAAAATCAAATATCGGCTTTTGAATTATATAATTAATTGCCACTGGAATACCAATGATTACAACAAAAGGCCAGGCTAGCAATACTGCTAAACCGATAGCAAATACTGATCGAATAAAATTATTCTGATAAATACTTGAATAGGCATATGTGATCAGATAGAGCGAAAATGTTGATGGTAAAAATGATGTGGTTGATAGAAACATACCAACATTTGTCAAATTTAAAACTAAATAATAATAATGAGTGTATTGAAATGTTTGTCTGTCAAGATGGCCAAGTTTTTTCAGTCCTTCAAATAATTTTGTGTCTGTGTAACTTTGAACAAGAGCAAATACAAATCGAAGTACATAGAACATGGTTATTTTGGAAGTTATTAAGAACTTGAATGGATATATAAATATGTAGTGAACAAATAAATACAAATAGGAACGTAAAGCATAGTCTGGTGAATATTCCCATGTTTGAGTGCCTTGTCCGTACATTAAAAAATGCAATGGATCCCAGTAATTGTATGTTTCATCACAGTCCCAGATCAAATTGTAATAAACTGAGAGGAAACGAGCGGTCAAGAACAGCATGAATATATTTCCGCTATTCAATGTCGTTATGTATCTGTAAAACACTAAGCAATTTGACATGGTTACTTCCTGTGAGGGTTGACCCATTTTTCTTTCTTGCTTAGACATTTTTCGTTTAAGGTTTTAAAAATACTTTTAATTCATAAAATTTTTCATGAATAAATTAAATTAAACGCAGTTATCATTTAATTTAAATATTTTTATTTTTAGATGAAAATAGCTTAGTCTTTTAAACACTTATTAAAATTAACATTTGAATTTTATAGCATTTTTCAAAAAAAATTTGAAAATTTATTCTTAAAAATTTTTTTTAATAATTAAAATATTAAAAAAACTTTGTTAAAGAATGAAAAAAAAAATTAAAAAATTTGACTGAAACATTTTTTGCTGAATGATTTTGTATATTTTGGAATAGTTTCAACAAGTTACATTTTTCTAAAAATTTCATCAAGAGTTCGCGATGGTGTCCATGCTGAATAAAAAAATTCGAATATGCTGAAAAAGATTCAAGGTAGAGATGAAATTTTATTCAAATGTGTAATTTATTCAAATAAACTAGAAGTGGTGAATCTCATGAATGACATTAATCAAAAAGCTGATAACAGAAACCAATTTCAGAAATAATATTCGAAAAATTTATAGTAAGAAAATTAATTATTTTCAACCAAAATTTAAATAAAAACACGACAGTCACTGACAGATGAAGTTGAATAAAACATTATTTAAAAATTACAATATTTTTTAAAATTTTAAAAAACAGAAAACAGAGCCACAAGAGTTTGAATAGCTCTAACAAGACGTCTGGGTGAAGGCAAATTTTTGTTGAAACGATTTTACTGCTTCAGCTATTTGGGACTTTTGAAATTGATCAGTGTTCAAGTCGAAGTCCAATACTAACTTATTCATTATCTTTACTTCAGATTTGCAAGTTTTTTGTCTTTAAATTGTTTTTAGAGCTCTTTTGATCTGAAATTGGCATTACGAAAAACTATTTTTTTATTTCTAAGATAAGAAAAGCTTATTTTTTTATGTAAATTTGAAATATTTTGAACCTTAAAATTTAATTGTTTAGCGCCAAAATATTAATTATTAATTTCGGATATTTTCCCTATTCTACTCCTAATTATCATAATCAATTTCCAAACCAAACACACTCTTGCGAATCTGAAAGAAAACCTTGCACTACAGCATTCCATACATATTTACGCATCATGATTACGCTCAAAAGAATTATGTATCAAATTGGCGAAAGAAGACAAAGAAGAAAACTTAGAAATAAAAAGCATTTTGACAGGCGTCTCCTTAGAAAGTCAAGAATCAAAGCGTCATCACAAAAAAGCTAAACTATAAGTCCAAGCAAAACAGCTTCTACCGTTTTTTTCTTATACATTTAATAATATAATTCAATTTTAAAAAAAATTATACTAAAATGTAACTCACAGACATAGTACTGTTAACTAGTGTTGGAATACGCACAAGCGAACAGCTAACCGTCTAAAATTTCTTCTGGCCGTTAAAATGCTCGCTGATAACGCTCGCTGCTGCTCGCCAAATAATGCAATCAGCTCAATATGAGCGATCAAGAGTTCAATTTTTCAAAAAATTTCATTATTTTATAATTTATTAATAACTATTAGAATGATTTTTTTTAATTATTTATTAATTAATAATCTTAAATTTAAATAAAATTTAAGACAAATTTTTGTTTATCCTCAGATTTGTGAATTTCATTAAAAATATTTAATCTATATGTTATAAATTATATGTCACCGCCAATTGGTGGTGATGGGCTTAGACAATCTACATGTTAGGTGTCGCAGCAAGAACTACTACTACTTATACATTTAAACCTTAAAAATTAAAATATTTATTTTTTATTTGTTTTCTTATTTAGATTCAATTAATTTTTATCAAATATGACAATATTCTGTAACGTTAACTCTTTTTTATTGTTTATTTCTGATTCCTTGTTTTCTAATTTCCAGAAGCTGGCCAAGATCCCTCAACATCACAACTTGATGTGTCTGATTCAAATGCGACAAGATTTCTCACAACTAATCCAACCAGCAACTGACGAAATTCTCCAATACCGCCAAACTCACCCAGTCACGATTATTATGAATATTATGTTATTATGAATTATCAGCTGGACCATAAGATCTATTTGTAAATAGTCATCTAGCTCATTATTTTTAAGACTAATCGCTGAAAACTAAAAAAGATAGCTAAAAATTTATTTTTTTGGTAAACTTCTTCAATTTCAAATAATTAAAACCTCTATATTCTTATGAAAATAAATATAAATTTATTTTGTTTATTTTTGCTTTAACCTGAGCAATTTTTGTTTTAAAAAAAAAAGTTCAATAAATTGTTTATTCGAATCATTTGATTTTAAATCATTAAATCATTTGAAAAAAAAATTTCTCATGAAAATTCTAGTACTTTATCATTTCAAAAAATAACCATTTTAAATATCGAGCTTCATATGCTATAGTATTTTTTCCAGGATGAACTGGATTATCACTTAGTGGTTCTTCTACATTTGCTTTTATATTTTTGCCATGAACTTCAAAAAAAAAGTTAATTTTTCTTCAATTTAAACTAAAACAATTCTTTGATTACTTTCACATAGAGTAAGAAATTGAATAATTTCTATCACAAGTTGATCTTTTAAAATAATTATTTGTTTAGCCATGCTTTCAAACAAAGCTAGAAAACATCGTTTTGTGTAATACCAAGTGTCGGTTCCCAATTTCTTTTGATAGGGTTCCAAACTTTTCATTATACGAGATATTCCGAAATCATAATTACCTTTTGCACAATAAAGTGTCCTAAGCACAGAAAATAAATTAAATTCATTAACCAAAATTAAATACAGCTAATTTACCCAATCACTAAGTTTATTATACATAAATGATAGAATTTTTGGTTGGGATTTTCTTCAAGTGCTTTGTCCTCTTCTCTTTCTATTTTTCTCATCAATTCTTCAGCCTTTGAGGAAAATATTACTATAACTAACTAAATAAATAGTCGGAATTACTTCTTCGTTTAGACTTGACATGACATAAGTAACACATAAATTGGCCAGTACAATAGGGCTTATATTGAGAATCTTGAAAAAATGTTAGAAAAAATTTAATTTAAGTGCGAGAATAATAATTACGTTATCATAATTTTTTTTTACTATAGGCTCATAGAATTCAATCGCTTTTTTATATTTTGTATTTTCTTGCATAAAAAGTACGTGACCAGCATTAAGTCTCCATACATCATGGTCATTGCAGAATTCAAACGATTTTCTAAACAATTTTTCAATAGCTGTATAGTTATGCATATCCCAATAGATGCTAGCTTGAGCCATCAAAATTGGAATATATCTAATAAAATTAAATAAAATGAAATTTTTTTTAAATATATTTTTTTAAATACAGTTCTAGATTTTCATCATATTCTTTAAGTGCTCGACTAATGGCTTCTTCTTTATTACTCTTTCTGACATCTTGGACTTCTTTAGTTAATTTTCTAAGTGTGTCTATTTGTTTTACTCCCATTTCTTCTAGCTTTCTGTACGCCTCTTCAGGCGATGTTTGCTGCATTATCTTAGCTTCCATAAATTCGTATTCATACTTTTTAAAAATTTTGTATTTAAATAAAAAAAAAAAAAAAAATTAAGTACCGGTGTGAGATGTTTAAATGTTAGATGAGAATTTTCAGCCAGTACATCAGCAACTAAGCTATAAAAGCCAAATTTCACATACAAAAAGCACAAGTTGGCAAATGTTTCGAAAGGAAAAGAGTTTTGCTGAATTAAAAATTGAAGTTTTTCAAATCCAGAACTGGGCTCTTCGTCCATGTTCATTACAGCTATGTTGTGCAAAGTGATTGGGTCAAGTTCAGCTTCGGTTCTCGGTGGCATATCTGTCAATGCTTCTCTTGCATTGTTCACTAAAGAAAAAAATTAAACATTATTTTTTTTTATTTTTATTAATGATTTAGAAAATTTTACTATTTTTGAGATTAAATTGAATGGCCGCTTTCAAATTAAAAGCTTCGACTAAACAAGACTCATGCAGTACTAATGTGTTTCCAACACTAGCAACTTCAATTCCGTCTGTTTGCATACCAACACTCAATTCTTTAAAAAAATTATTTTACCAAATTTGAAAAAATATCAATGATTTTTTTACCAGGATTTTCTTTAATTCCTTTTTCGATTATATCTGCAATGTGTCTTAACGAATAGTCATATTGTTTCAATTGGTAATAGCAAACAGCTATATTATAAGAAATATCTGCTCTATTTCCGATGGTTTGCTTTGCTTTTTTAAATTTCTCAAGTGCTCGTTCAAATTTTTTTTCTTTGAATAAAATGCAAGCCTTATTCATTTCCGTAGAAGCATCATCAGTAGGGGATTTTTCAATATATTCCTAAAATTAAATTTAAAATTTTTCTCTTTTATAGTTAATCAACTAGTTTACCACGCAACCGTTTATATCATCTTCAGCATATTTAATGGCAGCTTGTAATTGAATCACTTTAAATTGCAAACTAGGAGTTTCAATTTGGGAACAAATTTTCATTGCTTCCGTATTCAGACCACATTTATACAAAGATTGTGCAAAGTAAAGCTTATACTGTTCTTGCTCGGGGTACATATTTGATAATTGTTCATAGTAGTCAGATGCATTAACAAAATCTTGAACCGAATAATAACAATATGCCAGGAGCGATAACCCTGCTCTTGACTTTTTAAAATAATTAAACACAAAAAAATTTTTATAAAGTAGTTCTAAAACCTCTTAAAAGGTAGAACTTTTCAATAGAATCATACCTTTTGATTTATTTGTACTTGATAGTTTAAAATATCTATTGCATCTCGATATTTTCCGTTTTTTATCTTGAAAATTTAGAAAATTAAGAGTATATTAATTGAATCAATTTTTTTACCAATGAATAAATTGTGCTTGTGGCTTCGCCTGTTTTTAAGTCATATCTTATTGACATATTTATTCTAATTTAAATACAATTCGTTAGCTCTTAATTTTTTTAAATTATATGATTCAGCTACAGATATGTTAAATGATACCTAAGTAGGTAAGAGAATTTATGAAATTTGGAAATAATATCCCTCATAATAATAAATAGTTGTCTAGGAAACTAATCTTTTCTTTATATATAGACAACGAGCTTGCTCATGTTACTTGTTTTTCTCTTGATTTTTTTTATCAAATATAAAATTTTTATTGATTTAAATATATTTTTTCTAATTTGCACGAAAGGATAAGTTAGTTTTATGTTTTTAGTCTAATTTTATTTGCTTAAATGCAATTGAAATTTCATGTTCCTATTTTTATTTTTTATGTTTGTTGCATGTTCTAAAGTTCAAGTCCAAATCCCAAGTATTAATTTCCATTAATAAATAAAAAATTTGAAAAAAAAAATTTTTAGTTTATTTCGCTTGGATTTTCTTTAGTTTCTATTTTACAAAAGCAAATCAAATGATGGACATTTAATGAAACGGCATAAATATTTTGATGATATTTTCTAAGGAACCTCTGATGATTTGCGAGTAAAATTCAAACTCAACCAATTTTATGTGCTATAGCATTTCTATTTCTCTCAATAGCTATACTCGTTTTATTTTTTTTTTTCTTGGCTTCAAAATTTTGAAATTAATAATTTTTTGAATAAAACTTAGTTTTAAAAAATTGAATATTCTCTGGGTCACTTATTATTATCAATAAAAGCTGTTTAATCAGAATTTATGCCTAAAAATTCATCTTCATGTTGTCATTCATATTCTACTTCTTTAATTGATTTTAAGGGCCTAGATTTTAAATGAGAAAATAATCAACAACAAATTTTATTTTAACAACTTTTTATATTTTACAGTTTTTCATATATTTTTTAAGATTATTTATAAATTAAATGTATACTTTATTGACATTTTTACAAAAAATTCAACTAAAATGCATTTTGATTTATCGATTAACTTCATCTAACTAAATTTTAAATCAAATAGAATTATTGTTAAAATAAAAATTTTATACACAAATTTTAGCAACCTTTGTATATTTTTTTGAATTTAAATGAGTTAATGGGAAAAAAGAATAGATTAAAATTTTATTAAATTTAAATATTTTAGATAAAATTAGAAAAATACCAAAACGAGACACTATTGACACTGAAATAAAATTGAATTTTTTTTAATTAGTAATGAGTCAAAATTTAAAATCAGCCAATTCGGTTTAGTTTTTGAAAAAAATTATTTTTGTGAAAATTATTTACAAAAAATTACTATTTATATAATACAAAAATGTAAAATAAATCACATTATTTAAAGTAAAAAGAAAAATCTTCTACAAATCACAATAATGATTTTACAAATTTAAATAAATACATTTTGTGTCTAAAAAATTGCTTAGTAGACATAAGCTGGTACAGAACTAAAATAAAACAAATCTAAAATGTTAGCTTGTTGTTATTTCGAAGATTAAAGTTTAATTTTAAATTTTTTTTTTTCAATTCAGCTGTGCATTGGCAGAAATAATGGCAAAAATTTTGAAAAATTAATCTGTTCATTATTAGAATTGTTTGATTTGTTTGGCATGTTAGGAACTTGACCAAAACCTTGCATTAATTGGCCATATGGAGCGTTTTGATTCATTGTAACTGATTGACCGCTTAATGCCGCCCTCATAACCATTGCCTGGTAAAGATGTTGTTGCTGCTGCTGTAAAGTAAAGCTGGGGTAGGCTTTTGACATGGCAGATAGAGCTGAGACTAGATAAGATTGATCATGTGTTATTGGAGAAGAGCATGCCAACGCATTTTGATTATTTAGAGGAAAACTGTTGTTATTCAAAACTGGTAAGCCATTACCAGCATACATGAAAGGAAGCGAGTTTCTTAGTCGAATAGCTGCGGACATGTCTTGCAAAATTGGAGAACAATTTTGCGCACCAGCATTACCAGTCGAATTGTCAGTTTCAATATTTCCGGTTATAATCTCTTCTGGAGAACCACAACGGCTGCTATTGGCACTCTCTAGTCTACTACTAGATCTACTGCTGCTAGAAGTATTATTTGACGTGTTTAAATGCTTGTTTTGATGACTAGTTGATTGAGATTTTTTGAAATCGTTCACAATAAGTTCAAGTTGTTTATCGCTTATTTTTTTTAGATTTTTCGGCTTTTGGATGGAAAAGCTTGTATGACTTAATTTTAATTTATCATCTGAGCTGTTTATGAGACTATCGATGGAAAAAGAATTTAGTTTTTTTTTTGAATTTTCATTCGAATATATCGAAGAACTTGATGATGATGGAGATGAGGACACAGTTCCGAGTGTATTGGGTAATATTCCGATCTGGTTCATGAACAAATGAGCCTGATCAGGCATATTTATTGCTAGGCTTTTAGCTTGTTTGCTTATATTTTGAGAATACAACATCATTTGGTTCAAATTCGGCAGTTGATGAGAACCTTGTTCGGCTTCTTTAACAGAAATATCGGCTTCGTCATCTTCTTCAAACTCATCAAACTCGTCATTTCTAGATTGATCGTGCTTTTCTTGGTCATCCGAATTTTTCTTATTTTCGCCTCTGTTGCAAATTGTTTTAAATCGTTTTCTTCGTCTTAATAAACTTCCGTTATCGAACATGTTACCACATCTTTAAATTGAATATTTTATTTGATAGGTAAATTTTAATTAAAAAACCCATTAAAACAAAAGACTGTAAATTTTGCTTTTTAAAAAAAAAAATCGATAATTTCTAAATCAGTAAAAAAAATAGTAACTGATATAATTTATTCTCCATTGATCTTTAAAAAATGAGATAAATTATTAATCATGCTTAAAATAGATGCTTGAAATTTGGATCAAATTAAGGCAAGGCAAAATATAAAATAAATTAAATTAAATTAAATTATTGATAAAAAATTGTTATGAATTTTCTCAAATTGATTGACGAACTGTTAAGCCTCTTCTTATTGTTTAATACCGCATGTTCTTAAATTAGCTGCAGCTAAGAGTATAAGTTTTTAAACCACTAACTTTTTATTATACTCTAGAAGCAACAAGAACTTTTTTGTTTGTTTTTTAATCAAAAATATTTAAAAAAAAAATGAAAGTTATTTTTCTGAGGAATTTTTTTATTTCTAAAGAAAAACATAAATCTACATTTCTCAAAAACAATTTATTTATATCAAAAAGCTGTTCAAAAGATATGAGTGTTTGAAATTTTATTTTTTTAATTGTTATTTTGGTGCTTCTAGCGTTAATAAACTAAAAACTAAATTAAATCTTAACGAACTGTTTTGAATTGAATGATATAGTGCCCCAGATCATATACGATAGTCTCAGACATTTTAATTTTTAATATTTTAGAAATTTAAACTCAGATAACATAATAATAATAGTAGTTAATTTTCTTTACATTCAACTTGATTTAATTTAACTAAATTGACAAAGCAGGAAGACTAAAGTAGTCCCGATTAAAAATTAATTAAAATTTTAGTTTAAAAATTAAATGTCAAAATTAATAAGATTAAATTATTCGATAAAATTGAAGAATTTTTTTTCTCTTTTTTTTAAAGTTTTATCTTGTGGAAAACTCAAAAAAAAGTCATTTTTAAGTCTTTTAAAAGTCAAGTAAATTGACTTTATAACTTTTGAAAATTTCTGATTCTAACTGTAGTATTTTTCTTTTGAAACTTAAATAATTACCGTATTTCATCGAATAAAAGAAAGCTAGGTCTTCCAAGTGTTTCTTCTATTGGAACATATTTTAGTCTAAATAAAATAATTTATCCATTTTCATTTCATATATTGAAAACAATTGATTACATGTTTTACATGGCTAATGACTGTTTAAATTTCTTTTAAACGGGTCACTAGTTAGAAATGATTAGAAACTAAAATAAAAGAAAATTTTTGAATCAAATATTAGATAATTTCTTCTATTTGTGGTTACTTGTATTTGATGAAATAGTTGATAGTTTTATTTTTGTTGTATATTATATGTTAGTTATTTAAAGTTTACATTAGTTTTATCTTTCATAAAAACTTTGAAAATTTAATTTAAATAAACTAAAATCATTTAGACTGATTAAATTTGACAGAAGATGTTTGGCCCAAAGTTGATGTGTCTGACTAAAACAAGATATTATCAAGATGGTATTCTATTAAATAAGACCTAAGGTATCCTAAAATAGGATATAAAAAAAAAAATTGACCGCATATTAAATTAATCAATTATTTAAGTAAAATTTAAAATAGATTTAGATTCATGAGAAAAATATATGTCATGCAAGAGGTATTAATCTCGGATTAAAATAGCTCGGCATTTAGAGCCTAGTGACAACAAGTGCCCATACATTACATTCTTATCGAATGTTTGAAATAAACCGCTTTACTAATTTCGATCGATAACTAAAATTGTTGACAATTTAATTCAATAGAAAAAAAAAATGATTAATTGCTTTCTATATTTAGACAGGATTAAATCTACAGCCAATTGAATTTGGGATATAAAATTTTCTTATTAAACAAAAAGAGTTCTAATTTGATTTGAAAAGTACCTTGGATGAAGTGCCCAGTAGCTTCCTTTGCCTGGACGATCTTGTCTGCGCGGAATCTTGATAAAACAGTCGTTGAATGACAAATTGTGTCGCAACGAGTTCTGCCATTTTTGGGTGTTTTTTCTGTAGTAGGGAAACTTGTCCATGATGAATTTGTATATATCCGAAAGTGGGAGCATTTTTTCACTTGATGCCTGAATAGCCATGGCTGTCAATGCAATATACGAATAAGGTGGCTTCTCGTCACCGTAGGTTGCTTTCCCGGGTCTCGGCATTGTCTATTTTTAAGCTTTTTTTTGTTTTCTAAAATCTACACACCAAAAAAATTACTCTCAATAGTATTTATAAAAAATGTGAAGAAAAAATTAATTGGACGTGAAGAGAAAAGTACAATAGAGAGTCAATAATAATTGCTAATCGATAATGTTTCAAAATAATTCTTTGACGCATTGTTTTATTGTCAAAGCGGCTAAAATCACTTAGTTTTAAAATGAAAAATCTTTTTTTAATTAAAGATATTCGATTAGGACGAAGAGAAAGGTTACGCAAGTGTGCCTAATTCAAAACGCTTATTTATCTTTTTTTTGACCAAAACAAAATCGCGTCTTATCTTTTTATTTTTTTAGAAGAAAAAAAATATTTGATTAGTCAAACTTGTTTTTTGTTGCCAAATTTAAGCTCAGTATAAAATCGGATATTGAGTTAATTTAATTAAAAACTAATTTCCTGATCAAGGTTAACAATAGATCACTTGCTATCTGATAGTGTTAAATGATATGCCGGAAATAAAGTTATTAAAAAAAATTATTTTTTATTTCTAGTAGTATCTGGCTTTGCTATTTTAACAAAAAAAAAATTTTTTTTTTTCACTTATTCTAAAAATAAAATGCAAATAAATGAAATGAAATTTGGAGAATTTTTTTTAACTAAAGGTTTTTTAGTTTAAAACTAAGAAATATAAATTTTATTTAAACTATCAACCAAGTATTTACAAAAAAAAAAGTTTACTATTTATCTCTCACAACCAGATATTCTCGAGTAATTCCAGTAAAATACTCCTCTTGTTTTTTAACAACAACAAAAATAATAGCACTTTTTTCCAAAAGCATATTTAAAAAGAAAAATACTTTTCTCTATCTTTTATATGTTATCAAAAAAAAAATTTTTTTTTTGGATTCATCAAAAACTGAAACTATAAATAGTCACGCGTATCGTGATAGCAAATGATCAGATTGCAATCAAGCAAAACAATAATACTTACTTGAGTCTATTAGTTTGACAAAGATTAACCATTTAAATTAATTGTCTAATATTTATAGAAAAAAAAAGGATTGAAAAATAAGTAACAAAAGTTGAATACTGATTGAAAAATATTACTTTTTATATAGAACAAGCCTTCATACATCACATAATAGACAGACTTGTTCTAGTATTTATATTTTTAGATTTATTTGAATAAGAAAAATAAACATTTATTATTTCCAGTTCCATTGGGCTCATACCTGGTATAAATGTATAAAATTTGAATAAAGAAAACAATATTTTCTTTGTTAGAAAATCAAGTTGAAAAAATACTTGAGTTAGTATTTGTTATTTTTTCGATTTTATTCTTTCTTAAATTTAAAATAAAAATAATATATAAATCTAATAAAAATTCTAATTTTAATATTTGCGATACACTATCGGCTTAGGGCAATATTTACTGCTTTTCCAACTCGCTATTGCTATTGCTAGCGAATTATACTCGGCTTAGTGAACAATCAAGTTAGCTTATTTCTTTACTTAACAAAAATTACAAAACAGGTGCCTTGTATTCGCCGAGCAGATGCAGCTCGCAATTCGCTCAGCCCAAAAATCAAGTAGGCTGCTTGTTAAGTATTTTTCTTCAAATACAATCAAACACAAAAAAAATAACAAAAAAATAATTTCTTAGTTTTTATTTTTTTTCTTTACGAAAAAACAAAAATTAAATATTTAAATAAAGATTTTGTGATTGGCCCAACTAGCGTTCAATTAATTCATCTAAATTTTGTTTTGTCGACTCAAAAATAAAAACCCAAACAACAAATCTAATTTAATTAACCAATCAATTAATTTTATTTCTAACCAGCTCAACAACAATAAATAAAAATTAATTTATTTTTTGATTCTACTCTTAAGCATAACAATTAGTAGCAGCATTACTACAATGATCAGGAATCTAAACAATAAACACTAGTTAGAATTAATTTTTTTCTGATGAAAAAAAATGTTCAAGACAAGAATTGATAAATTTTGAGAAACAGCTCACTCTCAAGTTGTTTATTATTACACTAATTCTCATACTAACACAATTTAGTATGCCTATAGTTTGTCTATTGATAATCACGTTTTGGTCGAAAATTAAATTTTAGCATCAACGTCATGATTCTGGATATTATCTGCTATATTCTCTTATTCTTGAAACAAACTGCTAAGTTAAAATTAAAATTCAGAAAATTCATTCAATTAGTACATTTTTGGATTTTGAGAAAAAATAATATACATTTTTTTTTAATTAAAAACATCTTTAA
>PJRA01000508.1:1480246-1494234 GCA_016987375.1 Brachionus koreanus | reverse complement strand
TCTACTCTTAAGCATAACAATTAGTAGCAGTATTACTACAATGATCAGGAATCTAAACAATAAACACTAGTAAGAATTAATTTTTTTCTGATGAAAAAAATATTCAAGACAAGAACTGATAAATTTTAAGAAACAGCTCACTCTCAAGTTGTTTATTATTACACTAATTCTCATACTAACACAAATGATGTCTATAGTTTGTCTATTGATAATCACGTTTTGGTCGAAAATTAAATTTTAGCATCAACATCATGATTCTTGATATTATCTGCTATATTCTCTTATTCTTGAGTTAACTGCTAAATGAAAATTAAAATTCAGAAAAATTCATTCAATTAGTATATTTTTGGTTTTGGAGAAAAAATAATATACATATATTTTTTTTTTAATTAAAAACATCTTTAAATTATCTGGCAAAATTTTTTTCTAAAAAAATTTATGACTTTGCTAATTAAGACATTTGAAAAATTTAAATAGAATTTGATGCTCGATTAACTCTTATCAATAAGTGACTGCCTGCTAATATTGACAAATTAAATGACTAATGGCCGTATCGAATTCAAATGGTACCTTTGGACACAGTCAAAAGAAACAAAGACTTCATTGACAAAAAAAATTCTCTCTCTCTCTCTTTCTCTAAACATTCAAATAAATTTCATAATTTTAAATGGTCTAATAACGAAAAATTAAGAATTCCGTAAGTTAAAATTAATGATTGGATTTAGGGCATGAAAAAAAAAGATTAACTTGTTAAGTAGAGTCAAAATCCTAATCTGTGATACACTTAAAATAAATTAATATGATCATTAAAATATTGATTTCATGTCTATTGAAATCAATCGATTAAAATATATTAAATTACGTTTGTGTTTTTTTGGCTTAGCTGTCGTTTATGTCGATTTGAAACAATAGCTTAAAGTAGTTCTATAGCCAAGCCTTATCTTAATTATCATTTATACAATAGAAAAAATATTCAATTTTGCTCAAAAATACACCTTGCGGTCATTAAACAAAAATTAACACTCAACCAAAGACAAATATTTAGCACCAGCAACAACAATTTAAATTTAAAATTTATTGCATCACGTAAATTGCCAATATTTAGTTCAATTTAAATTGTATAACTAACATTAGTTAAAATTCCAAATAACTTGTTTTAATCAATTTTTTGGATAACCTAGTTAATTTATTTTAGCAAAATCGCTTACTTTATTTCATGTTAAGTCTAGATTTTAATCACATAGTCTCCATTGTGTAATTGCTACCTTACTATTTCCTCTTTTTTTCATGAAGCTTCAACTATGTAAACTTCTGTCACATATAACAACCTATATTAATATATGTCTTTATAACTTTCGTTACATTTTTTTAGCTGATTCTCTTTATTTTTATTCTATCTCATTTTATTAACTCTATTTTTTTTACTTTATTCTGAAGGAGCTCTAGCTCGGTACAGAAAAAAAATGAATAAATAAATTTTAATCATTAATCGAGACAACCTATGCATTTGTTTACCAAAGTCACCAATTGTACTTTTTTCTTTTTTTATATGTGCAAAATTATATATATACAAGTTCAAATAGCAATTGGGTTTAAACTAAGCCGTTGGGACCCCAAATTATATTTTTAATAAATAAATTGATTTTTATCATATCTTGAAAAATAATTAATAAAATAATATACCACAATTTTGATTAATTAGACTCAAATTGTTAGAAATAAAGCGTTAATTCAAATTGATGAAAATTTCTTGATCATTTTTGTAAAATTTAAAGTCTGAATAAAAGAAGTGATTAAAATTTTAAAATTAAAATTTAATTAAAAAAAAAGAAAACATTTAGTAATTTCTAAATAAATAAGAAAAAAAAAAATTTGGTGCTTATCATCAACTCTTCTGTTCTGTTTCTTAAAAGTAAAATCTAATTAATAATTTTAATTAAAAAAATTTTCTTAAATTAAATTTAAATTATTAGTCTCAAAAATAAGAAATAAAAAACAAGATTAGAAAATGGAGGGCCTGACACAAAAGGCCTAGTTGTTTAGATTTAAAATTGTTAGAAAAAATGGATTTAAAAATTGTAAATTTTGTCGTGGATCTAATTTTTATTCTTAAGATTTTTATATTTTTGTAAATGTAGAAAATGACATAAAAATTAAAACTTAAAAAAAAGCACCATATTGTTTAGTTCAGTTAATTTTTGAGATAGATAATGAAAAATTAACTAAAAAAAATGCTTTTGAGAATTGAAAAAATTTGAGAGAATCAAGAAAAACCGAGAGTTTAAATTGATTGGAAGAAACTATCTGAAGTAAAAACTTATTTTGAAACACTGTTGGAAAATATTATTGTCTCTTGATAAAAATATATTTAATTGCCAAAAATAATTTTTCTTCCAATTTGACGCCCCTCAAATAGTTCTCCTAATGGTGGTGTATGGACAATCAAAGTAATCGCTTGATTTGCTGATATTTGAAGTAATTATCTTAAATTTAGTCAACAAAAAAATTTATTAGACAATTTAAAAACTCATTTTGAAGGCGGTCTTTTAGCTAATTTGAATTTTATTATATATGGAATACAAATGACAAATATTTAAAATTATTTAATTAAAAAAATAAAAAATGTTTAGTGCATATCCTTCTAATTGAAATTAATAAAAATTTATAGGTTTTTTTTTTTTTGAACAAAATAAAATTTGCTATTGTTGAATAGTTTGGAGTTTGCTCAAGCAAATATTGAGGATTTTGTGAATTTTCGGAATCTAAAAGCTTCGAATGACTCTAGAAACAACATTCTTGAAGCTATGTTTAGCCAAGCTTGGATTCGGAACACTAAAACTAAAATGCGACTCTTAGCCTTATTAAAAAACATTTTAGCTTCACAACAAAAACAATAAAAATGTAGATATTTATTTAATTATATTTCAAAATCTCCAAATATCCTTTTTATGGGTTGAAATAATAAGAATAATAAAATCAAAGCTAAATGAAACTATTTCTACTTTTATGATACTTAAAAATAAAATTTCTTACTTTTTCAATTATTTGCTCTATGCTTTCTATTTGTAAATATTCTCCTGAAAGTAAACTTTTTTTATTCGAAGCCTATCAAACAAAATCCATGTCACCGAACGATACTCAAAAGCCATAGTTGACCAATATATAGTTATTTAAGTTTACCACAAAAATCAACTCTTGATTTCGATACATGATTATCTAATCAAAATCAAATACTTATTTTCATACCTCAATCTAAAAATAATAAATAATAAAATTAATTTTGAAAATAATTTTTTATCCAATTCTAAAGCCACTAGATTAACGAATCTATTTCTTGGACAGGATAAGGCTAGTGTTTACTCTAATCTTGCAAATATTTATTTATCTTCAGCTAAGTTAATTTGGTCACTCTGAAAAAAAATCTAAAAAAATATTATTTTAATTTTAAAACAAAAAATTGCTTCTTTTTCTAACTAATCTAAGCTGAGCAAGTGAGGAAAAACGAGATTTGTTCATTTTAACAAAATTAGCATAAATAAAAAAATAGCTTAATAAAACTGAACCAGTTAAACTACTCACCGCAGAAATTATAGAGTACAAAACCAAGCGAATTAGATTTTTTCTCGATTTTCAATTGAAACGTTGGTGTTTATAACTAATCGCCAGAGTCTATGCTATTTTAATTAGAAGGGTTGTAAATTTTGAATTTAATAACATGATTTTCTTTTGCCTCAGTGAATATTTTGATTTCATTTTTTTTTTCATAAATACAAGTACTTGTCAATTCAATAAGCTAAAATAAATTTCTAAACAATAGAATAAAGTCTTTCTGGATTTTGTTGCTTTTTATTTAAAAGTATGTAAATAAATTGAAGTCAAAATTTGGAGTAAATTTCGAAAATTAAAAATCAAATTTAATCATTCAACAGCAAGCAAACTAGATGGTTTATTTATTTTCAACTTTAACGATTCAATTGAGTTAATAATTCAAAATTAGGTATATGTATATTTATTTGAATTATATTGAGAAAGAGTGTGTGAAAGAGAAATATTGGATATTTCTGTAAATTAAATTAATGCTCATTTTCGCTTCATGATTTTAACTCTAGAATGCATAAAGGTATGAAATGAACAAGTCAAATTGATATATGAGTTTCAATTGAACTGAAAGCTAATTTGAACAAGTATGGCAACAAGTTTTGCCAAAAACAAATATTGAATTTGAAATATTTTTCTAATTTAGTATTGAAAAATTCATTTCACAAAAATCAACATTGACAATTGAATGACTTAGGTTTTAATTGAAATTTTTAATTTTTTGGTAGAAAATTTTACATGATTTATGATTCTTAATTATTTTAAAGTGTATTATTTTTAAACTTAAAATTCAACAAAAAAATCAAATTAATCTTTTTTGAAGAGTGAAATCTGCTACATTTTAACAACTAAAACAATTTTGATTAAAATTTTTCAATTATATAGATGTTTTTTATATTAGAAAAATTATGTATTTTTTTTCTTTTCATAATTATTTATTATTATTAATTTTGAAAATGATTGATCATGACATTTATGCAGAGTGAATCATACATTTATTCTCAAACAAAATCAATATGATTAGAGCAATTTTACTTTAATAGTTTAAATTTTTTATTTAATTCAACCACATGATACTTTTCTAAACAAATCACAATATAATTCTTATAGTTTCTAAATAATCAAAAACCTAATCAAAGAGAAGTATTTCTTTTCATCAGATTAATGTTTTTTTTTTACCAGCTAATTAATTATTCTATTCACAAAAAAATATTTTAGCCAGAATTTACAATTACTTTTAAGCCACTGATTTTTATCTATTTAATCTATTTAAATCCTCTAATCTGTGGTTATCTATTTTAGAAAAGATTGAAACGATGGCCAAGTATGATGATGAGCATGATGCTACAATAATTGTTGAACTGTTGTTTTGTCAAATCATCACTATTGATTTCTATGTGGCAAAATAATTAAGCTTAATAACTTTGTTTCATCATAACATCCCATTGATTTGAGATAGAAATTTTGGAAGCTGAGTCATTCATATGAGTGTTTTGCTATTTCCTGGTGAAGATTTGGATCTAAGTGTTTTCTAACTAGATTAATAAAGTGTTTTGGATCTTCATTAATTGAAGCCTGAATTTTATTTGAGTTTTTAAAAATATCGATCAATAAATTCACTATTCCAATTGTATAGTTATGTTGAAAATAATTCGCTTGGTTATTAGTTTTTGCAACTGATTCTACTTTTTTAAATTATTTTTTCGTATTCAACTCTTGTTTTTGCTTTTTGTTTTTTTTTACGGCGTTTTGTTGAAATGTACATATTTTTGCATGGTTTCCCTTAGAGTTTGCACATTTATATTTTGTTGGGTCTATAATATTACATTGGTTAAAATGATGGTCTCCAGCACATTGAAGACAAACTGTTTTTCTTTTCTATAATTTTTTGTTAAATGACCGAATTCCTGACATTTAAAAAATTTATTTGGAGTATTTCCGAATTTCCATGATGCTTCTTTTATTGTTGTTGAGTCAAGTCTAATGAAACCATTGCGTAGAATCTGATTAAAGACTAATGTATGATAAAATGTAACGGCTTTTACCAAGTTTAAACCTAAACCCTAGTACTTTTTTATGAATTTTTTTATCATACCATCTATATCATATTCTTGTTTCACATATTCTTGTATTTTTTCCTTTATAACTTTAACCTAACCCTTTACAACTCTAGAAAAGGATTTAGATATCTATTTTCAAATGATCTTAAATGGATAATCCAAGTCCCGTACTGCACAAATTTAGCAAATCGAATGCTATGAATGATAGCAAAGAATTTCAGATATTTAAATAAGAATGACTTATACAGTGTTTGTACTTTTGACAAATCATGTGGTTAAAATTTGGAATAGGCTTTCTTAAGAAATAGTTTACTAAAACAAAAGATTTTTTAAAGCTAGAATGAATGAATAATTTAAATGGAATTATTTACTTCCATAGCTTGCAAAAGCTTAACTCGTTCTGGGGTCGCAGTATTTTTTATTAATATAACTGTATTTCATCAAATAAAATAAAGTTCTGTCATCAAAGTTTTTCTTGTATTTGAAAATATTTTAGTGTAAAAAAGTGACTCAAATTAAAGGAATTAATCCATTTTTTTCTTCAATTGAAAACAAGAAAAAACATTTTTTACATGGCAAACGCCTGGTGAATTAATACTATATTCAATATGTATTATTTTAAAGGCTCAATATACTTGTTTTTATGCATGTTTCTTGTAGAATGAAAAATATAAAATCAAATGATTTAAGTAATAACAATAATTAATATTCTACGGTCAAGTTTGGTTTAACTAAACTGACAAAGCAGGAAGACTAACGTAGTCCTGATATAGTAGACTTTTCATTTTTTTTGTTTCTACCGACATTGTCCAGTCTGTTTTTGAACTAGTTAGTTGAATTTGCTGTGACAATCGACCCTGGCAGCTAATTCCACTTGGTCCTTCATTATTAACTGAGCTCATGAGTTCCACATCGTACCAATTAACATGATTGTAATTTTTGTGGATTTTATAGAATTGAATAAGATCCCCACGTTCTCGTCAAACTTTTAGAGTTTCTAAATCCAAATTAGCTAATCTTGACTCATAATTCAAATTTCTTATTTGTGGAACAAGTTTCGTTGCTCGTCTTTGTATCTGTTCAAGTCTAAATATATCTTTCATTCATAAACAAGGATTCCAGGCAGGTGCACAGTATTCTAGATGCGGTCTAACATATGTTTTGTAAAGCTGCAAAAACGATTGAGCATCCCAATAAACGAACATTTTCTTGAGCATACCAAGCATGTTATTTGCTTTTTAAACGCAGTTGTCGATATAATCATTCCATTTGAATTTGTTATTCACCATTACACCAAGATCGCGCTCAGTAGTTGTCTCAGCTAATTCAACTCTGAAAGCATCTGAATTTAACATTGAGATTTTTTGGCTAGCAATTTTTCAGTTGCCGGTATACATTACTTTACACTTGGATTCATTAAATTCAACGTTTCGGTCAGTAAGTTTTAAGCATTTTTTTATGAAAAGAATGACTTCTTTAAATTTAACATTTTTTTCATATAACACTAAAAAACATACTTTTAAAAACATAACAAGGTCCAAAGAAAAGCCTTTTTCTTTTATGATCAAAGAAATTTGATTTTTCATTTATTAACATAGAAAGTTTAATAGCCGAAAATAAAAAGCTTTTATCTTGGTATTACGAGAAAGCAAAAATGAATGCTTCGTTTTTCAATTAAGGACAATTTTGTATTAAGAGTAATTTGATCTTATTACAGCAGAATATATAGAATTAAATTGAAATTTTTGCAGCTTAACAGAAAAATCATAAATTTAAAGATGATAAAAAATTAAATTCTTTTAGGAATATACCAAGATGACAAATATTTTTTTAAAGAATTTTTCTAATTATTTTTGCATTCATTACTAGTATTATTATAACAGAAATCAATAGTTGAACCCATCATAAACAGATAAGCCAGTTGTGATAAGAGGACGCTTTGATTGAAAGTAGAAGTTGTGTGTTTGATTAAATTTCTAAGGAGTAATACAATTTGAGCTGGTTTTTAGATGATCAAAGCTTTATTCTGAACAATTAGAACCAATGAATTCTCACTAGATAGGTTTGCTTCTTCAATATAACGCTATACAGCTACAAGTACAGAAGCAAAGATAGAAGGGTTATCATCAACGTCATTTTACTTACCAAGACCCTATGGCTCACCACGAGCGAATAAGAAATAAAAAAATTTAAAAAAGACTAAGTTGAAGAAGAATTGCGAGAGTTGTTAGGTCTCAAAAGCTGTAAATGGTATTACAGAAGAATTAACTACTCGCTTATGGATCACTAAAGACTATAGAGAAAATGGTTTATTTTTTAAAGATTAGCTTACTATTGCTTTAATTTTTTTGATGAATTAAAACAATTTAAAAAATATAATGCAATATTTCTTGACTGAAAATAAAAATTCCAAAAACAATTCTTTATAATAAATTATTGATTGATACATATGAGCACACTATTTTGACTATTGAAAATTTTCGCAGATTGATCAGAAAACCATTGATTTATTTATCAAAAAAAAATAGAAAAATAGTTGTTTACTATCGGCACAAGCTGATCTTCCCAAATTAAAATAAATAAATAAATTAGCAATCAGATCTATTTTAAGATTTATATCCGTTCAGTACGATCGACGTAATGTGAGAGCAGCATTCTAAAGTTCTATGTTGAATGATTTAAGAAATATTTACCTATGGAATCGTTAGATCTATCATTTTTCTAGTGATACGTTTCGGAGGCATCGCTCAAAAAGTATCGGAAAAGAACATGAGATCTTTCTCTTCTTTTAATCTGTTAGATAGCTTAGAACAAATTATTAATTTGCAAGCAGGTTAAAATGTTATGAGGTTCACTCTAGCCAAAACCGTCAAAGTGAACCTGACAACAAACTTATTGACTTTTTTTGGGCATGTCATTTTACATTATTGCTTGTATTTGAATTTATCTAACTAGTGCCCTTAAATTACGCTTTAAAAAAACTAAAAAATCGTTTTAGAGCATCTTCATTTTTTATTAATTAATAATTTTGATAAATACTTTGCTATCTAATTTCGAATGAACAGCTAACAGCTAAGCTTTTTTTTCATTCCTTTTTAATTTTAAATTGATTATGAATTTTCAAAATTTCAGATAGAGAACAGATCTTTAGAATTTAGTGAGCAATTATTTTTTATGAAAACTTCAAGTTAGTAAATGTTGATATCAAAATAAATTTTTTAATTTTAAAAAATAATTAGATGTTTTTAAATATTTTAACTCAAATTATTTTTGTATACGACAAATAATTTATGAATTTTTTGAAAAAAATTAATCATGTAAGTGCTATAAAATGATCAGTTGTCACATGCACACTGGTAATTTGTATTCAAAATAAATAAGACTTATTTGAAACATTGTAGAAACTAAATTTAGACTATGCATAACGCATTTCAATTATTATGTGTCGCTTAATCAATATGGCGTAAATCATGGCTTAAGGAAAAAAATAATTATATCTGAATACAGATAATGTTTAGGAATTGTTTGTCCTGACAAATTTGAGAGCATAGGTTAATTTTTTATTTGAAAACTATTTATCTTTAATTTATGGTTTATTTTTCATAAAAACATCACGTTCAAAAATTGTTAAAATTTCCCCAAAAGTGCTTTATTTTGAAGACAACATCTGAATAGTTAGAAAAATTACATTAAATTTTATAATTATGCAAATTTAGCATTTTTTTATCATTTAGTTCACCTTGATTGCCTTAAATATATTCAACAAAGAATTTTTCTGAAAAAAAATTACACAATTTCTATCACGTTTTGACGAATGTGACCCAAATCTTATTATGATTAAAATTAAAATTTAACAGAAACTAAGTTAACAATTTTGAAGCTAGAACACCAAAACAAAATTATACTCAATTTATTATTGTACATATGTTCGACTTTTTATTATATTCTGACTAAATAAATTATAATAAAATTTTAATCAATAAATTTATATACGATGTTTTTCTTAAAACATATATTATTTCTAATTAAATATCTGCTTTCACTGCTTTCCAGTACAGAGGCTGACTTGAAAATTCTCAGTCAAAAGTTCAAGGCGTAAAAAACCCGTGCCTCAGACCTGGACACTTTATGTTTCTATCCAGTTTTTTCTCTTCTAAATCACATTTTCATTACATATTCTCATTACTAAAGCAAGAGCGAATTTAATTCATATACAAGTTCGCGAAAATTGTGAATAATAAGTAAAAATTATAAGTTAAATTTTTTGTTTAGATTAAAATTTAAAAGTATGCTTTAGAAGAATAAATAAAAGCAATGTCAACAAAAACAAATAACTCAGATATGTCATCCTCTAACGATGATGGAATGCTGTACAAATTCGACGATTTACGCTCACTAACATCATTTAATTCCTCTGAAATAAGCCGAGATACTAAAAATCACGATTCAGGCATAGGCACCTCAACAGCTTCATCTTGTTTGAATCGTAGAGACAAAATTGGAAATTTTGTTGTTAACAAAGTCGAGCTATTAGATGAACTCAAGTCACTTTTGAATTTATCTCCGCCAAAAAACCTAAATTCACAGAAAAATACCCAAGTTGAACTGCTACAATTCGAGAATACAGAGTCTGTAACTGATTCAGGCAAAGACAATACTTTCTCTGAATCAAACACAAACACAAGTTCAAATATTAATCCATCTAATGAAGAATACAATGTTGATCTCTTAATGCTCCAAGCAATACAATACATAAAAAAATTAAAAAAGCATCAAAAAAAAAGTAGATTAGTTGATTTAATTTTTATTCATTTTTTTTTAAAATTTAATTATTTATTTGAAAGACCCAGACTCTAACTCAAAAATTACGCCTAGTCAAAGAACACCACGAGAACCTTGTTCACCAGGTTTTTCCACAGAAGACTCTTCAACCAAAGAAGTTTTTGCAAATTTTTGTTACAATGTAATTTTGATTTTTTTGTTATTTAAATTGACAAATGTGTTCTAAAATTATACAAATTTTTAAAAGGATTCAAAAATTTATATTTAGTTTTTGTTTTATTTTTAAATTATTTACACTAAATTAGAGTCTTATAAAAAAAGTTAAATTAGCTAACTAGATGTCTCTAATTGTCAGAAAATGCCAAATTTTCTAACACTGAATAATATAATTCTTTTCAAACATAATTTTAGGTTTATCTATATGAATTTTTCAATTAATGCTTGATTATTTTTCTTCAAATGATCAATTTCTAATTTGAACTATTAATTTTATAGATATGAAAATTTTTATCCGCTAAAAATTAGGAAAAAATCATCTAATCAACAATTTTTTTATTTAATTATTGAAGAACTATATAAAAGAAAAAAAAATTAAAATGAAAAAAATATTTAAAATAATTTAAAATGTAAATATTATTAGTTAAGAGAAATAAATTTGAGTCCAGTATTTTTGGCTTATCAAGATTAATATATATGCATTTTATTTAAATAGAATGAAGACATGTGTATTAGCATTTTGGTTAAAACCGGTTTAATTGTTTACGTCGATGAACGACTCACTAATTTACTTGGACAAAATGCCAAAGCATGGATCGGACGAAGACCAATTGATTATCTTTATCAAGATGACATTAATTTACTTCTTACCAAACTATGTGAATTAACAACCAAAATAGTAAGTCGAACATTTTTTGTGTCTTTAAGAAATCTTAAAGTCAAAAGAAATTTTTTTTTGAAAATTTTTTATTTTATTATTAATTTAAATTAAAAAAATTAAAAAAAATCAAAAAGTCAAAAAAATTATTTTTTTAATTTTTTTTTATTTTATCATTATTAAATTTGAATTTAAAAAAAAAGAATACGGGATCTAACATATCGGTGATAGAAATCGATCCTTTTTTTTTGCGATTCAAGTAAGCTTTTTTTATTTTCTCAAAGCAAAAAATTAGTAAAAATTAATTTCAGAAAAGATAAAATACTGAATCATGCTATTGAAAATGAAATAAATAATAAACAAATAAATTCAGACTCACAATCCTCATTTACTGTTCAGAACCCAAATGAACTAGTGCCTCGTCTCACATACATTCACGATTCAATTGAGTATATCGCGTTTCGAGTAGAATTGAAAGCCGACAAGGTTGAGTTAAAAATAAGTGATTATGACGAAAAATCAAAAGCTAATGAAAATCAGAATACCCAACAAAGCAAAAATCATATCGAACAATTCAATCCAGAAACATGCATATTGTTTAAGCTCAGTTTTCCGACCATTGCTTATTTTCAAGATATTGACAATTACACTGAAAGGAGTTTTATTACTGAACATGATATAAACTTGCATATAAACCGAGTTGAGAATACGTAAGAATATAAATATGCTGATAACAAACTAGTACATTTTTGTTTATTTTAAAGAGTAACTGAACTTTTAGGATACCTACCGCAAGAATTGGAAAGAAAATCAATAATAAAATTCATTCACCCAGATGATTTGGTGAAAATAAAACAAATTCATTTTGACAGTTGGTTTAAAAAAAAATTCTTAATTGTCTATAATTTTAAATTTTTACTTTAAGTTTTTGACGGTAAGGAGCGTCAAAACCAAGAGATCTACCGTTGGCGATGTCATAACGGATGCTTCGTCTCGGTGCGGACCAATTGGTCATGGTTCATTCATCCCTGGAAGAAACAGATCGATTTTATCATTGGAAAACATGTTGTTCTTGTTGATCCAATGAATAAAAATATTTTCGAGGATAAAAAGCTCGATTTGAATAACAAATCGATGAACCAAACAAAATGTGCAAGTGTATCCCAGCCTAAATCAAGGACAGACACTAGTTTGACTAGTGTCAACATTATATCGAACAAAAGTTGTGGTACTAATAGTGATGAGAGCAATAACGACAAAAAAACATTTAACATTAGCTCCAATCGTGATGATACTGATTCAAGTTTTTCAAATAAAATAGAAAAAGATATCGTTGAATACATTTCAAAGGTAAAAATTTTTGTGCCAATTCCTAGACATATTGCTATTAATAAGTAATGCTTAATCTAATTCCTGAAGAATAGCAGAAAAAAATATCTAAAGCCTTGTTCACCCTTATCCGTCTAAAATCGCATCAAACAATCACCATTTTTTAACTTTATTTACTATTATTTTATCTAAATTTAAACTCGCTTTCACCTAATAATAAAAATATTAGAAATTAGCTACAACAGGATAACTGCGGATCGAGACTAGCTGTAGTTTGGCTATTTCAACTTTTTTTATTTAATTTATAATAATTAAAATAAAATTATAATTAGTCTGAGTTAAATTTAAAATCCAGGGGGGGGGGCTCTATTTTTCTTCGTTACACTCTCCTTAAGGAGCATATTACTTTTGATTTCTACTTAAGCCGATCTTTTGCCTTTTCTCTTGTTTCAGCCCATGTCATTCCCATTTAATTGAGCTCTTTCTCGATTGTTGCCGTCCAAGTCATTGCTGATCTTCCTACTTTTCGCCTGCCTTGCGGTGTCCATTGCAGGGTTCTTTTTGTTATTCGATTTTCTCCCATTCTAGGTCCTAACCACCGTGATCTATTGTTCTTTATGAATAGGCTCATGGATTCTGAATTTGCTCTTTCGTATTGTTCTTCATTTGTTTTTGTATCAGGCCAGTGTATTTATAGGATTCTCTTAAAGCTATACTTTTTCTGTCAGATTCTAACATCTCTCAACATTCACTACCATACATTAGAGTTGTTTTCACTGTACTAATATACAGCTAAAGCTTTGTTTTATTGGTTTAGCTAGTAGATTTTCATGCTGGTTTGAGTCTTACCAAGTCTAGATATGTGAAGTCTGTAACGTTTTCGCGGTGTTAAGTTCCGTTTTAATACACATTACTTTGGCTTTGCTGCCCTTTATTTCAAGTTCATTTGGATTAGGTTTAGCAATTAAGATCAAATGAGAATTTTTGTTTGGTTTAGTACAATTAATTTAAAATAGATAAATCAAGAAACAGACTTTCCGAAGATTCAATGATTAAAATGCGAAATTTAGAAAAACGTTCTAAATTAATAAGTTTTTTTTTAATAAAATTTAAAATAAAGTTGATTTTTTTTTGAGTCAAAATTGACTATTAACATGTAACTTCAATTGATTAAGTTATGAAAGCAGCAAATTAGGGTTTTGTGAAAGTTACAATAGAACAAACAGTACAATAGAACAGAATAAACTGTTAAAAATTCTAATAACTTTTTTTTTGGGAATAAAAAGCAAGTTCTATAGATCCAACATGGTGCAACATTCAAAGTTGTACAATTATGAAAAATCTGA
>PJRA01000508.1:1318296-1472803 GCA_016987375.1 Brachionus koreanus | reverse complement strand
TAAGAATTTTTGCTTTCCAATTACTCTAATAAATTTAAGCTTTCAAATTTCTCCAAAAATCTTTAATTAGTCGTGCTTTTCGTACGTTTGATGGACTCAATTCTTTTGCAAAATACCTTAGATTTTTATCTAACATATAATTATGTACCATATTGGAAATTTGTCAGTTAAATTGTTTTTATTTTCCAAATTGGTTGCTTACTGAACAAGAATTTAAAATTTTTTTTGAACCGTTCAAAAAAAATTTTCAGATAGGCTATCTGAATGAAATTTAAAGAAGACATCTTTATTGTTAAATTTAAAAAATTTGAGAAAAAAAGTGAGAGAAAAGTAAAAAATCGAACAACCATTAAAATTTTCGAAAAATAGATAGAATAAGACTGTATATTTTCATAATTAAATCTATCCCATCTTATATTTTTTACTAATTTAAGTCTCAGACAAGCATTATTGGGCAGTCGTTAGTATAAAATTAAATGTCTGATTTAAGTTACTGTTTATATAATTTAACTTTAAAATTTTTGAAAAATATCTTTTAAATAAAAAAAAAATAAAAAATTGAACTAATTTTATGATTATTTCGCACAAATTAGCTTTTCAAGACAAAAAATAGTTCATTTTAAAAAATTGAATATATGCTATTTTAAATTTATTTATTTTTAATGGCGCATTTATACTAAAAAAACAACTAACCTGAAATTTATAATATTATAAATATAAGCTTTGGATTTTATGATAAAACCAAAAAAACAACTTATTACAGAATATCACTCAAGACTAAAATAAAAAAAAACTGTTTTTGCTTTTTGCTTCTACCTAAAATCCGAATCAATTGCTTTAAATTTTTTCCTTTCTAGTGAAATTATTCAAGTTAAATATAATCGTATATCCGTATCAATCGGTTACCTGAAAAATTCTAAAGCATTAAGTGGCCATGAACAATCGCAAGTATTTGACAAGCACCGGAGTTCTGCTCAAAAATTTGAACGAAGAACCCAAAAGTTTTGTGACCCAAAATTCCAACATGTATCATCCGAACTACAATCAATCTAACCAATTCAATCAGTCTTATCAACCAGGAAATTTTTCTAATTTTCAATTCAGTGGTAAAAAAATGTACAACAATCAGCTGTTCAATCAGATGCAAAATTCGCCGACAAACTTACCAGGTAAGTCCATACAAGCCCCAAATATTTTAATTCTTCTTATTAGATCTTGAATTTTAAATTGGGCATTTAAATTTATATTTTTTTTAATCTTAATTTACTTTATGTTATAAAGATATTATGGTATTACCAAATTCTAATTCTATGTACCAGCAAAAATGGCAGCAAAAGCCAAATAGGTTGCAGAATCGCTCTAATAAAAGCAATAAAGGTACAGTTAAAAAAACCCATTCTACTTCATCAATAAACATCACTTCCAATGCGTCATCTGTGTCTGAGCTACCTGAGACATTCGGCCTGCCATCAAACCAATCAAGCAAATCAAGTCTTCTCAGCAAGCACACGTCTTCAACTAATTTGGAAAAAAGCGACATTTTGGTCGAAGAATCTGAGAAATCTCCTCAAAAGTCTGACGACATAGAAATAATAAATGAAATAAATATAAGTCAAAGTGTTGACGATTTAAATTTAAATCTAAAAAATTATTTGAAAAATTATTCTTTAAAAAATTTAAATCTTCCCATTGCCACCAAGCCCCAGTCCAATTTTGTATCTAATTTCAATCTAATTGATCAATTGATTAGAAAATCTGATTTTTACACAAACAAGTTAAAACGATGCAAGCCATATTCGAACATTAAAGCGAATCAAATAATGAACATGGAATCAGATGACTCGGACGACGAGGACACAAATGCTGACAAAGTAGTCAAAAAAAAAAAAGTTATTCTAATTGATGATTCAAATGAAGAAATGCACAAACCATGGATAACACCTGACCTTATCAAGCTTATAAAGCACAGAAATTTGCTTCAAACTAAACTACAATCGGACTCAGAAGCGAATAATCCTGAACTGATGAAAAAATTTAAAAATCTGCGCAATAAAGTGACCAAATTGGTTAAAAAAGCGCGAAAGGAATATTTGGCCAAATATATACAAGAGAGTAAAGAAAATAAGGTTAAATTAACAGAAGAGAATAAGACTGCTGATTCTAGTAATAATCAAGATAAAAAAAATCAGAATGAATCGGAGAAAAAAAGTCCCGAAAAAGAAGCTGCTACAGCAGAGAATGAGCCAAAATCAGTTCCATTAACGACAACTTCGAATCAAAATGTGAATGAAATTACCAAAAAATTGAATACAACAGGCTCGTTTTTGAAAGACTCGAGCACATTAATGATGAGTTTGTACACAAATTATTTTAATGAATACATGCAACAATATAGCAAACAGCAACAACAAGCTCAAGAATTGGCAACTAAGATAAATGAGAAGACAGAAAATGAAGAAGCTTACGACTCGTTAACGAAACAGGCAGCTGTATACGCACAACAGCAGTTGGTTATTCAGCAACAATTGGAAAAAAGTCTACTAGATACATCTCAACAATTGATACAAGAAATAGCTGAGGCAGCAGCTAGTAAAGCTAACCAACCATTTATACTCAATCAATTTTCGCAACAGCAACATTTACATCATCATATGCACCTAGGAGCTCAAATTGGACAACAAATGATGCCTCAAGCAGCTATGATGAGTCTTGTTCCCCCGCCACCACCCTCCTCTTCGAATTTGCCTCAAGCAGCTCAAATTGGTATGCCAACTAAAGTTTACTATTGAATTAGTTAGTTAAAAAAATCTTCGACTTTCGACATTTCAGATTTTAAATTTATAATAAATTTTATTCATTATTTTGTTTTATTTTAATTTGATTCATATGTAAAAAGTAAAAGATAAATTTAATTTGTGTTAAAATAAAATTATTGAACACATGTTCAACAAAAATATTTTTTAATTTAAAATTTAAAATTATTTGTTCTAATGAGAAAAATTTTTAAGATCATGTTCAACTTTTGAATATAATGGTTTAACTAAAACAAAATTAAAATTTTCAATTGCAATTAATTTTTTAAATGAAATTCATATTGAAAAATTAGAGTTGATTTTTTAATTAGCTATTTAAAATAAACAAAACAATGTGAAAAAACAAAAATTGAATATCTGATCACCATCAAGATGATTCACATTTCGAGTGTGTAAACGAATTTACATACTTAGGAAGCAACATCAGTACAACAATTGGAGCACAAAGACAGAACTTGCTAAAGCAAAGAGTATCTATGCACTCATGGAAATCAATCTACTATAGCAATCAAACCAAACTCAAACTGTACAACTCTGTAGTAAAAGCAACACTGATTCTTACTTTGAGGTCAGTTAACTAGCAATTCAAGTCTTTGTCATATTTGTAATTACGAAGTAAAGAAATGATCTTGTTGCTATTTTCTGAACTTTTTCAAGTTCACCGATTTCTTTTTCTAAATATGGGCACCAATAACTTATTGCAAATTCTAAGTGAGGCCTTACAAACTATTTGTAGCATTCTTAAAGAGTCTGTATTTAAATATCTGAAATTTTTTGCTATCATTTCTAGCATTATCATTAATAAATATCAAAAAAAGAAGGGGTTCTAAGACCAACCCCTTGTGGGTTAGGAGTAACTTCCAACCATTTAGACTTTGATGAACTTAAAACAACTCTCTTCTTTCTATTAGAAAGAAAATCTACCATCCAGTAAAACCATAACCTTTTAATTTAAAAATTAACAATCTGTTTGAAACTCTGTCAAAAGTTTTCGAAAAATGATTGTTGATAATGCCAATAGATAATTCTTTACTAAGAATCGGGTAATAAGTTGTGACGTAGAAAATAAGATATCATGTGGTCTTTTTAATAATCTTTATATTTGAAAACCTAGGATTTTAAAATTTTCTTTAGCTAGATTAGGTGGTCTGAGGTTGATGGTATTTCAAATTGTGTTGCTGTTTCTAAGTTGAACTATTTTTCAAAAATCTTCATAACGGGAAAATGAATAAAAAGACCAATTGGCTTAAAATTGAAATTGAAATGAGTTCTTCAAACAAAAATCGTGGAGAAAGAAAACTTTAATACAGGCTCGATTTCAAAAAAGATTAATTGAAGAAGACTATAATTTATGATACTTTTAAAGACGTATAAACTAAAAATTTCCAAAAATTCGGACATAAACAATTACAAAATTTTACGTAAAATTACGTAAAGTATTTTTTTTTTTGAAGAATAAAATAAGTTTAAGAAAATGCTAAAAACAATTAAATTTTCTTTAATTCTTTAATTTTCTTATTATGTATTTGATTTTTTAATGTCAGATTATGATTATTTCAATTATCTAAAAGGTTGAAAATCTTATTTTTGTTAACTATATCCGCTCAACACATCGTCTCCTCATCCATTACGTGCCATCTGCCGAAAATCCAGCAGACGCGCCCTCCAGGCGCATATCCCCAAATACGCATCACACAATGGATACGCGGATATAAATACAAACTGCTCTCAATCATTTCGGCAGCTTTCGAACTTTATTTTATTTCTTTAATAATAAAAACTGACTGACTCGTGGTCCAGCCACCAGTCAGCCAACATTTATTATAAAATAGAGTTTTTATGATTGTCAGAATTTTTTGTGTTAAAAAGTAAAGAAGTATGTTGAAGAGATTTTTTGGTTATGCTCTTTATTCAAGCGAACCTTATTCCATACATCAAATAAATATTTTAACTTTTTTTATTTTATGATTTTTCAAATTTTAATTATTAATTAATAAAAAATAAATTATAAATATAAATTTTTTCACAAATAATTTCCATAGAAATTATTTCAATTTTCCAAACTATCACCGAAAATATTATAAAAAATTAATGAAAAAAATTATTTGAACTAACATTAAATCAATAATAGGTATATATTAAAAAAAAATGTTTCGTGACTTTAATTAGATTTTTCTCATTTAAGTGAACTTATCGAATCAATTCTTTAGTATGGTAAAACTCGAAAGATTTACTTTGGCTTAAGTAAAAATCAAATCAAATTCAGAATGCTATAATCTAAAATGAAATTCTTGAAATGACATTTAAGTTAAAACATGAAAATAAATTTAGCATAAATTATCTTTTTAAATTCGCTTTCTTCAAAAATTTGTCGTGCAAAATACCAAATTTGGTTAATATTTAAAAATTGATACCAAAGGTTTTAGCTCTATAAAACTTAGCCTAAAACAGAAAGAGAATATCAATTTGCATTTATATAACTTATTTGACTCAAATTTCAGCTAAAAATAGTCTATTTTTGAATTGACTTTTGCTCTTAAGCTATACAATTACCATTACAAGTAAAAAATCCTTGCTGTGGAATTTTTTGTTAGAAACTAGTATATTTCTCAATTTTCAATTAGGTCATAAGATAATAGATTTAAAAATATTAAAAGTTGCAGGAATGTAATCTACTTTGATCAAAAAAGTAATCGAGTGTGATCACCGACACAACTTAAAAATTCATTTTGTTGAATTTTATCGTTATAATGTGCATGTTAATTATTATTTTATTATACTTTTTTTTCTCTTAATCAAATATTACTTAACTCTAGAAGCTCGACAGATTATTAAAAAAATTCAAATTTATTTATGAAGACATTTTGAATGTTTTTACTGAAATTTAATTATTTATTTTAAGAATTAAAAAAATAAAATTTTTAATTTTTAAAAGCCATCTTATAAAATTTTATTTCTATCAAAATATATTTAAGTTTAAATTTTTAAAAAAGGGAAATCGCTCAGGTTTTCTAGAGTTAAATTTAAATCTAGTCTTTAAAAAATACGATAAAACTAGCACTACAAACTCTTTAAAAAATAAAGTTAAATGAATCTATTTAGTTAGCTTATAATAATAATAATAAAAGTAGTTAACATTCTACGGTCAGGTTTAGCTTAAAGTCAAAAAAGCTAGAGACTATTTCTTATAAAAAAAAAACTGCAAAAAAGCTTTAGATTTATTGAGCTATTTGTTCAGATCCAATTTAGCTATAATAAAATAAAAAATAACAAAAAATTTATTTTTTAAATTTATCTCTCGCATTTAAAATAAAAATTGAAATCTTTTTTAAAAATTAAGATCTCTTTCTCGAAAATATTTTAAAGAAAAGATTTTAAGAACTTTAGAAAATTTTTTTAGCTTAAAATATACCTTTAATTAATAAATACAACCAAAAAAAAAACGAAAAAACAGGTTTTTAGCTATGATTTAAATTAATAATTATTTGAATAGAATTTTATTTTTTATGAAAAAGTCATTCTTGAAATTAGGAATTCTATTCAAAATGTGAAAATATAGGGAATTAAAAATAAAAGAGTTGATAATTATTTAAATTTGTCAGTTAATTTTAATTGAGAATAATTTGTTATCTAATTTTTAGCCTGCAATCAATTGCATATTAAGTAATATTAAAATGAGAAAAATTTCCGATATAACAATTTTCTAAAAAATTCCTTAATTAGTAAGATTGTTTTCAGAATTTAAAATCAATTTCAAAACAAAGTTTTAATCAAATGATTTTTCATGTTTTATTTATTCCTGACTATATCAATGTTTTATGCAACAGCGTTTAATTTATACTTCAACGCTTAAATTCCATTCTCATTTAGGCAATAAATAATGGTTATGAGCTTTGTTCAAGCAATGTTTTTAATTATACTAATTATTTATTTTTAAAACCTAAAAAAAAATTTCTAATTGTTTTTCATGGAAAATAAAGAAATTAAAATAATCTTTTTTTAATGTTATTTTGAGTTTAGAATTTTATATTTATTTCATTTTTTTTAATTTAATTTTTTTACTTGATTTTTCAATTTTCTATTCTAAATCTGTACTTAAACAAGAAAATTAAAAAAGCAACTTAAGGCTCTAGGTCATAAAAATTGACATTTAATAAAGTTAATATCAAATAAACAATATTGATGGAATAATCAAAACTAGCTTATATTAGAATTTTATGATTCAAGATTCATAATTAATTATTTCTATAAACACCATATATAAAACTACCCAACAAAAATTTACTCTTACTTGATAACAATTTTAAAATTTGTATTAGAATCACAATCTGCTATATTTTTTAACACCAGATCGCAAAATAGTTTTGTTTTCTTTGAACAAAGCTTTTAATTTTTCATTACAAAATTTGTTTTTTTTTTAATATTTTTATATCATTTATTAAACTTAGGTTAATACAAAAAAAAATCAATAAAAAAAGAAGCATATTTTAGTCATGTTAATGCTCTTTTTGTTACCTTGAACAAGATTTTTAATTAAATACTTTCAAATTTTTTTATGATTTAGATAAATTTTTTTCATCATGTTTTACGAGCCCAAATTTTAACTCAACTATTCTCTGAACAATAATGGACGTAAGTACTTGGAAATAAAATGCTTCAGTTTTTCCAGCACTAATCAATTTATGAATAACTAAATTTTTAAATTTTGCAATTATTCACAATTAATTTCTTCCCGAAGAAAAAAAAAACATGCTAGAACTTCCATGCATTCATCAATTATCTTAATTGTTTATGTTCTTGAAAAATTATTGTGCATGAATAATGAAAACAAATAAGAAATTTATTTGGGACTTGAATTCAAAAATGAATAAGTTTTTACTCACTTTTCTATGCGTTTTATTACATGAATAAAAATTTAGATTAATCAAACTTAATTTCTAGAATATATCTTATTTTTTTAAATGAAAAAATTATTGACAATAATTCCTAGATATTTTATGAAATTTGTTTTAGTTAGCTCATTAACTTGTTTTACTAGTAGATTAATTATGTTTAAAAATAGTTATTTTTATTATGAAATAAATATAAATAAATATAAAAGGAATGTATTCCAAACTAAAAATTTATTAAACCTAACCATTATCTGTTATCGGTTTAGAATAACATTTATCAGACAATAAATAATTCCCATTTGTTTATTTTAGTTTCACTTGTGGTATAGAGAACAAAATTGAATTTTAGCTTTAATCGGATACAAATGAGCTAATGAATTTTTTTCGGCTGCATATTTTCTTCTTTAAATAGCTAATTTGAAAGCCTAATAATAATTACAACTTGTGCAAAAAATATAAATTTTTTCAAATTTGATCAATTCTAATTTTTTTATCACGTTGTTGAATTTTTATTTTTCCTTGTGAAAATTTTTCAAGTGTTAGAGTAATTCTATTTGCATAATTCATTGAATCTTTAAGTTAGTAAAAGCTTTTATATAAAGTCTAGCTAATAATTTTATTAATTTTTTTTATTAGATTAGACAAAACAGCATAAAGTAATTTTGAGACAAGTTAATGATAGCTTTCAAAGCTTTTAGACAAATATTTTTATGTTGTTATTATTTTTAAAAGAGATTAATAATTAAAGCTTTGAGTTCTTTTTTGCTCAAAAAAAATTTATTCATAAAAATTGAAAAATGCCAAATTTTCATTTAATATCTATAAAAAAGTGTTTAAAGCTTTCCTGATGCGAATTAATATATTTAATTAAGAAACGGAATTTTCCTTGTCGACAAGCTTTTTTTACATGTGTTAACAGCCAGATTCCATTTCAATTAGATTAGCAGTAACGCAATTTTAAAGAAAAATATATAATATTTGTTATTAATTTGCAGTATGCGACTAAAAGACAAAAATATCTTGAATCAACAAACAATACTCTGATTTAAAAAGTGTTTAATTTAAACTATATTCATGGGAATCATATTCGATAGAATTATATTCATATCGTTTGGGATTTTAATCTCATCTTTTTATTGTTTAATTTTTTTTCTATCGAACGCTCAATCAAATTCTCATTTGTTTTCTATTTATCTTTATATAATTTTTTTTTTACAAAATACATAATAAATCAAAAAGGAAATTTATAAAATATTTTATTTAAGCCTTTACATAGTGCAATAGAATTTTAGATTTAGGATACATTAAATCTCTTGGTATTTAGGGTTTAATTAGGCGTTTGTTGCTGAAAAGGGGGCAATATTACAAACTTTTAATTAGTATCAATAGTCAATTTGAAATTTGGCAAAAGGTCGATAGTGAGTAGCTTTCGAATAGATAGCAGATATGATTAAAGAATAGTTTAAATATTTGTATTTGCTTGTGTTGAAATAAAATATTAACTAAAAAAGAATAAATTTTTTGTAGAAAAAAAAATGATTATTTTCTTCAAATAAAAGCTAAAATCTATATATTTTAATCAATTTTTTTTTATGGGTTTATTATTTTCTAGTCGAATTCTTGGAAGAAAATTTTAAAAATTCACCCAAATTCCTATTTGAGCTAATCAATTGAAATCGATGGGTTTTAATTAAAAATACTGTACAATTAATTATTTTATTAACTTGACTTAAATCGTTGAAATTCAATTCTCAGCTAAATAGATTTAAAAAAGGGATCATGGATGGTCAACAAGACGAGGTACGTATAGATCTTGTTTAAATCTTTTTCTAAATTCAAATTAATTAAGTAAAATAAAATTTAAATTTATAGTAAAATAAATTTTATCTTTCCGTTTTTTTTTGTTGAAATTAATTAAATTTATTCAAAAAAAATCAAATTACTATTGACTTATGAACAAGTCTGATAAAAAGATTTTTAGACAGACAAAAGCAAAAGGATTAAAGCGGTTCAGTAGGATTTTTCCAAGAGCATATACTTTCTTATTAAGCCTAAAGCTAATGTCATGATTTTCCAAATCTAAAATAAATGATCAATTTATAATTAATAAACACCCATATTTAATTTTATTTATTTTAAAATAGTGTGTGTATCTTAAGAAAGAGGTAGCTAAGCCTTACCGGGATTTAAATGAGCAAACAATAAACCAATATTAAATGCTAGTCGGAATTAATCATTTGAAGCTTAATATAATTTTTTTTAAATGTTTAAAGGTTTCTAAAGGTTAGCTGAAAAAAAATAACATCGCTTTTTTTTCATTTATTTTTTTAAACTCATTAATTTCACTGTTGGCAAAATTACTTTGATAAAGTTTTATCAACATGAATCTTAAAGTAAGTATTCAATTTTTTTTTGGAGCTATTTTGAATAGCTTTTTCTGACATCGGTGAGCAAAATTTTGATATGACAAATGCAAATTAATCAAATTTGAGGAAAAGATAAATGGTAGGATAACAAAAATATAGTGAATTTTATACTTGCTAAATAAACACACCAAGTATTATTATTTGAATTTCTTAAAGACAAAACAAATTTTTCGATAACAATAATTTTCAGTTGCCTTAGCTCATTGTCAAGTTTTTGGCTTCTAGATCTAGTGCTCTCAATCAAAATCATAATAAGCAATACTTATTTACCAATTTTCTAATAAATTGAGATTTATTAATCTTAAAAAAATGAAGTTTAAGACTTAAAATATATGCTGGCTTAATTTACAATGTATTCAATTTGTTCCTTAAAAATCAAACATTATATCAATAAAAAACTTGAGCTTTGCATCTATTAGAAAGCTCATTTAAGCATTTTTATGCTTAATTTTTTTTATATTTTGTTTCTCAAATAGTTAAATTTGATAAGTTGTTTTCTTATGGGAAAACAGAAGTATTTTTGAACAACAGTTAGTTAAGCTTTGTTTTAATGAAACTTATTTGTTAACTGAGTAAAAATAAATCCTAAAATCGAAATAAATTTGAACTAGAATTTTTTTGAGAAATTTAATATTTTATATAGGCCTAAAATGCATTTTGTAGGCAAAAAGTCTGCTCCAGCAGCATCCAACCAAGATCAAATGGAGGTATAAATTAATTAATTTAATGTTTTTTAGGCTATTCGAAGTAAAAAAATTGAGATTTTAAACCTTAGTTACAAAAAATTAGTTTTAGAAGAAAAGAAATTTTTCTCGTAATTTCAACAAATAATTTATGTTTATTTTTGTTTATTAAAAAATAAATCAAGTCAACACAATAAAATAAAATTATTTAAAGCTCGATTTTTAAACAAACATTGTGTAAATTTTTAGTTGTTCAATTTTCTTTTTAGTTGTGTTCAAATTTTAAATCTTTGTTCTAAAAAATTCAATTTTCTGAGAATTTAAAGAATTTCTCTGCCAAAACTAAAACTTTCAAAATCTTAAGCAACATAGATTTAAAGATAAATTGAAATTTAGTAAATTAATTTAAGACCTAAACAGATAGATAATTTTCTTCAAAATAGACTTATAAAATAAAGTGATGAAACAAATTGAATGTTGGTATGATTTTAAAAAAAGGGTCTTATTTACAGAAATATGAAATATGGTTCTATAAATTTGAATATTTATCAAAAAAAAAGCTTGTTTAAGTTTTACCATAGTTAAAATTTAAATAAAACTATTTTAGGAAAAAGCTAACTATCTAAAATTGAATTGTAATTAAACATTTAATTAATTATTAATTGATATATTTAAAAATAAATTTAAACAATACTCTCCATGTTTTTTAAATAAAATATTAAATCTTATCTTTAGTAAAAAAATTTTTATTTTTTATTTCGAAAAAATTTATAATTTTATATTTGAGCTTTGGTGTTTCAATCTTTGTCACGAATAGAGATTTTGGGCCAAAGTAAAATTTTTGATCAAATTTCATTTTTCAAAAATGATCAAAACATTTTAAATAAGCAATTAAATTTCTTCGCAGATTTTTGCATCATTTCAAAGCGTTATTTTTAGACTCTCTAAAAAGGATTGTAATTTCCAAAAATAAATTAAAATTTAATTGCTTATTTAAAATGTTTTGATCATTTTTCATTATCATTCAAGATCAATTATTATCTTTATTAAGGATTAATTAATTAAAGAGTAAATTTTATTTCATTCAAAAAGTCATAATATTGTACTTTGAATTTTGAACTCAAAATTTAAAAAATTACAAATTTGTTTAAATAATTGAATTTAGTTAAAAAATTGGTTAACCAAAAAATGACTAACCAGCTAACCAAGCTAAACCAACATCGCTAGCCACGGAAAGCTCTTTACATTTTCAAAATTTTTATTTTTTCTTTTATTTATATAAATTTTTGGTACATATAGAGTTAAAATCGTATTTATCAAAGTATCTAAGTATTTTAATTTACAGCTTTTTGTATGATTTTAATTAAAATAGTTTATTATGATGCTTTTTAATCTAAAAATCCTATTTTCAAAAATGCATTAACAATACTACTATTGTTGGTCTCTGCCTTTAAAATGAGCACGTTATAACGCGTGTCATATTTTAGTTAGTATTTTCGAGAGTAATTTTTTTTCTTTTAAAAATTTAAATATAGAAAATCCGGTTTAAAACTAAAGAATACCAAAAGATAACAATATTATTTGTTCTCCTTTTTAAAGATGGCGGGTGTTCAACATATGAGTTAATTAGATTTCTAAATTAAATTAATTTTAGAACAAAGTCTTAATGATTTTTCTTACTTTAGTCAAATTTTAATAAAACTGATAAAAAAGATTCATTTATTAGCTAAACAATGGAAAGCATGACGGAAATTCTACTCGACAATTATTAACCTAATAAGAAAATTAAATGAAAACTCTTTTTAAATTGAATTATAAAACAGTTTGTTAAAAGAAAAAAAAGAAAAAGAAAAGCTATTTTCAAACTGACTAGAATAATCTGTATTTTTTTAAATCATTATACAAAACTTATTTTAAAAATGGTCCTCAGGACAATTAGGAGAATAAACTATTACATTTATGTATGTAAAAATGATAAAATTGATTTTTGCTATGCTAAGTACTAAATTAAGATTGACAGTTTAACTTAAAACTATTTTTAGGAGCTTGTTGGATCAAATACAAATGCCAGAAATTGGAGGGGAATAGGCATTTCATTTTTGGTGATATTTTTTGTATGTTCGATGATTGTAATGGCAGTTATTATAAAAAAACCAAGTAAAAATAACTTTTAATAAAAGATATACAGTAAAAATTCAATTGTTTTTTAAGCCGGAAGTAGCAACAATGAGCAAACTCTATTTACTTTAGATGACATAATTAGTGAAAATTTTGAACCTAAAAGATTTAATGGTATTTGGACAGGCGGTAATTATTTAAAAAATATAATTAAGGAATAAATTTTAGATATTGATTTTAGACGACACTTTTGTTTACCAAACTGATCATTTAAATTTAATGGTATTTGATTGTAAATCACAGACTGAAAATGTTTTAATGTCTAATAATACACTCAAACAATTAGTTGGCAGCAAATTTAAATTTTCTGTTACCAATGATCCAACATTTGTTCTATTATCCTATGACATAAAGTATTTGTACCGTCATTCGGTTATTTCCCGGTATAAAATATTCAACACAAACAGCAATGTGTAAGTTGACAGAAAAATATTTAAAAAACTAAATATAAACTTTCTATTAAGGAGTTATGATGTTCTGCCTACTGGTGTGTACAACACTGATCGTATTCAAAATGCCCTTCTTTCGCCAAATAGTAGAAAATTGGCTTTTGTTTATGAAAATGATATTTATTTAATGGAAAGCTATTTTGATGGCTCAAGGGAATCAATAAAAATTACAAACGATGGAAAAGATTCATTTGTTTATAATGGAGTGACTGACTGGCTGTATGAGGAAGAAATACTTTATCACACTAATGCAATGTGGTGGTCTCCAGATAGCACTAAACTAGCATTTATCAAGTTTGATGATAGTAATGTAAAATTTTATGAATTTCGAATGTATGATGGATCACCTTATGGCCATATTAATCGAGTGAGGTATCCCAAACCAGACACACCAAATCCAATTGCAAAAGTTTATGTATATAATACCATAAATCAGCAAAATATGGAATTAGATCTTCCATTTTCAGACTCATTTGACCCCAAGTAAAATGAATTTCAAATTAATTTTTTTCTATTTATTTTTAATTTTTATTATAAACTCATTAAAATTAATCATCTAAAACGCTTCTATTATTTTTCTTTTTAAAAATTCAATTATAAATTCATTAAGCTTTTTGAGAAAAAGAAAAAAACTATAATTCAAAAAGAAGTTATTTACATTTTAACGATATTCTTCTTGTTTATTGAATAAATGAAGCATTTATGGATTAAGAAACATTTTCAGAATAACAATAAAATTGCATTCATTTTTCTTCTAGAATAGTTGCTCTGAGTTGTTAACTGATAATTTCTTAAAGAAATAAATTTAAAAACATTAACTGATACCATTTGCAAAATGCTTTTATTCAAATGAGCGTTGATAACAGAACTTAAAAAATATTTTGAAGATTAAAATACTAGATTCGATCAATTAACTTTATTACAAAAAAAAATTAAAATTTTTTATTATAATAAAATTCAGGTTATTACTAAGCAGAAAAGTATCATTTCAAAAAAAAATAGAAGTTTTAGCAAAAAAAATATCTTTTAGCAACTTTTTTTTAATTAATTTTTCTATTAAAAATAAAAATTTAAATTAAAAAAATATATAGCAATTGTTATGTATGGAATTTGAAATGGCTTGCTGATAATTCGTTGATTGTGGTTTATGTCAATAGACGCCAGGACAAATCTTTAACAGTTATCTATGAAAATCTTCAACTAAATGTCAAGCCAAGTTATAAAATATACCAAAAAGTAATTGATTTGAAAAAAAAATTAAACTATCTGATAAGGGAAATTTTTTCTAAAAGGAATATCCCACAGCTCCTCGAGGACATGAAAATGGCTGGTTTTTACCCCATGGTCTTTTAGTTTCTTCTAGATACAACTACTATTTTCAAATATGGCCTTATGAGGGATTTAAAACAATAATTTCATTTGACACAAGAGTATTTGAAAATTGGAAATTTTATAAATTTATTTTTATTTGTTTGTTTAGAGTGGAGAAGCATATCCAGTCACTCATCACAAATTCGATGTAGTTGAAATGCTCTCATTCAGTGAAAAAACTGGAGATCTTTATTATTTGGCCACTGATGGAGATCCCAAACAAAGACACTTATTCAGGTTAGTTGGTTAATTTTTCAAAAAAATAATAATAAATATTCGTACAGAAAAAGAGTGAATGATGCAACAAGACTTGGATATTGTCTTACCTGCAATTCATCCATTAAAATTCAATACGATGACCCATCAGCTAACATGCAGCCTTTGACGTCCGAAAATAACTGTCTTTATCATTCAGCTCATTTCAGTCATGGCGGTGATTATTATTTACTTGAATGTCTAGGCGATAGAATTCCAATATCTTGGATTAAAAAGTCAGAAAATGATTCCTACTCATGTAAAAATTGAAAATTTTATCCGAATTAAAATTAATTTTTTTTCATTAAATCAACAGATGTTTTTGAGCGCAACGAAGAACTAAGTGAAAAAGTAAAATCTAAAATTCTACCTCGACGAAGTTATTTGAGAGTTCATTTGGATAATTCTTCTAATTTTTGTAATATTAAATTTTTAAAAGAAAAAAAATTATTAAATGATTTTAAAGATGCTGATGCTGAGATTTTATATCCTCCAAATTTTGATCCACTAAGAAAAGTTTATCCTGTGTTAATTTATGTGTAAGATAGAACAAAAATATAATGATAAAATGTCTATTTAATTGTTTTAAGCTATAATGGACCTTCAAGTCAAGTAGTTGATTTTCAATTTAGGATTAGAAAATTCGAGGCATATTTGTGCGTAAATTTTGATATGATTATAGCGTCAATGGATGGCAGAGGCACTGATGCCAATGGTGATAAATTTATGAAGTCAGTAGCCAAAAAATTAGGAGAGCTTGAAACAAAAGATCAAATAGCTTTGGCCAAGTAAAATCAAAACTTAAAAAATTGTGTTAAAATGCTATAAAAAATTTGAAAAGTACTCTCAAGCATGAGGTCTATGTATCGGATGAGCATTTTGCGATATGGGGATGGGTTTGTCTATCTAAAAATTTCTTAGGCTTATTTTTTGACAAAATTTCTAAAATTTAGTCTTATGGAGGATTTCTTTCAGCTATGGCATTATTCCAAGAAAAAAGTCCATTTAAATGTGCAGTCAGCGGAGCGCCAGTCACCGACTGGCTCAAGTATGATTCTGCTTATACGGAAAGATATTTAGGCTCTTTTTCTCATAATAGACATGCCTACGAAGTAATTTTACTTAGCTTTACATGTTATTTTTGTAAAATCTAATATTCAATTAGAAATCAAACCTAACAGATTTGGCATTAAAAAACGGGAGATTTTTGGATAAAAGAAAAATGCTTTTGATCCATGGAACAGGAGATGGTAATTATGAAAAAGAATTCATTTAAATCAATAAATCTATATTTTATTATTTCTAACTTTTTTGTCGTTAATAATAGATTTAAAAGATTTTTTATACAAAAAATTTAATTAATTTTATTCTTTTGAAAGACAATGTTCACTTTCAGCATAGTGCAAATTTGGCCAAGGTTCTAAGAAAGACCAAATTAGATCTTGATTTTGAAGTTTATCCAGACGTGCCACATACACCTGATGATCAAACTCAACAAAATTTATATCAGCAAATTAGCAAATTTCTTCTAAAATGCTATGATTTGGATTATCAAAATTATTATGAGCAACTAAATTATCATCATCTATTGGAAAATACTAAAATAAATTCGAAAGAAGATTCAGATTAGCATTAACTTTAAAAATTTTAAAAATCATTCAATATGTCACAATTAATTGAATTTAATTAAAGATTTTTTTTTCAAAAACTGAGATTAGTCGTTTAAACATACAAGGCGTCAAGTGGATAATTGCAAATTTTGGTATTTAATTTTTAAAATTTATTCTGACATATTGCATTTGATTGACTGTTATTTACTCACCTTTTTTTTAATGTAAATTGACATTACTGTTGTTTATTTTATATATAAATATATTTAGTTTATAAATAAAAGATTTGAACAATTAAGTTTAAATTTCTAACACACATTTGGAGGTATTGTCAATGAGGCTAGTAAAAAAGTTAATATTTATGAATTGTCATTCCAATGGAAAAATTAACAAAAAAATAAAATTTTTGCTCCAAAATAATTAATCTCTATGTATGAATATTGGTTTTGAAATTGACGACTAACACGGCAAATAAATAAAAAGGCCTTCCAATGAATAACACGAGGGCGACTTAAAGCAGGAAAACCAACTGTAACATGGAGGTCAACAATCACAAAAAAGCTAATCGAAATGACATGCGGAGAAGATAGGGTTAAGGCGAAAGATCGACATGAGTGTAAATCAAAAGTAATGAACCAATGCTCTACAAGGAGTGAATAAGAAGTATAAATAAAAAAACAAATAAATAAATATAAATTTTAAGTATTTTTTTAAATATTTTTTTAGTAAAAAATTAAAAAATGGTCAGTATTTTAAATAAATTGGTTAAGTCATAAAATTCTCTTTTTACTCTGACATTTATGAACTTTATATACTTTGTATCATAACCATCGTTGACTTTAATGTACTCTATGAACTTTATGCCACATGGAACCATGTAATTCTACAATCATCATGTATTTTAGTGAGAAACTTTATTCTTAATCACTTCCACTGTTTTAATCCCATTTTCTTAGAAGAAATCTAGCCTTCAGATTAATCCTATAAAATAATTAGACAGGGATACGTCTTTCGCTTAGTCAAGCTATGGCCCATAGTTTACGATAAGCTTAATGGTTAGCTTTATTTAAATTGGTTTTCCCCGTCAAGGTTAGAAAAAACCTACACCGGGTGTAAATCACGTAAAAAAAATCATCATCATCATCATTTTAAAATTCTAAATAAAAAAATACATTTTAATTCACCCAAAAAAACCCTTGTAACACCTAAAAGCTTATTATTTTTTCCTAAAGAGCATAAAAATATAATTTAGAAAATGAATTTTTTTAAATAAAATAATATGGTTTTGCTTTGAAAAATTTAAAAAATAACTTTAAATGACCTGAGATGATACACCCAATAATTCTATTTCTATAAAAATGACAAATATTCAAAGTTTCATTGATGACATCTCACCACACAAGATAAGTTGACCACTAAATAATACTATTTCAAAAAAACTTTGAGTGAATGGTCAATTATTTTCAGAATACAAAGAGTATACTATTTTTTGTTGTATATTTTATATTTTTTTAAGAGTTTTTCAAGTCAAAAAAATTGATAGCACAAAAATTATTTATTCATAGCCTGGCCCAGAAATATTAATGTTTTAAGTGATGGGTTATAGGTAAAAAATAAAACATTATTTATGTCATCTTTGACAAAAAATTTAATTAAAATTCAAATGAAAAAACTGTTTGTCTCGGTTCTACCGAGAAAAATATTGTTTATATTGTAATCTCTAAATCTATAGTTCTTTCATAAAAAAGATTTTTTTAAATTTTGATAAAAGAATACTTTGTGGTCATTTTTAATTATAATCAAAACTTAATTATTTATTTTGTTTAACCAGGATAAAAGACAAAATTGAATTCAAAATTAACAATTTATTTTCGGCGTCAAGTTTCCACGGAAACAAAAATTTTGAATTTCTAAAATTAAAAGTTGCTTTGAAAAAAATAGTGAAAACTTAACTTAATTTTTGAAATTAATTTAAACAAAATGACACTTGAAAATAATAATGATGGAATCAATATATTACTAATAAGCAGTTCAAAGCTTCTTAAAAATAAATTTATTGAATCGATTTCAAATGAGTTGAATAGCTTTACTTTAATGAACAAAAACACTGAATCATCAGCTGATAACAATCGAATCAATTTAAATTGCTTCATATCGGACTATTCAATCGAGCTTGATAACACAAAATATGCAACCAAATACGTTCAGCTAATTGATGGTTCGGACAAAAACACCATTCGAACATTAATCGAAAATTCTCTATCATGCAAAAAAATATCTCAATTTTATATCCATGCTATAGTTTATTTATATGATGAATCAAATAGTGATACATTTGCATACATTCAATCAATACATAATGAACTGAAAAAAAATTTTGAAAATTTTATACTCAGTGATGATTTTACTTGTCTACTTTGTAACATGATAAACGCTGCTAATTTGGAATCAAATCAAACAAGTTTTGATGAATCCTTTAAAATTTTGAATCTTGTTCAAAATTTTCTCGAAGAATTCAATAATATTCAATATATTTCTCAACCGTTCGAAAATTCAGTCCTTGGCAATATACTAGTTGTAGAAAATAATGAAGAAACAAACAAGTTGAAAAAAAATTTCGATTTTTTAATAGATCGATATTTTTCGTTTGTACCCAAACAAGACAGTACTTACATAGAATTTAACTCGTTCACAAATTCATTGAACACTGCTAGCTTAAAGAAATCGATAAATACATTTAAAAATGAGAGTTTTAAAAATAATTACAAAGGAGAAATTTCAAATAATTTAAGAAATGGTATTTTTTTGTTTTAAAATGAAATTCCAAAAATGTGAAGCTATTTGACTGTTTTTTCTGTAAGCTACAGATTAAAAATATTAGGGTGAAAGGAAATATTTTGCGTTTTTTTTTCTTTTTTAATTTATCATTTAAAACAAAAAATTCTGTGACATTTGGTAAAGATAAATAAATAGAACAAAAATTAATGCTAAAAAATGGTTGTAACTTTTTTCTAAAGATTTTTACTAGTTCTGTAAATGCAAAATTCATAGTTGCATCAATTGTTGAAGTCTTCTAATTAAGTACAAAATCTCTTAAAATGCGCTATAGCCAAATTTGTCTAAATTTAAATTATTCTTAGCTTGCAGATTTTTTTCAGATTTTTCATTATAGTACAAATATGAATGTTGCACCATGTTGCATTTAAAGAACTCGTTTTGATCTATAGAAAAAAAATTATTAGAATTTTCAACATTTGCTCTGTTCTATTGTACTAAATTTTAATTAGCAAGTAGTTCGATTCCTTAAATGTACCATTCAAGGCGTAAAATACGGTAAATTCACGTAGATTTTCGTAATTTTACGATATTTTACCTAAAATATAGTCAAAAATAGTAGAATACAGATAACGTAACATCACTGTAAATGTTCTGAAATATATTTTTTAAATTTTTTTTATATTTTTCTTAGTCATAAAGTTAAGTGCTAAGCATTTAGGTTCAACTCATTATGAAGAAATAGGCCCAATTTATTTTAATAATATTACTTATTTTATTATTATTTTCAAATAGAGATGAAGTGATTGATTAAAGTTTTTTATTTTTGTTTTTTATCATTTATATTTTTTAAAAAATTTTCAATCAAAATAAATAATTTAATTAGAGGAACCCAGTCAAGCTAAAAACGATGATTTCATGGATGTTTCATGTATGAATCATCTCATTTTTTATACATGAAAAATGTTTTTTGATTAAAACCAAAAATTTTCATTTTATTTTTAAAGAACATTTAAGATTGACTTTTTTCAATTAACATACCATCCCATCTATTCTTGTTACTATAATTTGATCATGAGAAAATTTAATTTTTCAAACAGTAATTAACACAATCAAGACTTAGTAATCACAAAAAATTGTTTATTATTATAAAGAGGTAGTCTTTCTGAAAAGATTTTGAAAACCAATAATTGTCTATTTTTATTTAAATTTTAATATTTTCTTGTTTTTTTTTTTAGAGATACCTTTAAAAACTCGATTACTGTATTCATCAAAGGAAAAAAAATCGTAAAAACAGAATTAATGAGGAAAAATAATTATAAGACTATAAAATCAGCCAGAAAATTCATACCTCTAGCCGAAATACATAATATACTTAATACTTGAAAAAATTAAATTACACATTAAGTCCGAAATTCATAAATTTTTACTAAGTTGTAATAGGTAATTTAATTGGGAGTAATGTACTTTGATTTAAGATCTACTCAAGCTGCTACTAGTCTAGTTATAGGACTATTAAGTAATTCTAAAATAAACAAATTAAAGAATAAAAAATTAAAAAGTCCTTCAAGTGAGAAAATGTATATTGAAGTTCGTTTCAAATCAAACATGTTGATAAATTCTCAATTATAGTTAGAAAATTTTCTTGGTTTTAAATTTTTTTTTTATTATAATTCCTAAAATTGCTTGAAAAATAAAAAAAAATATTATTTAATAATGAAATAAATTTAGATGTAATTAAGAAAGTTTTCATCAATTATTTTCGATGAAATATACTAATTTTCATCGTCGAAATTAGATGAAATTGTTCCTAACTCATTAATGATTCATCTATCAATTTTCATCGATTTATCATCGTTTTTTATGTGACTGGGAAGATAAAAGCTATGCAATACAACAAAAAATCAAATGTTTTTTTAGCAGATTTCACAATTCGAGTTCCTAAGAAATTTATGTTACATATCTTTATCTTAAATCCGCTTTTAACTTTTAAGTATTTGTTAATCATTCATATTTTTCAAACTTAAATCATGATGAATTGAAGCTATACGGTAGAATCGCTAAAATTTAGAATTTAATTATTAATAAATATTACATTTGTTCTAAAATCCTCAATTGGAATTGTCAAATTTATGAATTTTTGAAGTTTTTTATTTTCTAAGAAAAATGTTAAAAAAAATTTTTTAAAAATAAGTATTTAGTCCGTCCATTCTAAAATTACATAAATTTCTAATTTTAATCTAATATAAATTAAAAAATTGTCAAATATGTCAAGTCTTTATTTCTATTTATTTAAAGTAATACTTTATTTTAAGGATTCGGAATCTATGTATATGATAATAAATTTTTTAGATACGAAGGTGAATGGAAAGACGGAATCAAAAATGGTAAAATAACTATAAAAAAATTATATAAATAGCTTTATTTAAAAAGGAAATGGAAAATTGATCATGAAAGATGGTTCGTTTTATGAAGGTCAGTTCAACGATGGTGAAATGACTGGCAAAGGATACAAATATGATAAAAAAAGAGAAACAGAATATACGGGAGATTTTGTTGAAGGTCAATATCAAGGAAAAGGGGTTCTTAGATGCCGAAACAAATATGTTTATGAAGGAGACTTTGATGAAAATATGAAACATGGTTATGGAGAACTAAACGAATTTAAAATGAATCAAAATTACAAAGGTCAATGGTATTTGAACAAAAGACACGGTCAAGGTTCTCAGAAATATTCAGATGGCTCTGTTTACACAGGAGATTGGATACGAGACAAAAGGCAAGGTCATGGAGAGCTTGAATACTCGAATGGTAATTTCTATGATGGCCAATGGCGCAACGATCTAATGAACGGACATGGATTTTACAAAACATTTGATGGTTATTCGTATGAAGGAATTTTTGAAAATGGCCTGCCGATTAAAATTGCCACAAAGCTTCATTTTGAACTGCCTGAAGATAAAAAATTCGAAATTTATGAAGGCTTTTCAAATCAATTTAAAATAATTGTCAAATCTTTAAATGAAGAAAATGAACTTTTTCTAGGTATTTTTCTCTAGTGTTGTAAAAAAGATTTTATAACTTTGTCTGTTTTTTTTTGTTAAATATAGAGGAAAATAGAACAATTCAGTTATTATTTGGATTTAAAACTGACATAGCTGATACAAATAAATATGAAAATGAAGTTGGAACTGAATTGTAAGAGTATTTGTTTTTTTGAGAAAATTTTAAGTTTTTTTTTTCTAAAAAAGTGGATTTTCCTATGTTCCGATTCAATTATTAGCGTTTAATGAGTCAACCAAGTTTAAATTTGATTCTTATCTTGTTGAAGAAAATGAAAATTTGAATGATACTTTCATTGATGTAAAAAGTAAAACATAATTTAATTTATCTATTTCTTTGTCGAAAAAAATTCTAAATCAAAATAGATAGTGGTGAAATGAACCAAACTGACCAATCTGGATGCAAAACAGTGCCTCAAGGTGAAGACATAGTCTCCGTTGGTTCGAAGATCTTTGAACAAATAGCAAATACACAGAATGGCGAGGCTTTGTTCAATAATCTTTATGTAGATAGTGTCCAGATACCAAAAAAAATTGAAGAACTCCGTGAACCAAAAACGAAAACGACACGAAAAAGTTCGAGCACCTTACCCAAAGTTCCCTCAATTGGAAATAAATTGTCTCCTGATTTGACTAAATTTCATATTAACGAAAACTCAAGTTATATTTTTATCAATTTTTTTAAAGCTAGAATTAATTTACTTTATTCATTTATTCTAGTGAATTGTGTTATAATTGCTGAGGATATATCAAATCCTCCAATATTCGGAAAACGATTAAAATCATCTTATATTGACTGTGTTCTTTATTTGAAGCAATTAGAAACACGTAAAAGTTCATCGAGAAATAGCATTTCAATCGAAACAAAAACGTAAGTTGAGAATAATTTAAATTCTTATTTAATTATGTTTTTTAAAATTTTTTAAAAGATAAAGTAAGTTTTGAAAGTGAAGTTTAGAATTGTAATTTATTAAGTTAGGTATTGATTATTAATTAGTTTAAAAGCTTGTAAAGTTTAAAAATAATTTGTTTTTTAAAATTTTATTTTGAATGCATGAATCATTGCTGTAATTTATTTTAAAAAATCAAATAATATTTTAAGTAACATGAATAATCAATTTAAAAAAAAATAAAATTTATTGCATGGTTTTAAAGAACTAACTGTTAGAATATCGAAATTTAATGACTCAAAACGATTTTTATTTATTCTTTTTCTTTTCTTTTATTTTTTGTTTTTGTTGCATGAGTCATTAAATTTTCGATTAAAAAATGAATTAAGAAAATTGGCTACTTAATTCTATAAAAAGATTTTATTAATATTTTTCTAATTTTTTTTTTAAGAAAAGCAAAAACTGGAAAAAAATGAAGGTGAAATAAATGACTTATAATTTTAAATAAAAAAATTTCTGAAAATTTTGTTTTTTTACTATCTGATTTGGTCTAAAGAGACACACAATTTTGATCAAATAAAAATTTTATTTTTTAATAAATAAAAAAACCAACAATAATTTAAACAATTGTCTTATATCTATTCAATGGTAAAATTTAATAAAATGATTCCAATTTAGTAGTGGTATAGAGTAGTAGTGTATCCTCGAATACATTTGTTATATATTCTCCAATAAACACAAGATTTATGAGAATTTTTTTTTTGAATTAATTTTCTTTTGATTTCATTCTCACTTTATTATGGAATGTATTTTTCGAATCACTATTCAAAGATTTAAAAAATAATATTCAATTTTTTAAAAGAAAATCTTCATTTTTTTGCTGCTAAATTAGATAGTAGCGTTCAGACAATTTTAATATAAAAGCACTAATTTGAAATTTTTTTTCTCTTCAATTTGATATATCACACTTGACATAAAAATATAATTATCATTTAAAAATTTATAATCCAAAAACTTCCTCTAAAAATTAAAAAATATTAGTCGGTGCAAAAGTTTAGAAATTCGGAAATTATCTAAAAGTTTTTACAATCATTACTAGCTTTTGTCACACCTTTATGATTAATTCTTAAATATCTTCAAATTTTGAGTAAATTTTGCTCTTAAACTGCTTATTTTATCTCCCACTTCTCATTTGGTCTCTAAATAACATTAAAAAATCTTTAATTTGAAAAAAAAAATGGGGAAAATAAATGTGTCTAGCTCATAAAAGTGGAGATAAAAAGCAAAACGAAATGTTAGGTTCCAAAATGTGTCTCTTAACTAAAAAACGATATGAGGAAACCGATTCTGTCTCGATCGAAGCCGTTCTTGTAGACCTCGAACGATAACTTTTAGAGATACTATAATGAGATATCTCTAAAAAAAAGGTTTAGAGTCTCATACAGCGGTCAGAAGACCGCTTTTTAACATAAAAGATAGACAAAAAAGATATAAGTGGTGTAAACAGAGACTTAATTGGACAGTTAGTGATTGTTCCAGAGTTATTTTCAGTGATGAGTCCAATTTTAAGACCTTTAATCGTAAATCAAGATAAATAGTAAAAAGATTTAAAAATGAAAAGTTTCACAAGAAGTTCTGTACACCAATGTTACAAAACGGTCAGCAGGTATCTGGGGATGCATTTAATACAAAGGCAATGATATATGCAACATTTATACAAGAAGAATTAATCAATTTGTCTTCATTAACACCTTGGAAAACGATCTTTTACCATCTATTAAATTCCTGTTTGATCCAAATGACCCTCGGGTTTTTCAACAAGATGGGACTTCAGCACATACCGCTCACTGAGTGAGCGACTGCTTAAAACAACAAAAGATTGGTCATTTAAAAGAGTTTTTAAACAAAGAGTGGCTATAGACTGCGACTGAGTACATACCAAAATTGATTGAATCAATGCCAAAAGAGTTTTGGCTTGTTATAAGGCCAAAGGCGGACATTTCAAATATTAAATTTTAAAAATTTCTGAACTTTTGAACCGATTTTTTTTCTTATTAATTGTATAGCTTTTTCCTTTTTTGTATTTTTTATGTGATTTTTTTTTCACTTAATTTTTTTTTGGTTTTACATTATTGGATTGATCACAGAAAAAAAAAATTTGAGTTTGTTACATAGACTAATTCCGTTATCTATTTTTCTGTTCTATAATATTGAATTTCACAAAGCTCACAAATCTGATACTTGAAAATAAGTTTTAAATGCTAATGTCTGTATATAAGTAACATTAAAATTGTTTGTCAAAACACTGGAAGCCTTCTAGTGTCTTTTTCATCAACACTCCAGCACTCTGAACTCATTCTGTGAATAGATATATAATGAATAGTTTCTTGTATCGAATGTTAACTTTATTATGACATATTTATCTAAATTATTTAATTTTGTAAATTGAAAAGTATAAAATAAAAAATAAAATTATTCTAAAATTTAGCAAAATTCCAGTTAAAACAAAATCAGAAAAACACACCTTTATTTAGAAATGTCAAATCGAAATGATGAACGCGTCTTGAACGCAATATTAAATCCAAATACACCATTTGAAGAAGAGCATTCTGATAAAACAAGTGTATCAAGTAAATATCTTACAAAAAGTTATTTTAATAGGATTGATTGTCTAATTTAAGAATATGAGACCAGCTCAGAAATAAATGAAGCCAAAAATCTTGAAATTGAAGGTAATGCATTTTATTCAGATGTCTCAGATTGTTTTGAGGCTTCTGGCTTTGCAGGGCCAAGAATTTTAATTGTTCAATTTAGGTGTAAAAGCAGCCCAAGCTGGAGATTTAAAAAAGGCAATTGAATCCTTCAGCAGAGCAATCGAAAAAGCACCTCATTGGGCTTCTTCTTATAATAATAGAGCCCAAGCTTTTAGACTTTCAGGAGATAATGATCGTAAATCGTTTTAAATAAAGCAGCATTTAAATCTTTTAATTCTTGGTCGTTCAATTAGCTTTAAATTTAATTAAAAAAATTTTTTAAAGAAAATGTTGAAACTCTTGAAAGTTTGACTACTCGTCATCGAAAGGAGAAAAAGGACTTGCAATCAAAGATACAATTTTTAAAAAAATCAGTAACCAAAGGAGATAAAAAAAAGAAAAAAGAAATTGATGCAGAGATTGAAAAACTTGAAAGAGACTTTGAAACTAAATGTCAATTAGAAATAAAGAATTTCAATCAATCAGCTAAACCAATTGATGAAAAACCTAATCAAGAAGATCTTAAAAGTGTTCAACACGAAAATAAGACTGGGAAAATTACTAAGTCTCAAAAAAGACGAGAAAAAAAAGAAAAATTAGAACAGGATAGAGAAATAGCTATTTCTTTACAAGAAATCGAGAATCAAAAAGGACCAGCTGCTATTGAACTAAAAAAAATAAAAGAAAAACTTTCTAAAAAAGGTTTAAAGATAAAAGAAGTTATTCCAGATGGCAATTGCATGTACTATGCTATTTCTGACCAAATTAGAGCTCAATTATCACTAGAAAAATCTTTTCAAGATCTAAGAGACATAACTTGCGATTTCATGCTAAAAAACTCTGATGATTTTCAACCATATTTGACTAATGATGAAGGAGATTTTTTGGATTCTGAAAAATATCAAGAATATTGTCTAGATATTAAAAATACTTCTGTTTGGGGTGGTCAATTGGAATTAAAGGCACTGTCAGATATCTTGAAAGTTTCTGTTGAAATAGTACAGGGTGAAGGAATCGATATAATAATTGGCGAGGAACTTAAAAATCGTTTGGTTATCACCTATCACAGACACATGTTGGGCTCTGGTGAACATTATAATTCAACTGAGCCTAATGTTGATAATTTAAATTAATCTAATTTAGTCATCGATTATTTAAATGCTGTTTAGACTAATATTTTGAATAAATTATTTAAGATAAACATTTTTTTCTTTGTTTCAAATAGAGGCTTGGTCAGACCTGGAAAAAGCTATTGAATTGTCCAAAAATTACAATGATGAGAAAGTTTTAGCTTTGGCTTTAACACAAAAAGGAACATTGTTGAGATTGAATGGTAATTTGATCAATTTTAAAAATATTTAATTAAAAATTAATTAAAGGCAAAGACGATGAAGCTATTGAATGTTTTAAAATAGCAAGCAGTTTTGGAAACTGTTTTGCAAAACAACAAGTGGTCTCAATGAATCCGTATGCAGCTCTGTGTAATCAAATGCTTTCGGGTGTTTTTGAAAAACTTAAGAAAGGCGAATCTTATTGAAAATTATTTTTAAAATAAATTTTTTTAAAATTTTTATTTATTTTTTGTAATTGGATTAGTCCCATTGATTTTCCATCTAAAAAAATTAAAAAATTAAATTAAGTATGATTTTTAATTTAAACGTTTTTTTATCTATGATTGTTCTAAATCAATTAGAGGATTGCTGTTATATCATACATAAAAATCTTTACAATATATACATGCATATGAATCTATATCATAAGCATACATGAGTGTTTAATTTAAATATTTTAGTTGAATAAAAAATTAAATATTTTGTTAATCAAATAAAAATTTTTAGTCACCTAAAGCTTAGATTTAGTAAAATTTGAAATTTATATTTTGTTTTAAAAAATTTAAATACTGTTAGACTTTAAACATAAAATATAAGAAAAAATTGAATAATAATGAATGGAATAAAAAGAATATTTATAAGCTAATTTATTAGAATAGAAATAAACATTTGTCTTTCTTGTCAATATTTTGCTCTATTCTATTGTACTAAATTTTAATTAGCAAGTAGTTCGATTCCCTTTATGTACCATTCACGGCTTTTGGAGCCAAAAAATTCACGTCACCCTTAAATTTGGTCTTGTTTGGTAAAATGAAGTTCTTTGAAAAAAATGAGCCATTGAACTAAAAGGATGATAGTCAAAAAAGTAAATATCTAGGTTATATGCTGGATGAGGAAGAAATGTTTCATTCCAGCTCAAAATATTTTGGAATATTTTTCTTGAAGGGAAGCAAACATTCATCCTATTTGTTCAGAATAAAAGTTTTCATTTATAGCACCACCATCTGAAACCAGCTTATAGTTTTATGCTCCTTCTTAATTTCAGCAAACATCAAACTTCAACTTTTAATCAAAGCGTTCTCTTTTCACGACCGACTTATTGATTTTTAATTAAATTAAACTAATTTGTTAAATTTTTGGAGATTATTTTAACTAGTTTTCTACCAATATTAATGAATCTTTGAATATCGAAATCTGTGAAATCATGAGGAACAACCAGGCAACGTTTGATAGCTTTGTTAATCAAATTTGATGTGACGAGATACCTTCTTTCTCTGAAGGCTCGTATCACTAAATTTTTAAACCAATCTTGTATCCTTCTTACTTTAAGCACATTTTCACCTTTCACTAGCCATATTTAATGAGTTATTGCTGTTGCTGATCAGCTTTTTTCCTAAAATGACGTAACTTTATATATCATCTTGAAAAGCATCCAATTCTATGTAATATGTTTTAAGGATTTAGAATTACAAAGATATTTTTAAAATGGCCTAGGCTAAATATTGCTCTTCTCAATCATTAATTATAAAGGATTTAATAAATCAAATTACTTGATTAATTTAATGAATGATTAATTTAGAAACTGTTTTTTTGGTTCTAAGATATCATTTAGTTTATTTTATATTCAAATTCTTTGAAACTGACAAAAAAAGTTTCATTTTTATATTAAGTAAAGTCATATTTTTCATTAAAATAAAAATTTAAGAAAAAAGTCCTCAAGCAAAAAATGTTAAAAAAAAACATAAGCAATTTAATTTTAAAAATCTAATATGCAATTTATTAAAAATTTCATTAATTTCAACTAAAATTTAATAACTATTACGTCATTTGAAAAAAAATCTACAACATCAAAGTACATTCAAATAATTTATAGTATGCTTAAATTATCAATAGTTTCTAGAATTTCATCAAAGCCATCATTTATTTCTTTTTTAATTTCGGTTATTATAAAAGTTTTATCAATAACCTTAAGTGACTGAGTATAAGGATCATATTTAAGCTTATATGGTCTTTGAATTGACTTTGAAAATTGTTTAACTTTTTGCTTCACGTCTTCAAAACTGTTGGCAACAAAATATAAAGGTTGATAGTCTTCATCTTGATATTCTTGAATTGATGCTGAAAATGGTTCGAAATTTTTAAGCTGTGGTACTCCAGACAGACTATGTTTGAGTTCTCCAAAGGCTGATAGCAAACCAGCTCCATAGGCTCTAATTTGCTTTCCTTCTTGACAAAGTCCAAATTCAATTGTAAACCAGTACAACTAAAATTGAATTATTAAAAATTTTCTAAAGTCTAAATTAAATAATTAATTTACTGTCGAAAGCTTAATAATGTCTTCATCAGATGCTCCTAATGAACATAGTCCAATGACTTGAGAAAATTCTGCAAATTTCGGATTAGAAAGTAAAGGTACATGACCAAGTAATTCATGAACACAATCACTTTTTAAAAAAACAATAAAAACAAATTTAAATTTACTTATTTCTATAAAATCTGAACTTACGGTTCAGGTGAATGAAGTGGTGATGAACAATGTCTTATATATTGTGTACATTGAAATACCCTAAAAGCCAGGCTTGCTAAAAAATCTCTAGAACTTAGTAATCCAGCCACTGGTCTAAGTTGAAATCCCGATCTTTCTAAAAAAATTCAACAATTAATTTAAATTATAACTTTAATCTATTAACTTTTTAAAAAATTTGAAACATCTTCAAGCTGTGGAATTATATTAGGTCCATATAAGCCGTGTTTTTCCAAATTCTTAATAGCCTCAATATGCTCTTTGCAAGCATGTGTCGGATAGAGTTCCATTAGTTCTGTATAAATCAAATTCCATGTTTTTAATTCATCATTAGTGTATTTCACTACTGGAATGCGATCACCACTTTCAAATAAAAAATAGCATAAGATATTTAAACAATTAATTGAAATTACTGTTTAAATGAAAAAGCTATGTCGGCTATCTCTTGCCGCCTTTTTCTATATTCCATATCAGAAAATCCCTTAAAAATGAAATTAAAAGTTTAATTGATTTATTTAAGCATCAAAAATTAAAAATTTTAAAATACAGGATGTCTTGAATCAATGTCTGGCTCATATTTAATGTTCAAATGAGTACAATTGTCCAACTCCCAAATGTTAAATGGTATCCAGATATTTTCCTCAAATTTTATCTCATCATCCAAAACCAACACATTAGAAAGAAAAGAAGATTCTTTTAGCTTATCAACCAAATATGCAAAATTTTTATTCTTAGCTTTTATTTCCAAATATAATTCATAGGTAGAGCTTCTTTTTTTTTTGGTCGGTCTGCTTTCGATATGATCAAGAAAACATTCAGAGTTCTTTAAATACAAAAAATTTAAAATCTGAATAAAAATGGATCTAATACGGACTTTAAGTTTGTCAACTAAAATTTTGATTCCATCTATTTGATTATCTAATGATATCATTAACTTGTGAATTAAATCTTTATCATCCTCATGGTCATTGTCAAATTTTTCAATGCTGGCCTGAGCATGTAATACATTATGTTCAAATTTAGCATCCTCAATTAAACTTCTCTTCTTAGCAACATAGCCGTACTAAACAGTTAAATTATAATTAAGGCAAATCTCTTATAGAGAATAAGTACTTCAATGCTATAGCTTCTTAAGGCGGCATACTTAGCCCTATTTGAGTTTTCGTTTTTTGACATCTTCTCAGTCGAAAATATCTTTGACTAGAAACAGTTTTAGAATTTATAGGATTTGGCAAACCAAATAATGGTTATGCAATTTATAAATTTGCATTCAAATTAGTCGTGGTAAGAAAAAAGTTCTTTTAAATTAATTCTATAGACAAAAATCACAGAAAATTACAGGAAAAAAGATAAAAATCAGAAAAATAAATAAGAAAAAATAAACTATTTTAGCTAATTTATTTTATAATCTTTTAATGAAATCAATCACATCCTTATTGGGAAAGAGTGACTTTTTTTGTATTTAAAATGATAATTTTAAAAAATAAAACAGAATTATTATATGACATAAACAAGCCTACGTCTTTGTATTTAAATTAAGGAAAATTTTCCTTGAGTTTTTTGAAAATTTTGAAGTTTTTGTTTTTTTAGGAAGTTAATTTTTCAAGCATTTAATTAAACTATGATGTTTTTTGTTTAAATAATACGGTCTTAATTCATCATTTTTCATTCGACGGGATCACGTAAACTTCTTATTTTGTCATTAATTAAAATGAAATTTCGGGATCAAATAAATTTGCATCCTTAGAACAAAACTTTTTCTGTGATTTATTAAATCATTCGCTTTTAAGAAAATTTAGGTAATTTACCAGGAAGCTTCCGAGTATTATTTATGTTTCATAAATCAAAACTAGTTTTTTTTTCATGTCAACCATACAATATGATCAAAATTAATTGAGTTAAAATAAAAAGCTTTTTGTTGTTATCAGACTATTGGTGCCATCTTTAAGCATAAAAATTTTTGAGGAATTTATGGTCTAATTTTATTTTATATTGAAAAAATCAAATTCATTCCACTGCGGATTTATAAAAGAAAATATTTCAAAAATAAATTTTACTTATTCAAACAAGCAATTTAAGTCCTTAAAAATTTTTTTCAAAATTTTTATTAAAAAAAAACATCAATAAAAATATGACGGCTAATAAAAGTCAAGATGTTTTAATTAAATGTTTCATGAAGCTTTTTTTATAATTTGACATTTCTTGAAAAAAAATATATTTTTCAATTTGCTATAAATTTTTTTGCCTTAACTTAAAATGCAGTTAATTTTTTTATTGATTTGTTTATAAATAAAATACTTTTTTGACTCATTTGAGACTATTTTTTTTTAATAATTTCAAATCGATAATTAAAAATTATTACTCATAAGCAACTATATTAGAAAATGAAATTTTACCACTTTTTTTATAAATTTAGATATCTTACTTTTGTCACAAAATAGTTAAGCGTTATTTTTTAGGATATATCAAAATTCTTTTGAGCTTAAGTTTAGGCCTATTTTTGGAAATTTATGAAGCCATTAGAAAATTTTATCTTGAAATCAGTCAATTTTTTCTCAGAAAAAAGAATTATCTTAGATTAATGTAACTAATTTTGTATTCAAATAAAAATAGATTTTAAAATAAAGTTAAAAATGTAGCATTTTTTAAGTTATTTATTTCTCAATACAACGTTTTGTTTTATAAATATAAAGAAAAGATTCTAATCAAAAAAATGTTTTTTTTTTCAAGATTAAAAAATGATAAACAAGACTCAAGCCAATTTTCTTATCTGCCGATACTTTTATCAAAAAAATGGCTATGAAAAAAAAACTTAATAAATAGCAGAAATCTAAGAGAAACAAAAATTTAATTCAAAATTTCTATAATTGAAAAGGTAAACTCGATCATTTGAGCACAAAATTCATAGTCAATACACATGCATTAGAAAAAGAAAAAATGCAAATTTAGATTTGAATGCAATTTTGCTTCATTTTCTGAAGCTTTGTGTTATCAAAACCACAATATACTCCTGAATCGCGTGTATGCTTCTAATTTTTGAATTTTAAATTTATTCAACTTATTAGAAAATTAAATTCAAGCTTTTAAAATGTCTCTAGTTAAAAAATTCAACCGAATCCAGTGTTACACAATTATTAACGGCAGCTCTCTCAACACATTTCTCATTTCTCATTTAAATAAAAAATTATATACAACTGAATCAAACGATAATGCAGGTTTAAAGTTTGCCTCAAAGCTAACTCTCCTTACTTGAATTATTAAAGTTTGTTTTTAAGAAGAATCCAGAGCTAAAAATGAGCGAGTATTTTTCAAAGATCCGGAGGTAATCGACGGATTCAAAGTGTTTGATGTTTACATGAATAAGAAAAAAGATGGTGTTCCTTTTGATCAAAGAGTTAGAAAGGCTGTGAGTGATCTAATTACTGAGAAAAAATAAAAAATCTAAAATTTTAAATTTATGCTTAGTATAAGCGAATTGAACGTGACCAATTTGCAAGGTACAACAAGATGCCAACTGATCAAGACTGGACCAATGTTTGGCCAACATACTCAATGTTCAAACAATCTGCTGTTCCTCTTCCTGTTAGACAAGGCTTTGTAAAAAATTTGAGTGAAAACGAAGGCTTGCCTCCTGAAAAATATGGAAACGTTGAGCTTATTAAAATTCCTAATTTTCTTCATTTGACTCCGCCACATATCAAAAAACAATGTGCTGCTATTAAAAGTATTTAAAAATAATTTTTTATAACCAATTTCAAAATTATTTATTAATTTTAGAATTTTGTACTCCATGGCCAAAAGAATTAAAAACAGACCAAGATTGTGAAACTCACTTTCCAGTTGAAATAACTTCTTCAACTTATATTTATGATGGTCCAAGTATTAGAGACGACCGTGCCAGAGTTGTTACTTTGAAAATAAAGCTATCAAGTTTAGATTTAGATAAAAGAGCTTATAACAAATTCATAAAACTGGCTCAGAATAGATACGATCCATCCACTGATACTTTGACTCTAATTGCCGATAGGTAAAGTTAATTGAAAAAAAAATATATTATTCTTAATATTTTATTTCTAGATGTCCATACCGAAACCAAAATGAAGATTACGCTAATTATTTGCTTACAACTTTATACCTCGAGTCCAAACAGTGTGAAGACTGGGAGTCTGAAATTACCGAAGAAGACATGCTTGAATTCAAATGGGAGCATAGCAAATCAAAACAAAATATATTAAATACAGTCAGTAAAATTGAAAATTTGACTGATACTCAAAAAGCTGCTGATTTGAAAGAAGTAAAAGATTATAAGGAAAATTTGACAAAAATTTTCAATCAAGGTGAAAATGATTTAAATCTAAGCGAATATAAGCAAAGTGTTTTAAATATTTTAAAAATAAAAACAGCTTAAAAATTTTAAAAAGAATAAAAACCAAAAAAATTGTAATTTATTTTGAATAAAATTTTTAAAATAGCATTTAGATAAAAATTACTTAACAAAGGTTTAATTACTTTTGTGAAAAGTTTTATTTAATTAAACATTTTTTATTTTATTTCTGAAAATCATAAAGATTCAAAAAGATGGATGCGTTGAAAGAAGGTTGGTTTAGCGAGTTAGATCCTACATTGTGGCCAGGTCAATGTTTTTCATTGCAATGTGACAAATTACTTTACAATCAAAAATCAAAGTATCAAGATGTTTTGGTTTTTAATAAGTAAATCAAATTTGTTTATAAACAATTTTATTTAATTTTGTTTAAATTTAAAGCAAACTTTTTGGAAATGTTTTGGTCTTGGACGGAAGAATTCAATGCACTGAATATGATGAATTTTCATATCAAGAAATGATAGCGTTTTTACCATTAAATTCTCATCCGAACCCAGAAAAGGTATTAATAATTGGCGGAGGTGATGGTGGTGTAGCCAGGGAATGCGTCAAGCATCCACTAGTCAAACAAGTTGTGCAATGCGAAATTGATGAAGACGTAGTTAAGGTGTCTAAAATGTACTTAAAAGGCATGGCTAAAGGATTTGATAGTGAAAAGTTAAAATTGCACATTGGTGATGGTTTTGAATTTCTTAAAAATCATAAAAACGAATTTGATGTAATCATAACTGATTCTTCTGATCCAGAAGGTCCAGCTGAAAGTCTTTTTCAAGATTCTTTCTATGAATTAATGAAAAATGCGTTAAGACCTAATGGAATAGTTTGTTGCCAAGGTGAAACTTTTTGGATCTTTAGGGATCTAATCAGCAAAATAATCTCATTTGCAGGAAATATATTTCCTTCGGTCTCATATGCTCAAACTCAAATTCCAACCTATCCCGCTGGATGCATTGGTTTTATTCTTTGCAGCTTGGAAAAAGTTTGCTATAATACATTTTTTATAAACAATTTTTTTAAATAATTTTTTTTTAATTAATATTAGAACAAAAAATTCTCTGAGCCAGTTCATGTTTTCGAAAAAAAAACAGTCGATGAAATGGAGTTGAAGTATTATAATAGTGACATACACAAAGCAGCTTTTATTTTGCCTACAACTTTTCAAAAAGTAAAAACGAATACTTAAATACATAAATTTATATTTAAACTTCCTTTTTTAAGACTCTTGATAGCAGCTCGCCAAATTATACAAGATGAAGCTATTTTAAACTAGTTTTAATTGTTTTTCCAACTCATAAAACATTTATTTAGAAAAAAAATTAAATAAAATTCAGTTTTATTTCCTTGAAAAACACTTAATTTATCATTTATGCAATCGTTACATAATTCTAGAAAAAATACCAAAAAAATTCAATTTCTAAAGCTAATAAAAGTCCGATCAATTTTTTAAATATTAAAAGGATTTTATTGAAAATTTATTAGAGAAATTTTGAGAATTTTATTGATATTAGGCTCGTATTTTCAGAAAAAAATAATAAATGAACAGAAAATGAGGATAGAAATAATGCGTCAAAAAACTTGATGTTAAATATTCAAATTCATTAAAATCTTGAGTTTATGTTTCGTAAAAACATTTAAATTAAATTTTCTGCTATAAATATGAATTCTTTAAGATTTTATTTTCCAAAATATAATTTTAGATCGATTTTAAAAATGATGAATAAATGGATAGTTGGATTGTTGATGATTTTGATTAGTTCTCATGTAATTTCATCAGTTTCTTTAGTCGATTCAGCCGAAAGCCTTACAGAAAAAAATCAATACCCCTATCTAGCATCTAGTATTAAATACGATAGTCAAAAATTTAATAAGCGGGAGTTTGAGGCTCTTGGTAAACGAAGTGAAAATGACGTTCTTTTGGATGAATTGATACAAGAGAACTTAATTATTAAAAGATTTCTAAAAGATTTGCTTAAAATGTCCACTCATTCAATAATAGAAAAGCGAGGCTTTGAAGCTTTGGGAAAAAGAAACCAAGAAGAAGATAAAAACAAATTTGAAAAACTATTTCCGCTAATCAAAAGAGGATTTGAATCACTAGGAAAATAATTTGTGTTGTATTTTGTTTTAAATAATTTATTTATAAAATTTTTCGGGTTTTGAAAATTAAAAACTGACCATATTTTGATTTAATAAATTATTAAAATTTGATTATCTTCATGCGCTTTGATTGTACATTTGATTTATTCCAATTAACCACTGCTTCCAGACCTTTTTCCCATATTTCTTTACGACCCATAAAAGTAATTAATCTAAAACTTGATGTAACGACAACTAAACATGGTATGTAATTTACATTCAAAAAATTAATTAATTCTCTATAAAAATTTTTTTAAAAAAAGTAAAATTTTTTTTTAAATTTAATTTTCTTACTGTTTTATTTCATTCTTGAATGGCCATAAAAACCAATCTGGGTGATTTTGCTCATAATTCTCAGAACAAATTTTTTCATTCACATCAGCCGAAACGTATACTATTTCAAAGTTTAACTTTTTCTTCTTCGACTGATTATATGTATCCTTTAATTTAGTAAAAAAATCCTGGTTATGAGTGCACCATTTTGCATCGAAATAAAAACCAACAAAGTTCGTCGTCATAATGTCACATAATCTAATAGTTTCTTGTCTAACATTTTTACCTTTATTCTCTAAATCTTGATCAAGAAACTTTTTTATTTGCTGTTGCTTTTTGTCTTCTATTTAAAATATAAAATTATTTTTAAAACTAAAATATTTATTTTATCATAAAAATTAAATTGGTTTATATTTAAATTTTGAGAACATTTATAAAATCATTAAATCAAAAATTAAACTGAAATTCGATTAATTAACAAAAAATAGAAAAATAAATATTTAGAGAAATAAAAAATGGATTAGAAAAAAATGAATTAGATTGAAAAGTCTTATTTACATTTTTTTTAAAAAAAGAAAAAAAGCTGAGTTATTCTGTTCAGTTGGTATTTTGGCAAGTAAAACACAAAATTTGGATTTATTTTATTTTCTTTTTACATTTTAATTTCGCTGTGTTTTGCACTAGATGGTTTTATTTTATTTTATTTTAGTTTTATTTTTTATTTAAAGTTTTAATTTGGTATGTATGATAACGAAGGTTTAATTTTCTATACAAATGGTCAATTGCAAAAAAGAGAAGGTAAAAACTTTTATGTTTCAAAATTAATTTATTTTTCATGAAAAATATGCAAATCGAAAATGCTTTTTTAATCTTGATTTTTAAAAATTAATTCATTTGAAAATAAATAAAACGATATATTGTCGTAGTATAAGTAGGTGTTTTTTTTATTTAAAATTTTTTTTAATGTATTTCTAAATTAATAATAACAAAAGAGTGTTAAAAACAAATAAAAAATTAGTTTATCAATGTTTAGTCTAAATATTGTTTATTTTTTATATTTATTATTTAATAAAAAACTAAATTTGAAATAGAAAAAATAACCTGTTTTCCTAATGCTAAATTTATATGTAGATGAATTTTAACATGTTATTTACTGTATTTTAAAATCAATCATTTAGAATCAAATGATCTATCGAAAGAAGCAATAGCAATTGATAGTTTCAAATAATTCTATAATTTTAGCTTAATTATAAAAAATAAAATTTTTAAGCTATAGCTAATCACTTTAATTTAGAGATTAATAATTGAAGATAAATAAAATTATTGATTTCGATAATAAGAAAATGATCAAGCTTTGTTTATGAGACAATATTTAATAAAATTAAAATAGTTCTTCTAAATTTATATTTTTTTTAATTAAAGATAAAAATCTTACGCTCTCTAAATTCTTCCGTAGGTTGCTTGAGAATTCCTCTTGGGATCATTTTAATCAAATTTAATGTTAGAATAAAAATTTATTTTAAAATTAACTCTTTTTAAGCTGAATTAAAATTAATTTTGAGAAAAGTTGTTTTTTGATTCCATTAAAAAAAAAAACAAAATATAAATTATTTTAAAATCAAGAGTTTATTTAATATATTTAAAATAAACAATACAAAAAAATTAGGTTCTTATTGCCGATTTAATAATTCAATTAAAGTTATAACTTGTATTTGGATTAGTATCGCACCATTTGCCCAAAAATTTAACACAATCCAACATTTCATCGGTTTTAGACATCTAAATTTTTTCAAAATAAAAAAAATATTTCAAAAATTCTAAGATACCTTTGAATTCATCAGATAGGTATTCCAATCGTCTAAATTGGCAGCTAAATTATTCTTAAATTCAATTTTATTCAAAACTGGATAGCCTTGTTTTTTTAAATAAAAATTTTTATACGCATAAATTCATAAAAATAATTATTAAATACCTGTTATAACACATGGTAGATAAATAGTGTCCGAATCGGGTGATATCAAACAAGCTTCGTATATTCCTCGTTCGTCTGTGTTCAATGAAGGATCAATCTTCTGATCCATACTAATCTTTATCACCCAAGTTTTTATTTCTTCATGTTTATCATCCTGATTTTGAAGTGTTTAATTTTTTTTTTATAAAAGATTTCTAAAACAAACCGATAAAAATTTAGTTTCCGGTAAATTTATTTCAAAAGGTATATCCGTATCGGCCAAATACGGGTTGTCCATTATTTCATTATTTTTATCATCGATGGCATCAGCAAGATCAATGTATCTGTTTAAGAAAACAAAAGCCATATTATCCCATTTTACTTTTTGGCACATTATACCGGCCTCGTAGAACGCTTTGTCTGCCGGTATTAAGTCTGTGTGACGAAGTAGTGAAATAGACAATTTGGCGGCAATTAAATCCAGCTGGTCGTTTCCAATACAGCTACATCTCATGGTATTGTAATGAGTGATTAAGAACAATTTTTGAAAGTATTTATGCTCAGGTCCGTCTTTTTCTGAAGATTTTTTTAAATTTTGATTTAAACTAAATAAGATTTCTCTCAATTTTGACCATTCGTTGTAGTATTGATTTGAGTTGATACTGTCTAATTTGAAAATGTCATAGGAAATTTGTTTAAAGTTGTCAAAATACTTTTTTTTTAAAATAAATTAGTGAAAAAAATTCAAATATTTGTGAAAAGGCTAACTTGACTAATTGCTGGAGCTCCATATTTGATGTACAAATCCAATGCTAGATCTGATCGACCTTTTTTAATTAAAGTTGCGGCGTATCGAGCCACATATTTGTTCAAAACATCTTGGTTCTTGAATTATAAATTTTTTATTTGCTTATTAAGAATTAGAAAAAATTTTACCTGTTTCTCAGCAAGTTTTAAGCACTCATCCCATTTGCCATCGCTAGCATACAATTCGAGAGCTTGAACACCCAAATCAGAATAATCTCCTTGGCTTTTTTTGCTCTTAAGATAACAATCTTCTACATAGGGAATTAGACTTGGATCTAGCTGCTCAGCAACTTTCTTGGCTTTTTTCCAATCCTCAGCCACAATAAACGCATCAACACACTCTCTAATCAAATCGGCTTTTAGATATAATTCAGCTGCTTGATTAGCTCTGTTTTGTTGCATGAGTCTAGGACCAATTGTCTGAGCAACATATTGAGTTCTTTCTTCGGACAAAAATTTTTGCGATATATCAAACGCCTTCATCCAACATTTCAACGATGTTTCGTTGTCAATGTTATTTGAAGGCAGTATTTTAAGATAAGCATCGACTGACTTTGCATATTCTCCAGACGCCTCCCATCTTGTGGCCTGCTCGAGTAGACCAGTACCATCAACACCACTAGAATAATTTTTAATCTATTGGTAAATATAATTCAAATAAAAAAAATTACATTGATTGACTTTGTGGTGAGCCGGAATTTTCGAATTCTTCTCTCAATTGATCAACTCTATTAGGCAAGTATTCCTTGCAAACTCGGAATGCATCTTGCCACATGCCATTATCTTTGTAGAGTTTAACAGCCAATTCAGGACGTTGGGCTCTAAGCAAAAATGACTCAGCTTTTTGATAATTTTTTTCATCAAATGCAAGCTTAGCTTGTCCGATAAGCACGTCTGAAGTCAATGATGGATCGTATTGTTCGGCAACACGTTGAGCATTGTCCCAATCACGATTATGAACGTACATGAGAACAGCTTCTTTCGGTTTTTTAGCTCGTATAAACTCTTGTTCGGCTTCGGCAAAGCGACCTTCGTCCTCAAGGTACATAGCATATCTTCCATGAATTTCTGGTAATTTTTCTTTCGATGTAGTTTTTGCCAAATCAAATGCAAACTCAAAAGCAGAATTTTCAAGAGCAAAATCAATTGCTTGATCAAGCAGGCCTAATTTATTCAATAATTTAACAGCTGAATCTCCTCCTAAAGTTTTAGCCCATAAGTAAGCTACTTGTTTGCCAGCCACTGGTCCACCGTGATTTTTAGCCACCTTATAGGCATCTTCCCAATTATCAGCTTTTCTATACATGTTCACAGCCGACTTCCAATCATTACCTTGTATGTAATAGTTCTCAGCTTGTTTAAAACTATTTGTTGATTCAAGTTCCTTGGCCAAATGGATATAAGTATCAGCTACCATGTCTGGATAATACTCTTTAATCAGTCTAATCATGCTGTCATAATTTTTCAATTGCTTATACATTTGAATAGCCTGTTGTGGATCATTGATGGTTGTGTAAAGCTTTTCTGCTTCTTTATATCTACCTTGTTTTTCCAGAATTTTAGCTTGTTCAGAGTACAAACTTGTTACTTCTTCTTTTGTTAGATAAGAAGTGGCTATCTTGAACGCCCTATCCCATTTGCCAGCACGATTAAACATTTCAATGCACTCTTTTGGATAGTTGGCTTTGATATAAAGCTTTTCGGCAATATCATACTCCTGTGAATTGGCAAAGTTGTCTGCAATTTTTTTGTAATAGACCGAAACTGATTCTAAATCTTGAGTAGATAATATATCCAAAGCTTTTTTCCACTGTCGAGAATTAATTGCAGCCTCGACTGCCTTGAGCGATTCACTATCAATTGAAAAAAATTATTAAAATTCAAGTAATTTTAACTTTGAATTAATTTTATTTTTTCTAAAAAAGTCATTTTATCTTGCAGCAGTATTTAAAAAAAATTGAAGAATTCTAGGGTGTGATCACCTATTTTTCGATTATTAGTTTTTTTTTTATAGAATTTATTCTGCTACTTTATTTTAATAATTTACTTGATAGTAAAAACAAAAAAAATAATAAAGAATACATTCTTCAAAAATGTCATTCAATAACTTAGTTGTTTTAAAAAAATTAACTAAAATCATGAAGAGTTTGTTGTTATATCAGCTTTTTCAGAAAAAGATTAGACGAATGCGTACAACAGACGAAATTTTGATTAACAAGTTTTATTTAAATAATTTATAAAAATGCACTAAAATTAATAATTCCCCATTTGAAATTCTTTGATCATATTTGAAAAAAAAAGTGATCAAAAATTTTACTTTGCTAATTATGAATATTTTGGTAAATCCATCGCATATGTGCACTCAATTCATATTTCTGAAATTATCCATGATATTTGGAAGCTCAGTACTTATGACTGCAGCGTATAATTTAATAATTAGAAATATGATCATATTATTGCTGTCAGCTCTCGTTAAAGTACATAGAAATAAGCTTTAATTATTTTTGTGTAAAAATAAATTTTTTTTTTGGTATTTGCTTCAATTTACACAATTTTGCTCTGTTTTTAATACCTTCTAAATTAATTAAACTCTATATTAAATACTATTTATTAATTTGTTTTCTGTACCGAGCTAATGCACTTTCCGATTATAATATTAAAATCTTTTTTATTGAATAAAATTGATGATTATTTAATATAATAGATTGACAATAAATAAATTTACAATCAGCAGTTTCTTTAAACTAGCGCTTATATTTATTAGTGAGCTTCTTTTTTTAACTGATGATTGTATAAATTGATAATTTTACACTATATATTTTTGATTTTTAAAAAAAAAACTCAAATAAAGTTAAATAAGAGGTATCGCGATATCCTATCCTAACCCTAACACATTATTTCCTCCTTTTTTCCTGAGCCGTCAGATATTTAAACATATGTATCCTATTACTCTCTATTTAATTTTTTTTATTTATTATTTTAAATTTTATTATTTTTTTTTTAATATGAAGGAATAATAGCTCTGTACAGAAAAACAAATAAATAACATAAAAATATGATTAGTCCTAAAATTAAGATAAGAGAAAATAATAATTTTTTTTCAAGCAAAAATGGTTAGCGAAGAAATTTTACTTGAAAACGACGATACATTTAATTTAAAATTTAAAATGAAAAAAATTCAATCTCAACAACGCCAAGATCAGCTAGTTTGTCCAAAGTGCAACACACCTATGCTTAAAAGAAGAAATTGGTACTGTAAAAAAATGTCAATTAATCAACTATAATAAATAATAAATGATTATCTTTTTTTTTAATTTTTTTTGCTAGTATTTTATTAAAAATAATTAATTTTTATAAATTTTGTTTAGGTTTTATTAAAATATATGTTTTTTATTGAATTAGAATCAAACCAAAATAATAAATATTTTGTTATATTAAAATGATATTCTTCTAATTAAAAGAGATGTTATTCTTATTGAAAAAGAATGGCGTATATTTTACGTTCTATTAAGTTTCAACAAACAAACTTTTTCCTTAATTAAGTATTTTTATTTTATTTATAAAAAAAATAAAATAAGTGATTATCATATGCCCTTTAAAGTATCATAAAAGTATATTATGGCCTGTTGGTCATATTATATATTGAAAAAGATATTAACTTCAAACGTTTAGTGAGAAAAACAAATTTAAGTTCTAAAAGCGAATGGCCAAGTCACTAATTCAGATAAAGAAAAAGAAGAACAAAATAAGTCAAAATCTTTTTAAGTTTCGTAATTTCAGTGTATAATATCTTTGAATTCATTATTTTAAATAGACAATGGTCTAAAACTATGATCTTTTTGAAATTTTTTAAAAAAATCATCAAATTTAAACTTTACGGTGTCTTTTTAAATAAAACTGTTGCAAATACAACTATTTACATAAAATGGCGCATTAAAAATTCTAAGTTTGAAGTTAAATTGTCTAAAGATTATAAGATAATTACCCAGATTCAATATAATGATTTATTGCTGCATCATATAATTTCTGAGATGCTAAATGATCTCCCCATTCAACTTCCAACTTAACCACTTCTTGAGGAGCACATTGTCTTGCCAAGTCAACCGCTTTTCTATAACTCTTTCCAGCCTTGTAGCATTCAAGTGCTCTATGATCATCTCGTATTCTCTCGAATAACTCTCCAGCCTTAAAAATTTATTTTGAATGAAATTAATTGTTTTCAATTCTAGTCAAATTATTGAAATTATTACATTTTCAAATAGCTCTGATTTTATTAGAGAAGTAGCTATTTTAGTTATAAGATCTTGATCATGAATTAATTCACGATTATTCATCAATATTTTAGAAGCTCTAATGGGAATATTGGCTTTTAAATACAAATTAATAGCGCCCAAATAGTCACGTTCTTTTTCTTTCAGGAGTGCAGCTACTTCATACTGTTCAGTCTCATGCAACCATTGAGTATAATTTCGCTTTAATTTTTCTGCATTTGGATGATTCTTGGCCTCAGCAATTTCAATTGCTTCATCCCATTTATAAATACTTTGATACATTTTGATAGCCTCGTCAATAGCTTGATTTTCTAAGAAAATGCTTTCAGCTGCCTTGAAATTTTTATCTAATTCAGCTATACGAGCTCGAACCTTGTATTGATTACCAAAATTATTCTGAAAAAAAATTTTAAATTTTTAGTTGAATTATCGTTTCAAATCAGATATGAAATACTTCTTTTTCATTTTCTGCAGCAATGCGATTAGTTTCTCTCAAAAAGCGCGCTTTTGCAACATCGCCTAGAGCTGCATAGCACCTTTCCGCAATAAAGTATTGCTTACTTTCCAGTGAAAACCTGGCGAGCATTTTCCACATTGTCTCTGTCTCGTCAGTAATAGTAACAGATTCCAGATAATCAACAGCTCTAAAGAATAAATAATTATCCATTTGTTTGATTATTTGTTTATTAATTCAATACCTGACCAAATCTCCATCTTCCATGGCCGTTCCGAATTCAATTAGACCCGAGTCTAACTCATAATTAACAATATTTACTCCTTCATTTATTACAACATTGGTTTTATTGTTTTCTTTTTTGATCTCTTGAATATCTCCTTTAATTGGAACCATAGTTAATTTCTCATAAGCCTCAATGTTATACCAAATGCACAAGTTGTTTCTATTCTGAGCAACCACAACATCTGAATCGGGCACCCATTGAACATAAGTGCAAAAATTTAGAATACAATTTCTTTCTCTAGTTTCTACATTGTACAAATGCAACTTCATTTTTTTGTCTCTAAAAAGTAAATATTTTGCTGTTTCATTTAATTCAAGCCAGTCTACTTTTAAATCATGCTGAATTTGGGCTATTGTAATTCCCGGAACAAGGTCCACTTAAATTTATTTTTTTAGATATTTAAATTTAAAAAAAAGAAATAAAAAAGTTATCTTACTAATTGATATTGTTTTCAAATCAATTAAAAATGCCATTTTTTTGTTATTTTGAACATCTTTTTGTTTTCTTTCGTTTAAGCGAACACTTATTAAATGTGGATTCATAAATTCTGTTCTAACTTGACAGAGAACATCGTTGGCGCCATACTCGACCAATGTCAATTCACCCGCAGAAAATATCATACAAACATTTTCATTTTCAAAGTAAAATTTTTCTTCATTTCCTGCTTGAGCTCTCCAAGGAATTTCGCTCAAATTACCAGTATTCAAATCACCAATCATCAGTGTATCACTAGTATGGGCTATCACATATCTATCTCTACCAAGAACTTTAACTTCAAATACTTCATAACCGTAGTGGGACTTTAAATCAACCTTTTGATTTGTAGTTATGTTTCTAATTATAACCTGTGATACACCGACATAGGTCATCTCAAATTTTCCTTTATATAGTTGTTTTTTAAGGCTTGAATCGAAAAGATCTACACATCCAGTAAGATTTCCAGTAGCAAGTCGAGACCCATCTTTTTTCCACGCAATAGATGTAATTGTATAATAGTTAATGAACTCTTTAGGATCATTTTCTTCGAAAAGACCCTTACGAGCTGACCAAGTAAAAATTCTTAGCCGGTTATAGCTTCCAAAAACAACCATTTGACCAGTTGGATTTGCAGCTGCACATGCAAACTCTTTTTCGCTAGGATCTTTGCTATAATCAAACTGTTGGAGCATTCTACCATCTTTGGTGTAAACAACTATGCGCTTATCACAACCTCCAGCTAATATTCCAAACGGTGTCCAAGCTAGTGCATATGGTGGAGTAGAATGCTTGCAAACCAGGCCTTGAGTTTCGCCTGTGTGTTCATCAGAAAAAATGTATCTAACTATCGAGCCATCTGCATGGCCAGATAATATTGCTTTACCACTAGCACTATAAAAAAATATAAACTACTCTTAATGCAAAATAGTCCTACTTTGTTGTTAAAGAGACAGTGTAGTATTCAGCTGTATAAACGTTTGAAGATTTGTTCTTTTTGACGTTTCCAGACCTTATCTAATAAAATATAAAAAAAATTTAAATTTAAAAGCATTTTATTTTATTTAATTTACTTTTCCATCTGCAAGACCAAAAATAATTTGATTATCTGGTAACCAAAGCATGCATGTGATAGCACTATTCTGAATTAGCTTTGCTACAATAGATTTCTTATCGCCCCTAAAGAAATAAAAAATTTTTCCAGTATTTAATATTTTTTATCCTAGGTTTACCAATCGTATCCAATTTTGTAAACAAAAACAATGTTATCTGTTTGAGCAACAGCAATCATTGAACCGTCAGGACAAAATGCCAGCGCATTAACCAAATAGCTATTTTTTCCAAACTAACAAAATATATTTAAATTTAATTTTGTAACTTAAAAATTCAGAAGAATATACTTTTGAGTCACATGGCTTAGTTGAGAATTTATCTCTTTTTTCGCCAAATTCATCGAATAAATGAACAACTCTGTCAGCGCTGCAAACAGCAAACTTTTGATTGTTAGGAGACCAGGTCATGGCCTGAATTTGGGCTTCACCACCCTTTGAAATGACATTAAAAATCAAAAAGTCTTTATTCAAGTGCTTATTCTTACCATGCCAGGCAAAAGAGTTTTAATTCGCTTTAGTTGCATCTTTATTTACTCATTTACAGAATAACTTTAGATCCGAATGATTGGAATTTTGAAATAAATATATGTTAGTTATTAAAATTCAAAAATTCAAGTAGGTTTTTTTTTCTTTTTTTTTCCTTGAACTTTAATTCTGTTTCTATGGTTACTCATTTTTCAAAAGAGAAAAATGATCGATAATTTAAGATATAAAAAAAATTTATTTTCAATGAAAAATTTGATTTTAAATAATTTTAAAATGATTTAAAAATTATGTTCATAAATTCATAAATTTTAAAAAACTCAATCATTTTAAATTGTCTATGAAAAAATAATTCATGACAAGTATTAAAATTTATTACTTTTTTATTCTTAAATAACGCAATCAATTCTGATGCATTTATTTGTAGAAATTATTTGATATTCAAACAAGAATGATTAAAACGAAATTATTTTTTGCTTGCTTTAAATTTTAATATAGAATAATAAAAAATGACAAAAGCCAAATAAAAATTTTACTAAAAAATATTTCATCTTTTAATTAATGATCCTTTAGTTAGTAAGTATTTTCGTTAAATTAATGTTCATTATTATTAAATTAGTGTTTCAAGGTACAGGCAATTTTACATTTTGATTGATGACACTTAAATAAAATTCAAAAACTTTTCTTTTGTACAAAGAAATCAAAACATGAGAAAAAATTTAAGAAAACTTGATAAGAAGACTTTTTAGTTAAATGTTGTTTAAAATTATATGTATTAAAATAAGACAATTTTCAAATTTTTTGTAAATTTGGACTAGCAAAGCGTTTGTGTTTAGTTTTAAGTTCAAGTCTTTCAAATTTTTATGTCAACATAAAATTCACAAAAAAATAACTTCAATTTATCAATAACTCTAAAATCTTAAATAAAGATGCAACATTTTGATAAGGTAATCAAATTCATAGATTTCAAAAATGACTAGTACATAATTATTTTTTCATTTAAAATAAAATTAGAATTTAAAAAAAAGTTTCGAAATCCCATTAATCAATTTCGCACAGGTTGACCTATAAAATTCAGTTTAAAAATTTTTAAAAATTGCCTGGATCTTTTACCAGTTTAAAATAAAATTTTTTGTTTTTGTATACTTTATTCTGATCTATTTTGATTTTAAAATAATTAAGTATTTAATAAAAACGAATATAAAAAATTTTATTTAAAAATAGAAATTTAGAATAAGATGGATGGCCTTAGAGTATTAGAACTTTACAGTGGTATTGGCGGAATGCATTGTGCTTTCAATCGTAATTTTTATTAATCAAAAAGAGTGATATAATTTGAAATTTTAGTTAGTGCAATTCCTGGAGAGATTATTGCCGCCGTTGACATTAATCATCATGCAAACATGGTTTATAAACACAATTTTAAAAATACTAAAATATTACAAAAAACAATTGAAGTTTACTATTAAATAAAATTGAAAAAAAACAAAATTTTAAGCTGGGTTTTTAAGGGCATGAAGTTAGAAGAGTACGACAGTTTGGATTTTGATTGTATTCTAATGAGTCCTCCATGCCAGCCTTTTACAAGACAAGGAAAACAATCTGGTTCATCTGATAATCGTGCTCAATCTTTTTTAGCATTAATAGATATAATTCCAAAGTAGTCTAAATGAACTTCGATTCATCTAAAATAAAATTCAAATTTTAAAAGATTGAAAAAAAAGCCAAAATTTATTCTAATGGAAAATGTAAAAGGTTTTGATAAAGATGAGGCAAGAAATATATTCATCCGAATGCTAAAAAAAGAAAACTACTCCTATCAGGTAATTTAAAAGTAATCAGTTTTTTACTAAATTAAGATGAAAAATTTTTTACATTTTATTTTATAAACTTGCTTTTATTTTAGGAATTTTTGCTCTCACCAATTCAATTTGGAATACCAAACTCAAGACTGAGATATTTTTTAATTGCTCGTCTAAATGAATCTTTTAATTTTGAGACCACTAGAGAAATACGTAAACTAATTATAAATTATTCTCAATTTAAACACTTATCAGTATAATTAGTAACAACTCTTCCGGAAAAAGCTTTTGAATGGATTGATGAAGCTAGCAATGAAATAACCTTTGATTTAGATAAACTAAGAGACGAGTTAAATTCAAAAGAAGAATGCTATTTTACTGAAAATTTGACTGCCAACATCAAAGAATCTCAAATAAATGACAGCTATGAAAATTGTGCTCAAGCTGAAGCAAAAAATGTTTTTGCTAAAAATGTTAAAAAATTAGAAGAATTTGTTGTTGACGACATGGGACATGATACCGACTTGTATTTAACCCGTAATATATTTTTGAAATCTCTCAGAGTTATGGATCTTGTGACTGTCAAATCAACGAGAACAAATTGTTTTACTAAAAAGTAAAATGAAATAAAATTTATAAGCAATTTTTGTATCTATTTCTAGTTACGGTCGGTATTTGGAAGGGACTGGATCGTTGTTGAAAGTTAATTCGAATAAAAAAGACTTAATGGATGTAATTATGGACAAAACAGAGCATATAAATATTAGCAAAAATTTGATTCGATTTTTCAGTCCGAAAGAAATAGCTAATTTGCATTGCTTTCCCGACGAATTCGGTATTTAATACAAAAGAGTATTTAAATAAATTATTTTTTTTGTTTAATTTTTAGAGTTTCCAGATGAATTGACAACCATGCAAAAATGGAAATGTATTGGAAATAGTTTAAATGTTTTTATTGTAGGAATTTTAATAAAACTGATGATTTTAGATTAATAAATTTTACATTAGTTTAAAATTTTTTTTTTACACAGGTGATCCCGATCATGCATTGAAATTAGAGCCTCATTAGCCAGATCAATCAAGTCCATTCTTTCTCTCAAGCTGTCCATTAAAATTTGCATCAATTCGTAATATCTGATCAAAGTGTCCTCTGGCCATATGGTTTGGTTTTCCAAGTTTTTCAATAAATCACTCGATTCGTCTATTAGACGACACCACTCTTGATTCTTAAGTCTTGTCTTTTCATTTTCACTCAGATTGTCCGATTTATCTTCTAAAAGTTGCTCTCTATTTAGATCATCTTCGTTCTTTAAGCTGTCCTTTTGAGCCTGTTTAATTCGTTTCAAATCCAGATTTTTCACAACTTCTTCGCGAATTTCTTGAAAATTGTTGACCATTATTCCTGTGAAAAGATTTTGAAATATAAATGAAGCTAACAGAACCCAAGAAATAAAGTATAGTGTTTTAACAAATGAAGAGCTTGAATCTGTGTTGGACAATATTTTCCACCATTGATCTAAAGTCATTATAGCAAAAAGTGTTATTGAAGATTCAAATATAGAAGAAAAATAATCATCTGAATTTTTCACACTTTGTGTTGAGCTCTTGTCAAACAATGTAAAGCCAATGCTGGAAAATATATAAGTAAATATTAGCAAGAGAATCGTTATTAGAACAACCGAGCGTACTGCTTTTGTCAAGCAGATAACGATTATTCTCAATTCAGCAAAATGGGAGAGAATTTTTACATTTGTGAATATGCGAAAAACGCTTATTAAATCAATTAGCTTGAATATTTTATTGTTTTTCAGACTAATGCTTGCGGTTAAAAATAGAATTTCGAAAAAAATTGTCAATAAAAGGTTGGTTAAGTCAAATATGTTCCATGGTGACTTCCAAAAAGCAGAAAAATTTACAAAAAGTTTAATTAAGACTTCAAAAAAAAATAAAAATAAATAAAACACTTGAATTAGCTTTAAAGAATATATTTGAATTTGATTTAACTCAGTTTTGTTTATTATTATTGCTTTTGATATCGAGTCCAAAATTAGAAAAAAAATTAAAGTATACTCAAATTTTTTTGATTTTATAAAATTTCCCAATGTTTTTTTTTGCCGGAAAAATAATTTTTGATATGACAAAATTTGGCTAAAAACGCTATTTCGTTTTTCACGAACTCTATTTTGGTATATGCTGAACTGAACTGGCTGCTTGTCTAAGATGTCACTCGGATGATTGATTAATTCATTATAGGTGAATTTTATGTTGTTATTTTGACTGTCTTCTGTAAAATAGTTAAAGAAAAGCTTACGAAAATATTCAGCATGCTTGGTCAAGAGTCTTTGATCTCCTAGTTCTTTAAGAACAATCAAAGAGCTAAAACTTGTTTGTAAAGAATTTCTTTCAATTATGTCCATGTTTATTTTATTGTCTATAATTAAAATCAAACATCAATTTTAAAATTAATTTAGTTTTATCTGTAACTATTGAATTATTTCTTAAAAAAAATCAAAAAATCTTTTAAAATACTTTTTTATTTTACAATGGTTGCATTGGAGAAAAAAACTTCGCCATGATAAATGTTTGTAAAAGAGGTTAAGAAGAGTTTATTTTTTTCTCGTAAAACAATCAAATCAACATGGTCTTTTTATTTTGAAGTTATCAAATTGGTTCTAAATGGGCGCCAAGACACTAGATATCAATTCATAAATTATATGATTGTTTGGATAGTTGATAAAAAAGTGAAAAATAAAAGATTTTTAATTTGTATGAAAAAATTAGTTTAATAGCGCAAGATTTTATTTTTCAATTTAATTGATTATATTCTTAAAAAATGGGAATTTCATCAATAGGTTTATAAGCTCAATGTTAAACATTTTTTGGCTTTTTTAAAATAAAAAATTTATTATTCCTTAAAATTTGGCATATCAGCTTCTTACTTTTGAGAGTAGACACTTTTGAATGAAAAATTTCACAAAATGAATATCTTTTTTCTTGCCATATACTCTAATTAAGTTTTAAAAATTAAGACCAATTTAAATAAATATCGGCAATCGATTTTTTCGATTTATAATCATTTAAAAATACAATTTTTCTTTTTAAAAAATTTAAATTTAATAGCATCATCAATTAATCTGTGTTTTCTTTTGGTCAAAATCGTTAAAAAACTGATGGGGTCACATGAGAGTAGGATTAAAGTTAATAAACATTTTAATAAATTCGATAGTCGATATTATATTTGAAAATTGATGAAATTATTCTTTTTTGCAAAATTTTAACAATTAAATAGGCTTTTGAATTTAACAATAATTATATAAATCGTGTCTTAACTCAATTTAGAACCTGGTTTTAATTTTCTTAAAAAAGCTTAAGTTTAAGAAGGGGACGGAGCTCCCACTTATTGTTCAATTTAAAAATATAAGTATAAAATTAACAGAACTTTTAAATTTCATCTTATTTATATTCCGGTTCCTTGAAATGTTCTAAAACTATTTTCAAAATAAAAAAATAAAAAAAAAGCTTGAAAATTTTAAGTCTTACTTTTATAACTTATTTAATTTGATTGATTAGTCTTTTATTTACATGAAAGAATCTCTTTATTTGTAAACAACTTTCTTTTACCTGGACTAATTGAATTATTTAAAATAAAAATATGTTTAATTTAAAAATAATTTTATTTTGATCGTTTAAATTTGTTTTTACATAAATATTCAGCTAATTTTACAGCAATTTAAAGACATTATTTTCTTACTATTTTTTTTGGACTTTTTTTTCTTCGAATTTTTTTCTGATTTTAATTTAACTAGGCTGTTGGATGTTTTGTAGCTTATTTGGTTCAAATTATCTAAAGATTTTGCCACAGGCGCTTTGTACTTTAACTTTTTTTTAAATGGTAAAATAAACTTTGAATGCTTTTTTTGTTCCACTGGTTGTTTTAATTGAATCTCATTTGGCATATTATACGAATAGACGAAACAATTTGAGGCTGACTTTTGTTTGTATCGATTCATCTGAAAAATAAGTGAATTTTTTCCAATTAATTAGTTTTAAAGATTTACTTTTGACATGTCGTTCATATCCAGAATATCGAACGCTAAATTTTTGAATATTTCACTCAAGTTTTCTCCATTTTTGGCACTGGTTTCAAAAAATTTCATCAGATTTCGAGTTGCAAACTTGATAAATATTAAGAAAGATCTTGCTCTGAATAAAAATTACTTTTTTTCCTTGCTCAAAGTTAACTTCTCGTTTCTGTTCTAGATCATTTTTGTTTCCGATTATATACACTATTTCAGAATCAAGATTCATCTTTTTAAAAATAAATTCTAAAATATTATTTTAAAATTTAAATTGAAGACTACTGTCGAGATATTTTCAACCCAATATTCCAATTTTTCAAAGGATTCTTTTTCACTTATGTCATAAACAAGAACTGTTCCTTTTGTGTTTCTGAAGTGGCTCCGAGTAATTGTTCTAAACCGCTCTTGGCCTGCAGTATCCCTAAATATTTTAGGATCCATAGTTGTTTGACTAAACAAAAAAAATTCTATTTACCAAATTTGTAATTTTACTCTAACGCCATCAATATCAAAATAAACATTGACAAAATCAAGACCAACAGTTGAAATGGTATTTTCACTAAAGCCCTCATTATTTAATCTTCTAATAATGGACGTCTTTCCTTTATTTGTAAGTTATTTCTTGATAAATATCTATCAGATGTAAATAATAAATTACCAACTCTTGATTCTCCAATAATGAGAACTTTGTAGTCAACGTCATATGGCTTGGGATTTTTTCGATTAGCCATTTTACACGTTTTTAATTTTTTGCATCTATTTTAAGATTTTCTTATTAAACCTAATAGAAACAATGAGCTAAAGAAATGTTAAAATTTAAAAAAATAAATTCAAGTATCATTTTTATCTAATTTTTTTTTTCAAATTATACAATATTCTCGAAATATATGTTTTTAATTATAATCGAGCAATAAAAACCCAAGCCAAAACTTAGATGAGTCGAGCAAATGTTATAGAAAAATTAGCTTGATTTGTATAAGAATAGTTAATCATAAATAAAATAGCTCTATCATTTCTGTATGAAATAATTTAGATAAAAGTTTTAGCAATTTGGATTTTTGTGCTTTCTCAAAGCAAACTTGAAAAAATTTCTTAATGAGTTTAAAATTAATTGCATTTTCTCACTAATAACGTGGACTAATATCACAAACAAAACGTTTTATCATTTAGCGGATGAATTCTTATCTAAAATGCTTGAATTACAGTTCGTTTTCATTTTGAATTGTTTAAAATAAAGTATTTTAAGCCAACTAAATCAATCAAATTAATAAAATTTAAAATTTAAATTAATTCAATATTTATTAGTTTGACCTATATGTTGTGTCTATAATCAACGATTAAGTTTTATGATTATTTTTCTGTTTTAAAAGCCGAACAAAAATATGTCCAGTTTTAAATTTAATCACATAATGAATCATTTAAGAAAAAACATGATAAATATGTGATATTAACATTTGATTTTTCTTTCTAGTTTATACAATTAATGTTTATTTTTAGTTTTCATTAAAGCATGAAGGGTCAAAACTTTAATTAATAAGATAGCACTTTAAAAAGTGAGACAAAGTAAAAAAAAAATCTAAATGATCCATTTATACATATATGTGACCAAAATTTATTTTATCTATATATTTATTTAGTTATTGATTTAGTTTTTAAGAATTGAATCAGATGAATCAGATTTTGATGAAAATATTCGGAGCAATCTTTTAAGAAACTCATAGCCTAAACGAAACGAGCCACAACTGTGAGCACTTTAAGCCTGATATATCATTGAGATAGTAAGAATCATTGAGCTTCAAGAAGCTATTAAAAATGCTAAAGATACTTCAGCACCTGGCTCTGATATGATTCAAAGCCTTAACGAAAATCTTAAGCCTCTTTAATCTAAGTCTGAGAAAAAAAAATATTTCCTTGATCTTTCCAAAGCATTTGATCGAGTCTGGCTCAATGGCCCATTATATAAACTTATTGAGCTTAAAGTGCCAGATTTTATCATCCTTTAAATAATATCCTTCCTCAGTTCTAGACACTTCAAAGTAAACACAAATTACTCACTAAGTGGTCGATTTCAAATAAAAGCTAATATCCCACTAGGGTCAGTAATAAGCCCTCTTCTCTTTAGCATCTTCATTAATGATATCCCAATAAAATCATCATCGAATCTCAAATTAATAAATAACTTAACAAACTAGAACCTTGGCTTTGTAAATGGAAGATGAAGATTTCAATAGAAAAAACCTCTTAATATTTTTCAAAAGTAATAGTATTCTTAAATTAAAGTTCTCTTTCTTTGGTAAAATCATGCCTTATTCATAATTCATTAAATTACTGAGAATCACGTTTAAAAAACGACTAAACCTTAATAATCAAACTGATGAAATTAGACAGAAATTCCAATAAAGACTACATATTATTAAAATTGTGTTCAATAAAAAATGGGGCCTCAGGGGAGCAAAATCGAAAAATCAGGTGGTTCTAACGTGTTGACTCATATGGATAATTTGACAAAATTTTGTGTCAAGAATTATTAACAATTCTACGCCTTTGTGTAGTGTTTATTTTGCTATTGACGAACTCTTTCTACTAATTCAAAGCACATAATTTTTTAAACCTTTATCTTATAAAAAACTATCTATATAATCGATCCTAAACTTTTGACTATGTTTAAAAACCAATGTATGCTTTTATTAGTTTTTTTATAATATTTTGATATTCTTTGTTTTTGCTGAAGGACCTAAGCTCGACCAGCTTTATAAAAATAATAATAATTAGATGAATATTTAAAAAAAAACATGAGCCTATTGATAATAATAATAAAATAATAATTGTGTTTTATTCTTTTAATTCTTTTGTGTGCAAAATCAAACTTATTCTAAGGCACAAGTAAAAGAATGGAAATGGATTTATAATCATTCAGTCTAATACGAAATTAAATTTTTTGAATATTTTTCGATTAAGTTTTAAACAAATTTTGGTAATTTTTTTTTAAAGATCAGAACAAATAAATTCTAAAAGACTTTCGAATCAGTGAATTCATGAGAATATTTATCTGATTGAATTAGATTTGTAAAATATGGTATTTTAATAAGTCTAATGGATAAGACAAAAATTTTTTATTTAACCTGCAAAAATCATAAAAATTATTTAAAATTTTTTTATTTGAAAAAAAATATTAACAAAACGACGATTATTGCCAATCACAAAAAATATATTAGAATAATTTAAATGATTTATCAAACTTGAGTTGATAAATTAACACTGATTCAAAAGTTTACTTTACACAGATATGCAAAAAATTGTCCGGATAGCTTAAATGTTCACTAAGCCATTGTACTGGTGTGTCTAATGATGGCTGCACCCCTTGAATTAATATTAGCTTCACTTAAAATTAATTTTAATAAAATCATAGTTTTCTGCTTTTTTTTTAGTTTACAATTAGAACTGTTCTCGCCAAAGATAAACTCTAGCAAATCTTTCAATGTTTGTCTTTTGCCTGTTTCACTAACTGGTCGAAATAGTTTCTGTATAAATGGTTTATCTATCTGTAAAAAAAACAATAAAAATAATATATAAGTAGCAATTTTTAATTTACTTGATATATCCTAAATGGTATTGATATAAATCCATCACTGTCAGACGTTTCCATTAGTTTTTTATTCATGGTCCAAAATTGCTCATATTTATCTACTCAAATTACAAAATTTTATATTAAAAATTTTCTCAATTATAGCAGAAGAAGGTTAGCAAAAATTGATTACAAAAATGAAACAAGAGTAAAAAATGAATTTTAATCAGCAATGTGAAATTTCATACAAAATTTTCAATACAAAAATTAAAAAATTCTATAACTTTTGTTATAAAGGCCAGAATTTGTTCTGCTATTGAAACAAAGTGAAACAACTGTTGTTTCACCTACTGGGAAAGTCTGCAAAATCTCTGCAAAATTTCACTCAATATAATAATATTGAAAATAAATCGCAATCAATTTGCAGAGATTTTGCAGACTTTTCAGTTTAAATTACTAATTCTATTAGATTAAGACAAAATTAATCCAAATTTCAATAGAAAGAATTAACCTGATTTAATTCCATTCCAAAGTTGTTGATGATCTTTTCGTTGCATTTCGTTTATAACTTTTCCTTTATGCTTTAGAGCATCAGCTTCTTTAATTGTGGACAGAAAATAAGATTCGACTGTCTTCTCGTTTACATAATAAAGTAAATCTTCTGGAATATCCTAGTTTTTATTTTTAAGTAATTTTTAATTTAAAATTCGCATAAAAATACATCAAAATGAACACTTAGAGTCCAAGGTATATTTTGAACTTGCGCACCTTCGTTAGCATATAGATCGTACAAAAGACCTATCGGATAATGCCTTAAATCAAATAAATAGCAAACAAAAAAATCATCCATAAAATGACAATACCACTTTAAATTTATTCCATTATAATCAAGCCAAATTTCATTATTTTTCTTAGTTTGACTCACAAAGTCAGCAAAATGACGCTGAACTTTATCTAAAACCAGTGGAAAATAGCTCTGTCTTGAAACCATTAGCTAAACACATTTTTTAATAGAGAATAAAATTATAAATTTATCTTTTATTTTTATTTAATTAAACTATTACGTATATTTCTTCTGGTTCTGAGGAGCGCCACTCATTCTCAGCTAATTTAAAGCACACAGGAATTTTACCGTCCCAAATTTCTTTTAAAATTTCCTTGTCATCTGCCATTTTTGGTTCAAATTTTCTTTGACCAAATCTAATCTAATCTTAGTAAAAATTATTGCTACAATTTAGAATGTGAATATTTTGACTGAAAATTTTTGATTGAAAAAATCACGAGATAAAACATATAGTAAAGATTAGAAAGTTTTTACTTTACTTCGAAATTAAGCTTACAATTTTCTTGTTTTTAAAGATTATTTTGGTTTTAAAAAATTCAAACAGATCTTTGTTTTGTAACCTAGTAACAAAAAAAGTCACGGTCTTCAGTCTATACCTTTGCTTATTCATTCAATTCCAAATAATTTATTTGATTTTGAAATATTATCTTCAAGATTTCAAAAGAGAGGGAAATCGAGCTTACAAAATGAGCTATTATACAAGACCTACTGGCAATTACTCTCATCGATCGATGGAAAATACAAATAATGATCTCCTAGAAGATATTCCTGGTACAAAACATTTGATTAAAAATCTTAAAAATTTAATAAATAATATCATGTTTAAGAATATGGATCGGCTTTTGTTTGTGGAAAAAGCCGATTTGAGGAGGGAAAATTTCATGTGAGAGATGATCCTATTATTGAACTTTCTTGCGGCGATGAGCATACAGGCGTTGTTACTGATAGAGGCAGAGTATTTATGTTCGGCTCAAATAACTGGGGTCAACTAGGTTTGGGTCATGAAAATAACATAGAAAAGCCAAGCTGCATAAAAGGTATTAAATTAGACAAATTTGAATTAGAATATAAGCTTTCTTGTTCTAGCTATCAAACACGAAAAAGTATTACTCATAGCATGTGGTAGAAATCATACTATTTTAGCTACAGGTTTTATTAAATTAAATAAATTATTATCTAAAGGAAAATATATTAATTTTCTTACAGAAAAAGGGAACATTTATACATTCGGAAGTAATTCCGAAGGTCAGCTTGGTTTAGGTGATGGCTTCCAGGATCCTTTTTCAAATATTCCACAAAAAGTAGAAAAAATTGAGCCTCAAGAATGGTCGATGATAGCAGCAGGATCAGGACATTCAGTAGCTTTATCAAGTATATGGGCTTTTTTTTTTTAATTTGATTGATAAATATATAATAATTTTTGAAGAATCCGGAGAAGTTTATGTTTGGGGTAGTAATGAAAATGGAGAAATTGGACTCGGAAAAGTGATTGAACAATTTTCTCCAAGATTATTGGCTTTAGACTTTCGAGTTAGCTTTATTGCATGTGGTTACTATCACACAGCTATTATTTCAAGTAAATATTTATTTGATATCCAATATTATAGGTCATAAATCTCATAGCAACAAAATATATGAAGCTAAAGTAAAGATTGATAATATTAAATATAAATTTTTTAAAGAAAAAGCAAGACTTTATACATCTGGTTCAAATGAGTATGGTCAATTGGGTCACAGTGATAACAAAAAGCGGTTTTCTGAAGTTCTTTCTATTGACGAACCAATTACGTTTGTGTCATGTGGAGGACAACACTCAATTATCATCGGTGCAAGTGGGAAAATAATCTATGCACAAAAGCTTGAAATTTTATAATTTTTTAAAGGTGGAAGAGTTTATTCCTTTGGCGATGGATCTAAAGGTCAACTTGGAAATGGTGAAGATACAGATAGAAGCAAAGTACCTGAACAAATAACGTTTTTTCGCAGAAAAAAGATTATTCAGGTATCGTGTGGAGAATGTCATTCGGTATTTATTACTGAAAATGGTGAAATGTATGCTTCGGGCGACAACAGATATGGTAAATTGGGTCTTAGTCAAAAAATTTTCAATACAAATCAGTTTAATCCAGTTTTGGTTGATAAATTTAAGCCATTAATGATAGAAAATGTAAGAATCTTGCAATTTTTTTGTTAAGAATTTCACCTCTAGTTGTTTATTAGGTCGCCTGTGGTGGATGTCACATGATACTGATTGGTAAATTAAGACTGTCAAAAAAAAATAATGATAGTGACGATTCAATAAAAGAAAAAGGCTATTCCGACAGAAGGGTAATTTTTGAAAAAATTAGTTTTATAATTGCTTTCAAGTTTTAAAAATTTAGCAACTTTCAAGACGAACACCCAGTCCAAATCCATATGTTCGAGACAAAATCAGGAAAAATTCAAAGTATAAAAATTCAGGTGCGAAAAATTTTTAACAAATTTTATTGAATAATTAGTTTATTTAATTTTATTTTTATTTAGATTCAGACGAAGAAGCTGAGAGGACTTTCAACAGGGTAGTTAATAAAAATTAAGAATAAAAAAAATTATTTTTTTTGGTTTAGACTCATACTTTAACTAGAGAAAATACGTTTGTGCCACTAAGTGAACTTAATCTGAAGAAAGCGGCTGCAGAAAAGACTAGAAGTAGATATAAAAATTCAGACGATGAAGAGCGAAGACCAATTCAAAGAGACAAAAAAAATGAGTTGAGACACTTCGGTACTAGTAGATATGACGAAGAAGAAAAAGACAGTCGATTAAAAGGAGGTAGAAGCAACAGAAATCGAAGTTCTTCCAATTCTGATGACGAAACATTTTATAATAAAAAAAGCTTCTTGAAACCACCTGTCAAAAAAGCTAATGATACAGAATTCCCGTTTATGTCGCGTCCAAAAATAAAAAACTCGGATGATTCAGATCAAGATCGCCCAAAAAAAAATTTTGATTCGCCAAAACCACAAAGCTTAAGAAACTTATCCAGATTTAATACTAAAAGCTTTTCGGACGATGAAATTCCGAGAAATGACAGAAACAGATTACAAAAGCCTAATTCAACTTATTTGAGAGATTCAACTAGAAACGATTCACAAGAAAGATTATCTAGATCGCGTAGGGACAGTCAATTGATCGAAAAGAAACAGTTAAATATAAATGAAAAAGATAGTGACAGAAAAGAAAATGAATCAGATAAGAAGAAAAATCAAAAACCGAAAGAAAAAGTAAATGAAATAATTTTAAAAAATAAATATGTTCAATTTTTTTCCAGTCTTTTAAGATTTGTTCGGTCTTATGAAAGTTTTTGTTTACATTTTTATTCCACTAACCAAAGAATTTATAACTGAATAAAATCAGCAATCACCAAATTTTATTCTGCAACCAAATGTTAAATGCTTATTTTTTTAAATTTTATTTGTTTAATAAATTTTGATCAATATTTTAATTGTTTTTGAAATAAAAAAATTAAATTTTTTTATAATAAAAAAAAATTTTGTTTTGAAGAAAGCGTATAAGCGAAAGCGTATAGCGTATATTTTATTTTTGATTTAAGATCTAATTGAAAAATAATAAAATTATACAAAAAGATTAAATTTATTTTTTATTCTATGATTACTGAAGTTTTTATAAAAAAGAGTAAGTTACACGGAATCCTCATCAGAATTATTTTAATCTAGATTTTGTGACCAAATAAGGATTATTTAATTTGAGACATTTACACAAGCTTATTTATTTGAATTTGATTTTAATATTTAATATTTTTTAGATTAGTTTTTGCATTAAAATCAGACTTTTATGTCGAAAAAAAAGGAAGTTTTTATTTTGATTTACTTTAAATAAGAGTCCCATGCTTTTTATAATTAAAATAATCATTTAATTTGTTTAATTTTAATTTATTTCACAGAATTTTCTTCAATAATAATTGAAAAAGTTAAGGCTTTAATTTATAAAAACCAAATGTTAGTATTTCACAAATAAAGCTTATTAATTTGGAATCCAATTTTTGATTCTTATATAAAAGATAAACAAAATTAATTAGAAAAAAATCTGATTAGAAAATTACTAAAATATTAATATTTATAATAGAAAAAAAAATTAAGAATAAAATCCTAATCACAATTGAATACTGTAAAATTTTGCCCTATTAAAACTCTGATGACAAAACCACCAAGATGTGAATATTGAAATTCTAGCACAGCGATTCTCAAGATCAACACACCATCTAATAAAAAATGACCTTTTTATATCGTAACAATTTATCACAGACCATATTTTAAGTAGATTCCAGACATCATTTGATATATTCACAAAATCTTATATAAATTTTCTAAAACCAAAGCAAAATTAACTAATTTACATTTACAAAAATTTATTTTCTTACAATTAGCACAGCAAGGGCACTTAAAGCTCTACTCCACAATTATTACTATTATTATTATAATAATCATATGACCATATTCATTATTATATTCAAAATTCAAAACAGCCATATATTTTTCATGCGACTGAAAGGAAGAACTAAGCTGCAATTAAACTGCCGGGGTTTATACCCATACTATGTTTTTAATAAATAAAATAAAAAAATGATGGAAACTGTAAATAAGAGGAAGCCATATTTAAATTCTATATTCTTTAAAAAAATTAATTAGAATAATTAATATAATAATTTGAATATGATTTACTTTTATATAATCATTCATTAAAATGATAATTTTATTAACGTTTAAAAAAGTAATTAGAGTTAATTAAAGTACAATATAAGATTCTTTATTCATTAAATTTCAATTCCTTTTGTACTAAGAAACAATTATCTCGATTTTTAAAAATTATTTTAAGAAATTCTAACAGCAGCGGAATCTTTTTGTCAATTTAGAGCATTAAAATTTGAGAAGTTTGCTGAAGTGTTTCATTATTTAAGAACCAACTACATTACATATCTTGAAGAATATTTGAAATAAACTTTAACTCAAAAAAACTGTCGATTCTAGAGATTTTCAAAAGTATGAATCAATAAAAGTCTAGAAATTAGGTTTAATTAAAATTGCTTTATCATCAAAATTTCAACATTCATAAAGTGCTCGAATAAAATTAGCTCAATTGACTGCTTAAAAATTTGTTGTTTTAAAATCATTCAAATTTTTTATTCAATTGAGGTTTCTATAATAGTGATGTAGTATGCTTGTTCTCATTGCAATCAATTAATTAGAAACAAATATTTCTTGAAAAATCGTATTAATAAACTTTTATCAATTAAATGTCTTCTTAAATATTAATTTCTTTACTGCAAAATTTCTAGATTTTTTGTTTGAATAAAAATAAATTTAAATAACCATATAATAAAAAATGAAACATTCAAAGATATTTTGGAAATAAACTATTTGAAGAATATTAAAATTATTTCGATTTTGAGTCCTTTTTGGACCTCAAGTTAGTATCTTTAAGAAACAGTATTTTGAAACTGGATGCCAAAAGATAGGTAGCCAAAATCAAAAAAACACTCTGTTTCTATTCTTTTATCATGTGTTTTAGTTTATGAAAATATTTTGATCTTTTCAATTTGTTTTAATCGTAGCCTAGAATATGATTACGTAAATTAACACTAATAAATCGATTTTAAGATTTGTTTTTATTATGAATAATTTAGATTAAAATTTAGAGAAAAAAACTTAATTTTTAAAAATCAAAAGCTTTTGTAAATTTTTTTATCTTATTTTTTTATATAGAAACAACGACACTATCAATGAAAACCGAAATCGATTTTTTTTCATTATAAATATTGAGCCATATGATTTTAAATATTTGCTTGGTGCATAATTTTGAAGCGTAAAATCAAGAAAAACAACGGTATCTAGTAAAATTTTACAAAAAGTCACGTAATTTATTTTCTAGCATTGATGACAGTCTAAAATTTTTTTCTTTAATTTAATTTAATTTAAATTTATACTTATAAATTTGGCCTAAAATGAAGAGATTAATGAGTCACATGTCTTCTAATATTATATAGTGGATTCTAAAGTTTTTTGATTAAAATAACTTTAAATTTTTTTTTTAAAAATAAGTGTTGAAAGATTTTTGACTAAAAAATTGGTTTCGATTTTAAAATGAGATGTTACAGGTGAAAAAGATATGTTGGCTCTCAATTTTTTTAAATTAAAAAATTATGCCTCTTAGAACATCTAATATTTAATTAAATGCTAGATCAGGCATCGATTTCTGACAAATTTTATTCAAATTCTTAACACATTTAAATTTGAAGGAAATTTTTCTTTACTTAAGATCAAATAAAGAATTTTATGCTAAAAAGAAATTCAAACTAAAAATTTGAAGTCTAATTAAATTTAGCTTTATCTTATGTGGATTTTCCATCAATATTAGAATCTTATAATTTAAAGACATGGATTTCAAAGCCGTTTTTTTTTATAATTTTGATTTTACGCATTTGAAAAAATTATTAAGGAAGAAACTTGTTGTTTTTTTTTTTGTTTTTGAGCTTAAGATTATAGATCAAACGAATAAATAATCTTATTGAGCAAATAATGACTGTCTAATTTAAAATTTAATCATTATTTATTTTATAAATGATCTATAAAACACTATTTATAAGACTTTTAAATGGAATTAATAAATAAACAATCAATTTTATCATAGAAAAATTCTTGTTTGAGGTAAATAATAATTAAATGTTCATGGTATGCTGTGAACAACAAAAAAAAAACAGCGAAATTATTTAGTAGTTAAAATTTATTCAAAATGAACAGAAAATTTTAAACAATCTAACTGAATGATTATTTAGTTTAATTTTTTAATTAAGGAAATTTCTAATAATATATTGAGCTTTATAAAATTTCAATGTATTTCTGTTTAGCAGAGTAGACCCAAACTCAATTTGTTACGCAAACAAAACTACTCAGTGTGTCAAAAATTCCAATAAATAAAATTAAATTCTTCAATTGCAAAAAACAACGCGTTGCCTTCTCTGTAATATTTGAAGACAAATTGTTCTAAATAAAATATAAATAAGTAGGATCAATCCAAATTATAGCCTCGAGATACTATAACGTAAATATAATGTTTTAATTAAGCCGCGCTAAGATTTTCAAGCCTTTGTCTTAATTGAAATAAAAATAAACCATATAAAATAAACTGTTTATATCACAAAGTTTATATTATGTAATTGATCGTTGGGCTTAGGAAGTTTAATACAAAACCAATAATCAAAAACCATTTTTAGCATGCTGAATTTTTTTATGTTTATAAAATTTGGTTTTCAATTTTAAAAACAATATTTAACATTATCTGGCATGGAATGGCATTTTTGCAACTAAATTCAGTTCGTAAATTCTCTAGTTTAATTCTTAACGAAAGATGTATAAATTTTGTTAAAATACTTTGAAATATTTATTGAAATATTTTCGTTTTCATTTTCATATACGGAAGCTCATGTTGATTTAAAAAAAATTTATTATGATAAATAATTGTAACTTAATTGCTTTGTTTCACTTGATTTTATTTAATTTATTTAGATTCTTATAGACACTTTTTAATTGAAAATACCCTTTTAATAGTAAAGAGATAGCTTTGGACCTAAATTTTTATTCAAAACAAAGAAAAAAAAACAAGTTTATTTAAATTTTAATTTTATTTAATTTTGTTTTAAGGCATTAGTAAAAATTACAGCCAAAATTTAAAGTATACAAGCCATTTCCTGCTATCATAAATGACAAGCAGTTGATTTAATATTAAATCTATATAAAAGTCTTAATTGAACAACTTGGGTCTTTTTCAGGCTCTGTTAAGCTATTTACAGAGCGTTTTTTTTGCGCATGATTCTCTTGACACTTATTTTACTAAATAATAGAAATCAAAAATGAATCCTTTTATAAAATAATTAAAATCAATCAATATAATAGGTTTCGCCGATATAATTTCAAACCTCAAGACTTACTTAAAAGCATAGTGATTTATTGTTTGAAAATACTTAGTGTCAATGTAAGATTAGTGGCCAGCTTTATCGAATTAAGCCTTCTATTTTTGGTATCAGAATTTAAGAAATAAAAACAAATTTTCAAAAAATTAAAAAAAAAAGAAAAAATTTGACACAATATTAAAAAAATACGTGTCCTCAAACACTTGAAAATTTTTACTGCTTCAAACAAATTTAAGAGAAATTCATTTATTAAAAAAATAAAGATCAGAATAATAGTTCGACTCAACTGAGTATTTAATTCATCAAAAGAAATTTTAGATGAAATCTAAATTATAAAGAGAGCTTAGATCATGGAATTTTAATTTAGATTTATAGTTTTCGTTTTCATTGCTTTTTTATTTTTAATTAACTTTTTGTTTTTATGTCTGATTTATTCTAAGAAAAGAATAATTCAACTTCCTGAATCGCTTTTTTTAAAATGTTTTTAATCGAATATTTCACATTAGAGTACCCTAATGGCTTAAATAAGCCATCCCGGATTTTCGTAACTGAACTTGAATAATTTAGTCTACAGCAATTTAACTCGATCATGGGATCAGTTATTTAAAATATTTGAAAAATTAAATACTTCTCAATTCTCTGGTGTCGATAAGAATGCAAGTTATAGTTTTCTTAAGACTTCAATTAATCATTTACGCTAACTATTGAAATCATTAGCTATAAATTTTCAATTGAGATTTGTTTTCTTTATTCTTTTCGTTTTCGGCTAAAAATTTGTGAATAAGTACATGATTTACCAACTTTATCGACTAAAAGCGACAGAAAAGCCTCAATTATTTATTCATAATTAAGTTTGCTCAATCGAAATTGTTCCATAATAATTCTTCTCATTTAACTTAATCAATGTTTTTTTAATTAAATAATTTTCAAATTTTGAATAAAAAGGGATTTTGAATATTTTTTGATTTCTTAGTTGCATTTTTCCTACCTAATAAAAATTGACCCTCAAGACGTTTAAGAACTAAATAAATTGTTTCCTCAATCAATATTAGATTGGATAATTTATTTTTTAAAATTTTTTCTTTTTGAATAAAAATCGCTTAGTTAAAAAATCAATTCCTAGGGGGCCCAATTAATACTTAAAGATTTCCAATTGTCTAATACTCCATCGAAACAGTTGGTAAGACCTGTTTTAATCGCAGATTTATTTGTTCCTAAGTCTTTTTAACTCAAATTATGGATGACAGAGTTTTCTTCAAGCATTCAAAACTAATTCAAAAATTTAGGCTTAGATATTTGTTGTTGTTTTAAAAATATTATTTTTAAATAAATTATTTTTTCTTTCTTGTTTTTTAACTCAAAAAAGATTTATTCTAATTTCTTAAGTCGGTAAAATCAAGCGCATTTTTAATATATCAGCTTTTCTAAAGGGAAAAATAGACTAGACTAATTTGTTGATGATTAGATACTAGAACAGATTGTGTCTCGAAGAAGACAAAGTAAACAATTTTATTAATTTTACAATCAAAATTTCAATTGAGGAAGCACAAATTCAATATTTCAGTAATTACATTTTAAAATAATCATATTCATTGATTTAACATTATGGTAACTATTTTTTTTTTAATTTTACTATTTCCTAACAATATCGATCAAATATGGCCAATATGTGTTTGGAAATCAATATTTGCTAAAAAAAAATTGCAGTTTTAGCATGAAGTAAGAAGCCCATTAAGAAGACCCGTTCATTAGATTCTTTAATTTTTATTTATTTTCATTGAAATTTCAAGTGAAATGCACAAATACTCGACTAAATTTGTCTAAATAAATAATTACAAAATTTCGAAATAATTTTCCTCTAAATTTTTGTCTAAATTTAGCATACAATTCTAATATATTTGTAATTAGATAATTTAAATATATAAATCATTAATTTAAAATATTATTGTTGTGCACTATTTAGTCAGCTAAAGAATTATTTATCTAGTCTACTTGAGAAGCTAATTACAGATTCGAATTAGAATGTTTGGGAATAGTTTGATTTGGTTTTTATTTTTTTTTATCATAAATCTGATCTTGATTTATAATTATACAATTCATGTGAGATATAGAGTGAATATTAATTGATTCATTTTAAAATTATCATATACGTAAGCCTACGGCTTCAAGTAATTTTTCAAGGTCTTTGAAAATCATAATCCAATTTTTTAGGCTCAACAAATCCGATCAAATGATTACCTAATAATCTAATTTTTAATGTGATTAAAATGCCATTTTTAAACAATTATGAGCCAAAATTTGAGATACTGGATCAGTTATCTATCCATTTTAGTTGAATGCATCGTAAAATTAAAAGAAAAAAGTATATCTTCGAGATACATTTTAAAATAAATAAAATAAACTAAATAATCTAATTTTGTAAGTTTTTTACTTTTTTTTATGAGAAAAGATAATTAAAATTATTGATGTCATAGATTAAAATTAAAGCTGTTTTTTTTCTTCGAGTTAATTGATAAACCAATTTTACATTATTTTTGTTTTTAAATGTATTAATGTTCTGTTCTAGTTAAATTTATTTATTTAAAGTAAATATTTTAGCTGCAATATTTTATTTTTAAAAGAAATTCAATTAATTTAAATAAAAAATTTCTACCTAATTATTTCTGTGTATTTTTAAACGGTACATAAAAATTGCACGTAAAATTCGGGTCATATTTTGTCAAATACATGCATGAAGACTAAAATTATAAGTTTTATTTCGAGGTCAATACAGGTAAATATTCATAGACGACCGATCGATCGACCTACTTTAACATTTATATAAATATATATATATGTATATATATATACATTTAAAAAAATATAAATTAAAATTTATGAATATTTTATTTTGTTTTTCTAAATAGACATTTAACTTAATCAAACTATTGACAAGTAAGACGTAAATTTATTGAGTTATAAATTAATTTTTTAATTAGTGATCTTTAAAAACTAAGAAAAATTTTATTTTAGAAGCTTAAAAAAATACGATTAATGTAATCAAATCTAAAAAAATAAACCTAATCAAAAATGTATCTTGATACAATGTCACATTGCTTGGCTCTATTAGTTCTGCCCATTGCTTTGATTTTTACCAGTAAGAAAATTATCGAAAAATTCAATTTTTAGTGATAATTCAATTTTTTGTTTTTTTAAGTTCCATCCCCTCCTTCAATAATTCGTCAAGCCGACAAAGAAATTATTTTCGATCCACGTATTAATATTGAAATACCCTGTGTAGCCAAAGGTGATCCGCCTCCAAAATACACATGGACTAGAGACAAACGTATATACGATCCAAGTGCTCAAAACAATAGAGTAGCTATGAAAAGCAATGCTGGTACATTGATAATCACAAATCCGACCGCAGCCGATCAAGGATGGTACCAATGTAATGCTACAAATCAGTATGGGACGGCTTTGTCGTTCACTACTCGTCTACGTATGGCCGAGCTCTCTCAATTTCCTTATTCATCTCGGTCCAAAGTGGTTCGAGCGAGACGAGGTGATTGGGTCATATTAGACTGTACGCCGCCCACCGGCGTTCCTGATCCATACATCTACTGGTCTGTAGTTGGTGATAGTGATAGAGATCAATTCGGAACGATCACAGTATCTGCTAGAGTAACTCAAGATTACTACGGAAAGCTCTATATCCTTAATGTAGAAGATGAAGACGAAAAAGACAAGCGTCCATATGCGTGCAACGCGTACAGTAGACGTCTCTTGTTACTTAATCAGGGTGAATTGACTGTTTTAGAAGTTGAAAAAGTCAGTCCTACAAATAAAGCTCCAGTTAAACTTTGGACATCCGAGCAAAATAGGGTTTTTTTGCTTGGACATGAAATGAGACTTAAGTGTATATTTGGTGGTCGACCGACGCCACAAGTTTTATGGCGAAAAATTGACGGAACGCTGCCAACTGATGGAAGATTCTCGACTGATTCTGAAGGCCAAGAGTTAGTCATAAGATCAGTTAAATTCTCAGATGCCGGAACTTATGAATGTAGAGGAAGCAATGGTAAAAATAGAAAAAATTTTCATTTAAAGATGAATTTGTTTAAAAATTTTTATTTTTTTTTCCAAAAGAATTGGGCATGGCTTTGGCTTCAATTCAAGTAGTAATTGAATCAGAGCCGTATTGGATTGAGAGACCAGATGATGAAAATGTTGGTGTTGGAGAAGATGTTAGTTTTGTATGTGATGCTGATGGACGACCTGCGCCCAACAAAGTTGATTGGTATGTCAATGGAGACCCGATTCAGAGTGAATTTTTGCAGTCTAATCCGCGAATTTCAATAAATAATAAAGTTTTGGACGTAACCAATGTCGAAATGAGTGACACTTGCGTGTTCTCTTGTAACGTGACAAACAAACATGGTTATGCATGGTCTAATTTTTATCTAAATGTTCTTTCTGAGCCTCCAGAAATTCAAGAACCACCAGACAATGAAACAAAAGTTGTGGAGGGCGAGTCTGTCGAAATAAAATGTGTAACATTTGGTGCTCCTAGACCACAAATATTTTGGAAAAGAAATAATCAGTTGATTACAGGAGGAAGATTTTCAATACGACCAGATGGAACTTTGTTTTTGAGTAGTTCAACTGTGGCAGATAGTGGAATTTACGAATGCATTGCTACTAACAAATATGGAACAGTTTCGGCTAAAGGAATGCTAAGTGTTAAGCAAAAAACAGTTCTTCAAACTAAGCCAAACAATCAAGAAATGAAAGTTGGCTCTTTTGTTATTTTTAGATGCACTGCCAAGGCAGACATTGGATTGACTCATTTAATTGATTGGCTAAAAGATGGACACCCCATTTCCTATACAGGTTTTTATTTTTCTAAATATTAACAAAATAAACACAAAAATAATATAGTATAACTTGATTTTTAAAAGCCTGTTTCTAATTAAACTAATAATTAAAATCAAAAATTCTCTAAGTTCAATTAATTGGAAAGATAGATATATAGATAGATATATGGCCATATTTGAAGAAAATTCTAATAAAATTTATCACAGTGTTTTTTATTTTGTCTTATTTCATCTCATTTTAGGTCGATTCATTAAGGATTCATGGGACCAAGATACATTGAAAATAACAGATCTTCAATTTGAAGATGGTGGAACCTATACTTGTGTAGCGCGTACTGAAGTAGATGAAGTACGAGCCGATGCTACTTTGGTTGTTCAAGATAGACCTAATAGACCCAGAATAGATTCTGTCATGTGCACTAGTGGCTCCAGCAAGAATGGAATAGAACCCAAAGTTAAAATCGACTGGTCGTCAGGTGGAGAAAACAATGCCAAGATTTTACACTATATTCTTCAATATAATACTTCTTTTGCGAGTACTGAATGGTTTGATGTTATAGTAAAAGGCCAAAAGGAAGTTAGTGCATCTGTTGAGAATTCAACTGATGATGAAATTACTCGGCTCACTCTTGTTCGAAGATTTGAGCGTAATTATTTAAATTTAAAAATAAAAAGATGAATTTAAAGTTTTTGTTTAAGACTTCGAGACTGAAAAGATTCCTGGAACTCAAAGCGATTTGACATTTTCACTTTCATGTTGGGCCAATTATACTTTTCGGATTAAAGCTGTAAACCGACTGGGCGATTCTGACCCTAGTGAAATTGCAACTACATCCTGTTACACAAACCCATGTAGACCAGCTCGACATCCACTTGGCGTGCGAGCTTTTGGAAATCAATCAGATAATATGATAATCACTTGGAATGTAAGATAAATTTCTATGCTTTAATTCAAAGATAAATAATTAAATAAATTTAAGTTAATGCCAAAAATAGATTGGAATGCACCTCTATTTTGGTATCAAGTTGAATACAGACAAGCTCGTAAAGAAAACGAACCATTTAATCAACGAATTCACGAATGGACCAGAATTAAAGTTCCTGCTGATCAAAATTATGTTGTTATTAGCGACACGCCTACTTATACAGAATATGAATTCTATGTAAAGGCTTATAATCAACAAGCCGGTGATGGTGTGAGTGGCGAGGCAACAGAAATAGCCACTTTACATCATGGTTTTAGTGGAGAAGACAGTAAATAAATTCAAATATTATTTATAATAGATTTTTATGATTTATTTTGTTCAGAACCAGTCATAATTCCTCAAAATTTTGCAATGGAAGAAACATATGATCATCGAACTGCAAAATTTAAATGGGATCCGATCACGATTGAACAGGCAAGCGATCCCAATAATGGCATGAAAGGACGTTTAGCAGGATTTCTCGTAATTTAAAAACAAAGCTTGTTTTTTTTCAAATAAATAAAAAAAAAATTTTCTAGATTCAATTCTTTAAAGTTAGTGGAAATATAAATGGACAGAGTGAAATGAAAACTCACAAAGTTGAAGGAAATGTGAGCGAAACAATAATTGATAATTTACCTCCATTTTCTACAGTTCGCTTACAAATAGCGGCATTAAATGATCGCTATCAAGGCGAATTTTCTGCACCGGTAAGATTAATCTGATTTAATTATGAAATTAATAAACTAGATCATTTAAAAAAAATAGATTTCTATAATGACAATGGAAGGTGTCCCAGGTCCAGTGGTTAATTTGCAAGGAATACCATTTGGATCATCGGGTGTAAAATTGAATTGGGAAGAACCCGAAGAACCAAATGGCATAATAATTGGATACGAAATTTTGTTCCAAGAAATTTCAAAGTAAACTCTGATTTAAAAGAGTTAAAGTATTTATTTGTTTATTTATTATTTAGTACTGCAGAGCCACCTGGCTTGGTCCAGCCACCAATAGTAATCAAAAGCAGATATGAATTGAATAGAATAGTGACTGGTCTTCTGCCAAATCAAAAATATAGGTTTACAGTTTTGGCAAAAACGGCCAAGGGCGTTTCAATTGACCCAAATTTTGTTGAAGTGATTACTTCATCTGCTGAGAGTAAATATTTATTTAGAAGAAAAGAGAAAAAAAAGCTAATTTAAAAATTCTGTAGAGCCATCCCAGACAAACTTCCAAGTGATTTCAACATTTGAAGACGGCTTCAATCTTACATGGTCAACCAATAACCAAGTAAATGCAGCCAGTCTGTTTTATGTTAAATACAAAAAGACTGATGACGTTGCTGCACCATGGCTTCGAACTGCTCTTACCACAGACAATTTCTTGTCCCTCACTGATTTGGAAAGTGGAACTCGATACAGCGTTGTTCTCGTGGCAACTACAGGCACTGAGCACAATAGTCTAGAGACTGAATCAAATGTTGAAGTCTTAAAGACAGCCGGAAAAGGTAATCCATCATTTCATTTATAGTTTAATAGCTCAACCCAAAAGAATACTCCATATATTATTAATAAGATATGTTTGCTGAATAATTGAGAGCTCTCCTAGCTGATTTGTTTGAATATAAATTACTAAATAACAAATCAGAAAATAGTTGAAATTTTCGTGAAAAATAAAAACCAAATATTTCAACTCAAAAGTTAATTATGTTAGCTTATTTGTAAGAAAACAAGAAAAAGATATACAAATAGATTGAACGAAAAATTTATTCCTATTGATAAAATGAGTTCAAATTTCACTAGCTTAGTTTTAAATTCGACAAATGAGACTCTTGGTTTGAGTTTTGAAAAAAAAATTTAATTTTTCTAAAATTCAATTTTAGCACGTACATCAAAAAATGTTGCCACCGAACCATGGTTTATCGGAATGATGGTCTCAGTAATTTTGCTTATTATAATATTGATCAATGTATGCATATTGGTTCGTGAGAGAGGCGGAAAATATTCGGTACAGGAAAAAGAACCATTTCAAAATCAAATGCTTGCATCAGAAAGCCAAGGTTTTGATGAATACGAGAAAGGGTAATTTTGTTCAGGAAATTTTTAAGATTTTATTTGATTATCTTTAATAGACCCGGCGATGGTGGAATGGCTAATCAAAACTTGGTAACTGGGCCATCAAATATGTACTTTGACGAGAAGCAATATCACGATGAAGATGATAGTATGGCAGAATATGGAAATGGTGAAAATGGAAAATTCAACGAAGATGGATCATTTATTGGGTTGTATGGAAGAGATCGAATTCAAACATATGTTGTACAATACAATCAGGGTCAAAATCAAAATGAATCCGAGAATCCAGGCAGTTCCAAACCATACACTAGTTTTGTTTAAAGCTTTAGATTAGAAAAATGTTTTTGTTACTTTTTTTTAAAATTTTTTCTCAGGTTATTTTGTTAACAAAGCCACACAAGCTAATCTAATACTAAGAAGCATTTATTTTAAAAATTTTAGCCTTTATCTGTATATTTTATTTTTCAGAACATTAAATACCATTTATTTTTGGTATGATATTGTTTAAATCATGGGATTTAATGGAAGGCTTTACGTTATACTCATGTTTATAAGAATTTTATTTATAAATAAATCTTAATTGTTAAAAAAATTTTTCTCTCTGAAATATTTTATGTATTTTTTATTAATTCGATTAGCTCAATCTTTCTTTTTTAAATATCAGAAAAAATTATATTTTTCCAAGTTTATTGTAGAATAATTGAGCTAATCAAATATCGAAAAATTTTATGATTTAAGCAAATTTTGCTATTACAGAAAGTACCACAGTAGCTTACAAATGCATAACTTAAGCTACGAACAAATAAAAAGCTGCAGATTCATTATGAATTGTTCTAACTAAATTTACAATAAATTATTTTTAAAATCGAATATATAATTTTTTATAGATACAAAATGTTTGATAAAATGAAAGCAATGGAAAATTTTTAATGATAAAATATAATATTTAAAAATTGTTAAAAAATATTAACTAATTTTGATTAGGATAATTCAAATTTTTGATTTCATTTATTATTTTTTATAGTTTTTTTTTTACTTTACTTTGCACTATTGTTTAAGTTAAAACTCAATTTTATTGATTAATTTGATAAAAAGTGTAATACTAATAAGTTTAATGCAAGGCAAATGTTTTTGCTCGCAAAATTTAATTAAAAAAATAAATTTAGACAAGTTGATTGTTGAAAATTTTTGTCTCTTTTTTAAAATAATACAAAAATCCAGTAATCAAAAAAGACTTAAAAGTTAAATTTGTTTAAAAAAAAATTAAAATTACAAGAGATTCGGATATAATAATGATTCTAACTAATAAAAATACATAATTAAATTTTACATTACTTAAAGAGCTAATCACTTTAATTATATCAAAATATTGGATTAATTTTGTTTAATTATTAAAGTAAATAAAATATAAAACGTTAACTAAAATCTAATTTATCTAATTTTTTAAATGGATGATGATGATGGACAGTTCTTGCAATATTTTAAAGATTAAAATACTGATCAATTTATTAGATAAAGAAAACTTAATCATTTAAAAATATTTAGAGAAAACCCTATATAAAATTACAAGAATTTAAAATTGATCATCAATGGAATATTCTGGCAAAAAAAGTTATTAACCTTAATTAGTTTGATTCTTGATATTACTTTATCACTTCAAAAATCAATATAGATGAATTGACAAAAAACAGTGTAAAAATTATGACAACATACTCAATTTGTCAATGCTTGATGAAAAATATATAAAGCAGCAATAAAAAAGGAAGACCAAAAAAGAATAAAATATTATATTTTAAATTTTATGCTTCAAATTTAAGTGATAGAATAATAATTTTAAAATAAAAAGATAAAGATTTTTTTGATTTGTTATTTTTAAAATTAGCTCATAAAATTTAATACTTCTCCAAATAAATCAAAAAAACTTATTCTTATTTTAACTTATTATAGCATTAAAAAAATTTTAATGCACTTTTTTTCTTAAAAAAAATTCGTGTAGCCCGGAAAGCGAAACAATTCGCATTTTTTTCAAAATTTTATGTGATTTTAAGTGACTGGTCTTCTCATCAAGGCAATGACTTATAAATCTTTCAATTAGCTCTTGCAAAAAACCGAAAAAATAAACGAAAATATTTCATATTACTGAAAAAAAAAATTTAATCTTAAATAAATAATGTTTATATTTTTAAAATTTTAAATTAATCTTAAATTTTAAACATAAAAAATTTTTTATAATTTTATTAAAGTTTAGAAATTTTAATTTTCCATGATCGAATATACTTTTATTTTAATTTTGATTTGAAATCAAACAAAAAAAAAATAAAATAATAACAAATTTTATTAGAAATAAACAACTTAATTTGAAAAAAAATTTGTTAATTTTTTCTACTTGATTTTGTTCTCACAGTATCTCTTCCGTCTTTGCTAATAACTGAATTAGTATCCCTATCTGCCAAACTTTCCAATGTTTTATTTGCAATAGGATCTCGTGTTTTCATTAAATCCATCAATTGGATGTAAATTTCATCGGTCATCGAAAAATCATTTTTCTAAATTTTTTAAAAATTTACTTTTAAAATCGTGGTTTTTTAAACTTACAGCTAAATTTAATTTCAAAAGGCCTGTGCACGAAGTCATTCTGTTAAAAAGAACCATTGAAATTTGAAGTTGCACGCAAGACAAAAACTCTTTGATACCAATTAAGGATATTTTATTTCCTTTAAAAAAAATTAAAAGATTTTCTATTTATTTTTTTCCTCTCAAATACTTGATAGATTTAGTGATAACAAAGTACGGTTTCCTATCAAAAAAAGATCACCATCAATTCCTTCGGTTTCTTCCATCAAAGGATCGCTTTCATTTGTAATATTCTAAATATTTATGTAAAATTTTTTTTTTACTCTTTATTAATTTCTTACCGATTGTACATTTGAGAGTTTGCTGATAGATCTAAGCAATCCATCTTTCATTAGTAACTTAATACCAAAATTTATAATTTGAATATTCAAATCATTTTTTAAACCTACAGATTCGACATCCGAATCTTTATTTTTTAATTTGGATCCCTTATTTTTCACCACCTTGTTTGAAGTTTTTTCTGTAGTCTGTGCATCTTCTTAACATTTTAAACTATTTTTAATCCATTTATTTTAACTGTTTACTATTAATTGTGACTTCTTTGGATTTCTCTTTTTTTTGAACTCCACCTCCAGAAACTGATTCTTTATGTGAGCCTCCTTTGGTTTTTACATTTCCCAACTTTTCTACCACTCCTGATTGAATATCCTAGACAAAAAAAAAAAAAAATAAATTAATGAATTAATTTAATTTATCATCATATAAAATTAAACTAATAACTTTGCTTTTTGATCGATCTCGATGCAAATTTGATCCTTCTTTTTTAGAACGAGCTGTATCTTTGGGTGATTTATGAGCTATACTCATTGGTCTTTCACTCGTGTTTACTGTTCTACGTGAATGAGGTGATAACTTAGTAATTTAAATAAATTAATAAAACAGATTGATTTAAAAAAATTATTATTGATTTATTAAAAATTTGATTACATCTCTCAAAAGACGTTCTCTTCTCATGGTTCTTCTGCGAACTATTTCTTCATGAGTCATTTTAAAGCGTGATAAAGTCTAAAAGCGTTAAACAAATCACTCTAAATGTATCTTAAGCAAAAAAAATACTTCTGCTAGTTGGCAAGCTCCCAAATCACCAATTTGATTGCCTGAAAGGTTTAGAACTAAAAGAGTCCTATTCGTTCTTAAGCCCTTTGATCAAATTGAATTTTTTTTACTTAAACCAAATAATATTTACTCACTCTTGCTATTTCAATAGCCCCATTATCGGTTATATAATTTCCACTCAAATTCAGACTAAGTAATTTTGTATTTTGAGTCCGAATATTTCCAAGTTCGTTTCCTATTTTTTCAGCTCCTATGTCTGATATCTGACAATTTCGTAATGACAGATGTTGAATTCTTAAAAAAAAAAGTTAAATTAATACAAATATTGAATAGTGATGTTGATTAGTATTTGCATCACTCTAATCGATACAGTTCTGAAATGTATTAACGTGAGATAAAATTTACAAACTCTTACGTTTTTAAATAAAAAAATAGCTTAAAATATTAGATTTTAAGTCAGCAAATAATTAAACAGTAAAACTTACAATGAATTTGGTTTAATCAGCTTGTCAAAGTTTTCATCAATCAATTTATTACCATCAAGGGACACATTTCTAAATGAATAAATTTAAAAGCTCTTTTTAAAATTTTATTCACTAAAATAATAAGGTTTTAGTTAAACTCTTTTAAAAGCATTGAAGTTTTTATAGTAAAATTTAAAACTTGTACGCTTTTATTCCTCTCTTCTTCCTTGTTTCTACTGCCTAAACATATATTTTCTTTCTCTAATGTTTGTTTTGGAAGAGAGAATGAGTAGAACAAAAGGCCTACATGTTAGTTTTAATTTGTACAGTAGAATATTCTTTTGATTAAATTTTTTTTTAAATCAAAACAGTTTATTGAAAATAACTACAAAATAAATTTTAAAAAAATTGTTAAATTTCACTTAAAAAAGCAAAATACCAAAAGTTTATTTTTAAAATTAAATAAAAAACAAAAAATTTTATTGTAAGCATTAAATATAAAAAAATTAATTGACAGTTACCAATATCAGAAAAAATAAGCTAATCTAAATCATTTTTTATTGTACAAAGCTTTATTCGTTTAAAAAGTTTAAAATATCCATCATAAAAATTAAAAAAAAGCAAACTAATTTCTTTTTTTCGTTTAAATCAAAAAGCTAAATAAAATTTTTCATTTTATTAATTTAAAATTAATTTAATAGCGTATACATAAACTATTATTTGAAAAACAAAAATACTGAAGTTAGGATTATTTTTACAAAATTAAAAATTACAAAATTAATAAAAAGTTTCTACTATACTTAAAACATGTTCATTTTGTATTTAACGGAAACAAATTAACTAAATTGAAACAATATTGCTTAAAAATAGAATCAAAAAATTATTTATTATACCAAAACCAAATTTCAAAACGAAATTTCGATTTTCGATAATCTGTTAGGCTTCATTCTTCCTTTAGCCTATAAATTTCTACTTATTTCTAAAAAACTCAATTTAAAATTTGAATAAACTATGCCTTTTTTAGAAGAAATTCCAAACATATATAATTTAAAAGAACAAAATAGGTCGAAAAATAATAAATATTCTTAGTGGTTTCAATTTTTAAAATTTTTTTTGTCTTGATTTCAATGCTTTTAAATTTAATAACGAAAAAAAAAATTGAAATTATTTTTAACTTACTTTAAATTTTTACAATTGGGTAAAATTTCAGTAAGGCTATCAAATGTTTCCTCCGTAAAGCCACAGTACCATAAACTTGAAAAGTAATATTATATAGGTCCTTAATTATCGTTTAATTTAATGTTATAAGTAATGAAACAAAATTAAAAATTAAAAAAACGCTTTTCTTAAAATATGATTTTTTTAGTATTGAAATTTAATTTTTTAATTAAAATTTTTATTTAAAAAAAAAAAAATTTTTAATTTGTTTATGGAACATGTCACACATGTCAAAATTAGAGGCAAAATGAATATTAGAACAAAGATTTTAACAAAAATAAAATACATTTTAATTTAATTAAAAATGAAGCTTAAAATCTTACTTGATGTAAGTTAATTTTTCTGCCTTTGGAAGAGCTTGATGTAAAATTTTCATGATAGCTGGTTCTATTTTCCACCCTTTGATATAAAATTCAGTAACAGTGTCACTTTTATCCTGATTTTCTAATTCAATATGTATCTTAGGCTTAAAATATTCAAAACGATCCTTGACCAGAATAAAAGTCTTTGGCAAAGGTTCTTCTAAAAAAAATCAGATCAAATACTTCATACTTAAGCTGAAATTAAATAACCTGGATCTTTATTTTCATCTTGTTCAATAACTGTGCTGTTTGACTTTTGTTTGTTGTCAGCTGATAAGTTTGAATTTAGATTTTCAGACTGGTTAACCGACAATGTATCTAAATTCGAAAAATTTTTTTTCCGAGGTCGTTCAATTTTATTTTCTTGTAGCACAGGTGATGGCAATCTCTTCGGTCGATGTAAAATAGGGGGAAAATTATTCAGCTGATTTTGCTTGCATAATATCTGAATGTCATCAGCAAGTCGACCTGTACATTGATAAGGCTCATTTAATAATTTTTCATCAACTAAATCTCCAGGCAGTATGTTTGGTTTATCACCCAATTTGGACGAGCGATCTGTTTTTTTTGCTAATTTAGATTTTCTTGGGGCACTGACCGACATTGAAAAGTTGAATTAATTGATTTTTTTGTTGAGGAAAAACACTAAAATAAATTCATTTCTTACCTGTGTTCAGCCATGATATTAATTTTACATGAGCAAACGAATTAAGTCCCAAAATACTAAAATCCGATTATTTTTGCTTTAAAGATTATTTTCCTTTATCAAGAAACTTTTTTGTGTAAATTTACTTTAATAGAAAGGAATTTTTGAGACTTGGAACAAAACAAAAGATTGAATGGTATTTATGCGAAAATAAATTTATTATCTGAATAAAAAATTACCATTGAAAAAAAATAGCTGATTTTGAAACTAATTAGTTAAGTTTCCATAGAAACGTTTTATTAGTATTTAAATAAAGTGACTATATTTTTCTGGTTTTTTTTATTGACTCACAATTTTTTCGAAAAATTATAGAGAATATTTATTTTTCTCTACTTTACTTATTCTATTTAACAAAATAGTTTGCAAAAGCACATCCTTGTTCAACATGAGGCTATTTTATATTGTTTTTCTTTATGCAAAAAAAACTTCTCTTTACATCGAGTATAAATTCTGATAATTTGATTAGTTTTATTTAATGTTATCTCATTATTGTTGCTCAATGCTCTACCATATTAAATGAAATAAATGTTCTGTTCTATTGTTTATATTTTTTTCGGAAAATTTTTTTTTAATTTAATTAAATCTATAAAAAGGCCCTAATAATTTTTCATTAACCCATTGTATTGCATAAAGTATTAAATAATGTTCAAAAGTTGATTTTAAAATGTTTCCATAATCAAAATATTAAAGAAGAAAAAGCATCAGTTTATTTTTTTAAATATTCAAAGAACCTACTGGTCAAGAGTATTTTTAAAGGTTTTGTAATTAATCTAAAAAAATTATTATTGAACAAATTAGTAAAAATATTATTGTGGTTTGTCGATTAAGTTTTTTGAAAATATGTATTTTCATTTCAGCATAAGATTTCAAAATTTATTCTTTCAAAATAAAATCTTAAAAATGAAGAATCATTTTAAAAAATATATGATTTTAACAATTTTAGTAATTATACACAAAATTACCGGAATTACCGGAATATTTAATTAATTTTTTTCTATTATTATCATTAAATTATCAATTGATATTTAATTTAAAAAATGGAACAGAAAATATTGAATTTTACATTTTAAAATTAACAAATTTTTTTTTCTCAATTATTATCAAACATACAGTATATAAGTTAATCAAAGCTTGTTATTTGCTTCATTTGCTAACTTTATTCACATTAAAAAATAATACAAATAAAAGTTAAATTTTTCTAATGGTTAGCTAAAAATCAAAATAAATTGAAAATTTCTCCCTTAAACTTTGAAATTAAAAAAAAATACTATAAAAACATTATTAAAAATAAATTTAATTTTTTAATTTTGACCCGATTAGCTTGACATTTATTGTCCATATTCAATCAAATATTGATATAAAATCTAATATACTTTTAAAAAATTGAAAGATAATTAAATTTTACAGAAATATGTAAGCTAAACAGAATCAAAGAATTTAACTAGCTCAACTATACATGATTTATTAATTATAGTTAGATATGAAAAATCTTATGAAATTTAAAAGCAGACAAGTCGAAATTATTTTTTTGAATTTGTTTTAAATTTTAATTTATTCAAATTTTAAAGCTAAACTTTTAAGTAAACCTGTTTAATTTACTTCTCAGAATTTTTTTGACAGATGAAAAACGCTCTAGATTTTGTTCTTATTAAATAAAATTTAAATAAAAAAATGCAGACTATTTTAAAATAATTTTTTTTTGATAAAACAAAAAAAAATTGATGGAGACAAAAATAAAAAGTATAATATCTAATTGGAAATAAATGCTTTTTATCAACTAAAATTTAATTTTAATAGATTGAAACAAAATTTTTTTTTGTGAGGATATAATAGAAATTTTTACCTTTAATTCAATATTTAGTTTTGTTTCAGAATTTTTTTGATGAAAAAAAATTTTATTTTTAAATGCTTACGTAAAGTTAGCTGATAAAAACTTTACTTTAGTCGAAAAATTTTGTATCTTCTGGATTAGATTTAAAGTAATTTTAAAAAAATATCATTTGTATTTATTATTTTTTAAAATTCAAGAAATTTCAATAATTTTGCTTTCATTATCAAAATAAAAATTTTTTATTAATTTTTATTGCCTACAACATAAAAAAAAAAACAATTATTTAAACAGTATTCTGTAATTTTCAAATGCAAAATTCTTATAAAAAAAATTAATAAATTTTTTAATTAAAATTTTTGTTACTATTTGTTTAAAATTAGAAAAAAATTTTAAAAAAATACTGATTTTTATAAAAGACACCATTTTTTATTGGTACAAAGTTCTTTTAAGGATTTAAAAGATTTAGATTTAGATTTAATATTTCTTAAATTCATAAAGAAGAATTACATTTGATGAAAGCAATATAATGAACAGAATTGAATTCAAGAAAATAAAAACACTAGACAAATAATATGTATATTCAATACTAGTGCCAAATTTTGTTTTAATTAAAATATATTTCGAATTGCCGATATATTGAATGTAATTTGCAAAGAAAAAAGGTACTGGGATGAGAAAACTTACAATTAAGAAAATAATAACAAAAACAATGTACAAGGAATTTATGTGTTTGTTTCTGATTATTAGAATTCTATCGATTGCTATAAGTATTTCACAAAATGCCGAAAATGTTGAAAATGCTGTATTGAAAAATCCTGAAAAAAACTGCTTGTAAATAATTGCTCCTAAAGTTTGGTAGGTGGCACATTTTGTGCAAGTTCCAAAATAAATAAATGCACCGATCAAAAGAAGAAATGAATCAACCAAAGTTTTGATTAAAAAAAATCTGTAAATATTACCATTTGATAAGAGGCGAATAAACACTAAAATTGAAATTAGGTTGAGAATAAATCCAATTGAGCAAATTGGTGTGATCATAAATGGATAAGCGATGTTAGCTACAAATGAGAGTATATTTAACTGTAGAAGATTTGGGCGGTAGATTGAAGTAATATTTTCAGTTAGTGTATCATTCATTTTCAAGATTGATTGTTTAATAAATTCTTCTTTATATTTTTCATATTTATATCAATTCAAACAATTACCTTCAATTTTCATTAGAATAATTTTGATTTCAATTAATTTCCTTAAACGCAATTCTTTAGATTGAAAGGGGGAAATTGATAGGCCTTTCAATTGGGATATTTTTTAAACAATGGTGCTCTAAAAAATTGAATTAAGAATATTGAGTAGAAAAACAGTCTAAATTTTTAAAACCACGATAAACTTGCACTATCTCAATGATTATTTGTGAAAAATTTTGGTTTTCAAACAAAAATATTTGAAAATAAAAGAATAGTTTGCCTTTCTAAAATTTTAAATATAAATTTTTCATACAATCTTAATTGATTTAGCTTAAAAAAATAATTTAGTATAAAAGCGTAAGAATTGCCCTGTAGGTTTTAACAAAATTTCTTTCGAATTTCTCTCGAAAGACAAAATTAAGCTACTGAAAATAAATTAAACTAATAATTTTTAAAATTTTCTCATAATCAATTCTGAAAAAAATATATTTACTAATTTGAAATAATTGTACTGTAAAACAAAGCGTTTCAAAATAAACCCAATCACTAAGCTCAATTTATTCGTTAATGGCAATTTCAAAGAAGCGTTTCAAATATTTGTTTTAAATTTGAATTTAAAAAAAATTAATTTTAATAAACATTCACTATTTTTAAAAAAAAAAAAAAAAGAAAAAAAGTCAAATAATTACAGTTGCTAGTCTCAAAAATATAAAATAAAATGCTGTGTGGATTTACTGAAAGCAATAATTCTGTTTCTAACGCCGATTTCAAGGTAAATAAATAAAGCTTTATTTATTTAAGTTTGCTAGTAAATGCTATTTATAAGACATTATAGCATTAATGATTTAAATAGTACAATCTCTTTAGCTCTTTTTTCTACAAGCCAAGGTCATTTTTTGTTGTTTTTTTTTTCACTTGCTAATTATCAATTGAGAACAAATTCCGTTGTGCCTTTTATTAACACCTAGCTAATCTTACATGATACTAATTAAATTTTAATTATTTTTCTTTTCATACCTAATAAATCTCGTAGCATGGTAACAAGAAATTAATTCTTTTTAAAAGCGTTTTTGCATTTTCAGAAGCGGATAATTCAAAAAAATTAGAAACACATATGTTTAAACATTAATGTTGATATAGTTATTGGCAAACCATTTTAGTGCTCTAATTAAAATTAAATTATATAAATTTAAATAATTAGTAAATTTGTTTACAATTTTTGAAAAAAAAAAAAGAAACATTTAGAAAAATCGAGAAAAGAGCTTTCAAACAGAAGCCTTAGAATTTGATTAGACTAAATGAGCGATTCGAACGACTCAAAGCAGCTGTCCAAAGACTTTGGACGTCTTTGCGATTGCGACGATTCATTCAAAATAAATTCGATTGCCAACTGGATCGAGCTCAGGGACCGCTATTACCACGGAGCCGTTCAATTCCGCAACAAAAAGCAACTTGAAAAAGCATTTCACTATTTTCACCATGCCATTTTAAGCGATCCGAAGCACGTACCATCTTACGAACAGATAATTCATGTTCTCATTGAGTTGAAAAAGTTCAATCACACTAGTTACTATTTGAATAAACTTAAAGAAATTTCGCCAGAGCAGGCCTCCATTTTGCGCGGTCATGTCTATTTTGCCAAAAATCAACACACCAACTCTGAAATACAGCTTCAATTATCGCTTAACATCAACCCGACTAGTCAAAAGGCCATTTTCTTGCTAGGTCTAAGAAACTTTTTGCTTAATCGTTTCGATCAAAGCGAAGTAAACTTTGAAAAATTGCTTAGACTTAACCGTGATCACATACTGGCCAAATTTTGTATGGCGTCCATAAACATGTTCAAGAAAAAATACGATTTAGCCATTGAGCAATTTAATAAAGTACTTATTGAGGATCCAAATTTTTATTTATGCTATTATCACATAGCTTTATGCTATTTTATGCTCTCTGATTTCGAGTCATCGCTCGTCTACTGCGAAAAGACGCTCAAAATTCGCCACCTGTCCCGAGTATTCGAGCTTGTGGCTATCAACTACTTTGAAATGCGGGACCAGACTGGCTTGTCGCGCATCAACAATCGAATACTAAGTCTTTACGCCAACAAAAAAATAAAAGAAGAGGCCTATATAACTAATTCGCTTATTCAAGCTTTTGAATTGATCTTGAGCGATCCGCAAAACTGTGACCAAGTCCTAGAAAAATTAGAAAATTGTGTCGCCTTGGTTAAGGACAGCACTAATAGCGAACTAAATGCGCACATAGAACGCCTCAATTACTATTCGAGCATCATGAGCATTTTGAAAACCTACCAAATTTCAGATGATCTCGAAAATCTGTCCGAACTGCCGCTGATCGAATTCAAATTTCACACAGACTCATTGGATACATACAAAATAGGAAATTATTTGTATTTGATGAGTTTGAACTATTTGCGCTTGAATAAAGACTCTCAATGTCAAAAATATATAGACAGAGCTGTTGAGTTAAACAAGCAAAATTCTAATTTTTATTTAATTAAAAACTTATTATTTTTGAGAAAAGATGACTACGCCAGTTCAATTGAATTGCTTAAGCGTGTTATTCTCCTAATAACGGAGAACAATGCGAAATTGAGGTATTTTTTGGCAATGGTCTACGCCAAAGTAAACAAAAAAGAACAAGCCATGGAACAATTAAGTCACATAATTTCTAAAGAATGGAAGAGTGGATCAAAAAGTTTATTTCTGAATAAATTTTTGGACTATGACATGAAGAATGAGATAAAAAATGCGGACTGGTTCAATTATGACAAGTTGTTCGATTCAATGCCAAAATTGGTCAAAGAAAAAAATTTACTCCAACATAACAAGCATGTTATGGATGTAAAAAAAATGAACATTTTTGTCAAAATAGACTATCATTTGTATTTTGACTTGAAGTGTGTCAATTATTTGCTACTAAAAGCAATTGTAAAATATGACAATTACGATTTTGAAAATTCGCTTAGTACATTGAAAAAAGCGGAGCGTCTCGAATCGGAAAACATTGGAGTGATGAGCTACTTGGCGCTTATTTATCTTAGACTGGACACTGACCGAGCTGAGCCGTACATTCAAAATATATTTGATATTAAGCGAAGATACTCAACTGCCAAAGATTATTTAGATTGTTACAGGAATAAAATAACCAAATTTATAATGAATAATCCACAGATTAGTCAAAAGTTGTCTGCCAAAACCCAATGTTTGGTAAATGTGTCATATGAGTCGTTTTCAAAAGCCAGAGAATTATTCTTAGAAATGATGCTCAAGAATAAAAGTGTCACCGATCAAAACGAAAAGGCTGTTTTTTTGAATATTTATTCAAATCTAATCGAAAATTTAAACCAAAACAAAGCGGACAGCGAACTAGTTGTCTTGAGCAATGCGGTATGCACTAAGCTTGGCATTGACCTATTTGCGGACAACGACTTTCAAACTGATCCGGACGAAGAAAAATCCATTGTCTGTCGTGCCACTCTATACACTGGAATTTCTTATTTCAATTTGAAAGATTATGGAAAATCAAATGACCTCCTAAGTAGGAATTTTATGACTCAGCAACAAAATCTAATGGCCTCTTTTTATAAAAATGTTCTTCTTTTAAAACAAAAAAGTATTGCTCCACAATTGGCTTTGAAAAATTTCGAGAACATACACGAAACGTTCAATAAAACCCAAGAGGATGAAACTCATTTGGATAGACCAGAATTCGATGAGTTCGAAGTTATTTACTTTATTTTATTATGCTATTTTAAGACTAAAAATTTTGTCGAATGTGACAACATTTTAAAATCAAGTTACAATAAATTGAAACAAGTGAAGCATAAACTAACCTATTGTCAGGAAGATGTAATTTTTATAAATGGAATTGTCAATTTTACAAACAATGACTACAAACTTGCCCGACAGCTGCTTGAAAATCTTTGCATTGACGATAAGGAAATTCAAGATGAAATTAATTTTTACCATGCATTGTCATTGTATAAACTTGATACCAACAAAAACTATGATCTTATAATGGCTGCTCTAAAAGACTTGGAAGAAATATCGGACACGTTTAAAACTAGTATTCATGAAAAATATGACTTGACAATGTTCAAGCTCAAGTGCATGACATTTTTGATTATCAAAGCCTGGTTGGACGACAAGGACGGTGATTTAAAAGTTTTGATGCTAAAATTTAATCAAGAAACAAATAAAAAGGACATAAATGAGGAGAAATTTTATTATTATAGAATTCTAATTAGAAGCTTAGTAGATCAAAATTATTCAAATGCTTATCAAATTGCTAATGATGCAATAAGTAAATTTGAAAAGCTTAAACATCTCCACTACTATGCTGGCTTAGCCGCCTATCGACTCAAGCTCTACAGCGATTCAATTACGCATTTCAACATTTTCATTGATGAAATGAAATTCAAAGAGTCTTTGAACACTAACCAAATGGTCAGCAATACATATTACTTACTTGCCATCATAAACCAAGAGTTGAAACACTATAAAAAATCTATTGATTATTTTAATTCGGCCGAGATAAACAGAGCACCTCAGCCAGAACCAAGCAAATACAGACATCTCGTACATGATTTATTTAGTGAGAGTGATTTACTTTACAATAAGTCTTTGTCATATTTCTATTTGAATGATTACAGCAAGACAACTTATTTGCTAGATTCGATTCTCAACTTGGTAGACAATGATCCTAAAACGAAACCATTTTATATCGATGAGTGTAAATTAGTTCGGGCTAGGACTCTAATAAAAAACAAAGAATACAAAAAGGCTTTGAATAGTCTAGAGAACATTGTCAATTTACGTTCGGAAGATAAACGAAATCAAGTCCAATATTATACCGGTGTGTCATTTTTCAATTTGGAAGATTACAGTGGCTCGTTAAGCCAATTCAACGAGCTTCCAGATGATTTTATTCAAGAGGATAATGGAAATTTTCAATATTTAAAATTAAAATGCTTATTTTTTTTAATTCTAAAATCGTCCAAATCAAGTCAAGCTTTGATCAAGTCAAAATTGAATTCATATCTAAAACAATTAAATGAGCTGGTCTCAAATGATAGTTTGGATAAAATTGAAAATATGTCTAGTACAAAAACTCTTTACACACTTTTAATTGAGTACAAAGTTAATTATGATTTTGAAAAAATGTTCAATCAAAGTACTGCTGCTTTAGAAAAAAGTCCATTGTCATTTGAGTATCTCTACTATGCTGCTTTGGCAAAAATTAAACAATTTTTAAAAATAAAATTCACTCTGGCTAATCAAGATCGTATTAGCTATTTGACTGACAGTGGGAATTATTTTAAAAATTTTTTAGAATCAGTGAAAAATGTAAATGAAGACGAATATGAATTAAAAATAATCAATTCATATTATTATCTAGCTCTAATTGCACAATTGACATTCAAGTATTCTAAATCATTGGACATGATCAAATTAGTAGAAGCATTTGATAAACCAGTCAATTTGGATCATTCAAAAAAGAGCCTATTTGAAAAACTTGAAATTAAAATCGACCTGGAAGAGTTTAGCCAAATACAACTGGACTATCTCAAGGCTATTGTGCTCTTTAATTTGAATTTGATTAGTCAAAGCAAAAAAGTACTTGAAGAATTAAATTCAAGTCTAAACCAAAATGCCATGACAAGTTCTCAAAGTTCAATGAGTAACCAATCTATTAAAATAACTCAAAAAAATAAGCTAAATATATTGAATGGAATAAATTTCTATCGTGGATTAATATGTCAAAATAAAGAAAATAAATGGGACGAAGCATTGGAACACTTTGAGAATGTTAAACGTAGATATAATTATTCTAATGAGAGTCGCTTTCAAATAGGTCTCATACAATATAAGAAGAAAAAATTTGATCTTGCACTAAGTCAATTTAAATCATTAGAAGAGAAGGAATTTTATGACTTGGATCTAAAAGACAATCTAAATTACTATTTAATAAAGACTTTGTTTCACTTGACCAAGCCCGACTTACTCAAAAAAAGCATTAATTCGCACAGTCCGATTTTAAAGCTAATAGAAAAAGCTGATTCGCTTTTGGAGGAGAAGAACTATGACCAGCTTGACGATATTTATTTTGAAATATTGGTAATTCGCACATGGTGTTTGTACTATGCTGAAAAATACGAACAATTGTACTCTTTCCTAAAAGAAGAACTTTTTTCTAAGCATGAAAAATATTCAGATTTCATGTTCCTATATGCCATGTCTTCAATGGTTCTATTCTTCAAGTTCAAATCTGACACTTATTTGGAAAGTGCGTACAAATACTTTATGGAGCATATAATTTCAATTGAAAAAAATAAAAATAAAAGTTTATTAAGAGAATTTTTTAAAAATTTTGACATTGAAATAAAATTAACAAGTAAATTTTATCTAGCCAGTGTTTTGACAACAAAACACTATGCTAGATATGAAGATGGCATAAGAATTTTTACGGAAATTTTGTATTACAAAAATCCAGATATACTTTCGGATAAATCGGATGTCAAACAAATAGTAAACGAATGTCTCAAGCGATCCCAAATTGACGAATTGACCAAAAAATTTCCCTCCTTTAGAGAATTTGATGTATACGATTTGATTTATTATCTAGCAGTTAATCTAAATGACATTGATATGTATGAAAAATCGTTTGAAATGCTGTTTACTTTGGTCAAATCTTTTAAGTTAAAAAATGAGAAAAAAGCCAATGAGGTAAATTTTTATCTCGGATATTCAAAATATAAGCTAGAGGACTACAAAAATGCTACTGAATACTTTAACAAATATAAACCAAGCGACGACGACTTGTCCAAACAAGTGCCCAAAATTGAACTGGCCCGATATTATATTGGAATATGCTTGTGCAATAAAAAAGAGCCAGACTTTGTTCGAGCCATTAAAAAATTCAAAGAAATATCAACTGATTACAAGGACAAGGAAGAATTTTCTGATTTATCTCATTATTTGATTGAATCAAATTACAAGCTAGCTATGGATTACTTCAAGGGCAACTCTCATGGAAAATGGAATGAGTATTTTTCGTTTACACTTGAAGTATGCAACCAGTTTTTGTCTGAATACAACTATGATTTAAAAAACTTTAACCCAACAGTCATACAAGCTTTGGAGAAAAAATCTCTTTCTTTATATTATTTAAGTGAATTCGATGAATTGAGAAAATTCCTCAAAGATCACTGCATCAAAAATTTTCCTCAAAGTATCTTCTTTTACTACGTACAAGCTCTTTGCCTATACAAAATAATAACATCGGAAAATTTGAGTTCAGATGAGACCAAGCATTGCTGTGATGAGGCCATCAAGTCTATTCAAAATTTTTTCACCATATCAAAAAACACCAACCAAAGTCCTGGCAAGAACAAAATTCTTAATTTAAGATACATAAAGTCGATTATTTACCTGAGCTATCCGGACAAAACGGACTCGAAAATTTATCTAAATTCAATGGACATGCTTAGAAACGTTAGGGACGAAATGTCTAATTACGCAATTGAAGACGACGATCTGTTTTTGATAGATAACGAAAATTTAGAGTATCAAGAGGCTGTAATTAATTATCTGGCAGAAAATTACCTTGTTTCAAACAATCAGTTCAATTCTATTTTAGATAAAAAGTTTTTCAAAAATGATGAGCTAAAGATGAGTGATGTGCACTACTATTTGGCACTTTCAATGATGAATCTCGGCAAAAATAGCCAGAAGGATCAATTACAAGTGATTGATCATTTGAAATATGTCAAAAAAGAGAGTAGATTTTATGAGGAATCTAAATTTCATTTAGCTTGTGTCTATTTTAAAATTGGCAATTTTATCAAGGCATTTGACTTTTTGAAGAGTTTTGACAAGACTCAAAGCTATGATGATGAACTGAAAGTAAAAATTGAAGAATATTTGGTCAAAATTCCGTTTTATTTGGGCAATTATTATTTGAGTGTTGGTAATCAGCAATCAGCAATGGACAATTACAAAATAACTACACTCAAATCAAATGAATTCTTAGCTCTTTACAAAGAGGAAGTTAAAGATTTTATTAGCAAAGACTTTATTAAATTTGAAAATTTTAATTTGTTGCCAAAATTTCAGCAGACTTTTTACAAAATTTTGTACTATAAAATTTGGTCTTTGTTTCATTTGAAAAAATTTGCCGACATTTTGGATACTGTTTCACAATTTGAAACTGTAATGGTCAATCTCAGTGATCTTTTATTTCTAAAGGCTATTTCAATGTTTAAAATAGGCAAAGAGAATAAAGATGAGTCAATGTTGATGCAAGTTAGTAATTTATTTGAAAATTATTTATCCGACCGAAAACCTGAATTAATAATGGAAAGTACTTCACTTCCCTTTAATATTTTACGAGAGGAGAAAAACTTAATTTGTATTCACTGCTTGGCTGAGATTCACAGACCAAATTTTGAAAAAGAATACTCATTTTTGACCAATTTTATTTCAATTCTAAATTCAGACTCGGAAATTGAAAATCTTAATTTGTACGAAGTAATTAAAAAGTGTCAAAAATCTCAATCGGTTTTTTTGCTAAGAGAAATTGACTTGGCTAGCATTGTGTACAAATGGTTGAGTGCATTCTACATGGTATTCTCAAAGAGAATGGAATACCAAAAAATTAGAGAGAAATTTTCTGAAATTGTTGATGAACTCGACCATTCAGCTAGTTTTTTTAGCCAAAATCACAAGGACAATTTGGTCTATTTTTACGGCAAAGCAATTTTAGAAAATCTAAAACAAGTCAATGAGCAGGAAAAAAAAACAGCCCTTAGAGCCGAATTTGAAAGTCTGACCGAAAAATTCAAAAAAATTAAGCTCACTTCAGAATACTATTTTGAATCTTTAATGGTTCAAGCACTCTTCTATTACAAGCTTAAACAAATAGATCTATTGGAGAAGTCGATTTTTTTTTTGGAAAAAATAGCTGCATCTAGACTAAAAAATGACTCTGGAGACTCATATGAAATTGATATTCTATTGGTGAAGTGTTATGCCAAGAAAATTCTCTCAAATCCATTCACGGACATCCTGAGTCCTGATTATATTAAATTCAATGACTTGTTTGACCGAATAAGACAAAGTTCATCGCCAATTGTAAGTGAACTTGCAATGCTCAACAAACTAAGAATTGATTTGAGTGTAATTAAATTCAAAAATGAGAAATCTTTGGAAAATTCGCTCACTGTAGCCAAAGAAGCTGTGTCACTTTTTAGTTCCAATTATGAGATTCTTTTTTACAAAGCAAAAATTTTATATCTTAGCAATATTAATGCAAAGGAAGACTTATACAAATTTATATCCAACTGTAAAGAGAACTCTTATTCACAAGCTAAAAAACATCTACAAGAAGCTTACTATTACATGTATAAAAAAGAGCTTGATTTATTGGACAATGACGAGCCTCAGGAGAGAGCCGGTATTCAAAATTACATGTCTAAGCTAGTTAATCAATTGGAGAGCAGCTTAACTAGCAATATTAGCGAAGATATAAATTTAGACTATGTTAACTTTGACATTGCTATTTACCACTTTAAAAATGAAAAATTCGAGTCATGTATTATGCAACTTTTGAAAATTCAGGAGCCCAATAAAGCATTTTTCTATTCTTCAACAGAAAACAATTTATCCGAATACTTCTACTTAATGGGTGTTAGTTACATGAATTTGGAAAAGTATGACGCTTCATTGGAAAATTTGAAAAAAGTGCATAACAACAGTGGTTTTTACGAAAAATCAATTCTGTGTCAAATATCCATTCATTACAAACAAGAAAATTATGAACACATCATAAAAACATTTTCTTTGGTAATAAAAAATATTTCTAATTACGGCATGTCAGACTACATTAATGACTATCAGGCCTACATAATATCCAGTCTTTTTTGGTCCAGTTTCAATGATTTTGAAAAGCTATCTGCACAAATTGAACAAATCGAACACATATGCTTTGTTAAAGATGGCATGTATCATTTCTATTCAAGTCTTTTTAAATTATGGACTGGTATTTCAAAGAAAATATTCAATGATGAAGTGCAATTGCCCAAACAAAAAACAGTTAACACATTAAATGGTCAATTTTTTAAATCAATTGACTACAAATTTATTTCAAAAGCAGCATTTAGTAGCACTAAAGAAATTGATTTTGTAAATGGTGTTGTTCTATATGCCCAAAGAAAATATGAAGAAGCAGCTAATTTGCTTGAAAAATTTAACTTATCTGGTTCAAATAACAGTAAATGCTTGATTCTAAGCAAATTTTATCAAGTTCATGCTAACTTTTATGTTCTGAGGCGCAAAATAAATGAAACTAGAGAGAGCTTGAAGCAAATTTATGAGACTAAATTGTTATCTATTATAGAGACTGTAAAAGAAGAGATAATGAATTCAAGTTGCTTTGATCAAAATAAAACAGAATTGAGTCTTTTATTGGGAAATATTTATTTTGATTTGACAATTTTAACCAAATCAAAGTCATATGCCGAAACCAGTTTTGACTATTTCAATGAATTTTTCGGATCTGATTTGGAGAATAATCAGAAGTATAGCTTTAAAATTGCAATTTGCTATTTCTATTCAGAAAAATATTCGGAGTGTTTGCAAATTTTAGAAGAGATTCAACCAAAGCAAAATTTATTGCTCAAATTTTATTTAGGTTTGTGCTACAAACGATTAAATATTTTAGACAAGGCCCTCTTAGAATTCTCTCAAGTAATTGATGAATTTGACCAAGCACACCAAGCTTTAGTTAAAAAAATAGCTGATGTTTACTATCAAAGAGGTCTTATCCACCGATACATGTCACAGCCAGACATAGAAAGAGCCCTGATAGATTTTTTGAAACAAATATCTATAAATCCCAATCATTTAGAAGCCTACAAAAACGCTATTGAGTGCGCTGAACTGCTTGAAAAGAGTCAAGAGAACAGTGAAGATCCAAAAACATATTTAGAAAAAAAACATTTGGCCATATTTCAAACATATGTTATTTTTGGTTTAAAAGATGAGAGAGAAAAATGGATTCCAAAATTAAGAGAAATGATCAGCCAAATTTTGAATAGTGATAAAGATTCTAATCGAATTTATTTATCCTATAATATTAGTTCAAAAGAAAAAGTATTGGCTATATACAACTTTTTGACAAAATTAGGCCTTAAATGCTATTTGAGTAAAGAAAATTTCACAATGGCAATGGCTAATAAGAATGAAGATTTGAAAGCTTTGAAAAAATCAGATTTATTTTTGAACTTTTTGACAGCGGACTACGATGCATCCGAAATAGGGCAATTTGAGACTAAAGAAGCGGTTGAGGATAGCTTAGAAATACTACCAATAATTCTTAGTTATCCAACTGGTTATAAAAATGAGCAAATGAACAAATATAAAATTGAATTTTCGCTTACGGATTTTAAAAATATTGCTGCAATTATTTCAAAAGATAATCAAAATACTAAATTTTTTGATTTGACTGAGTTGAAAAATTATGATGAAGAAACACTTTTCAATAGCCAAGCGTTTGCAAATTTAATTATTTCAATAATTGATTTTATTTTTTCTAATTAAATGATTAAAATATCTTATAGATTAATCTTGAATCAAATAAAAATCTAAAAATTACACAAGACATTTTTTTTGACATGTTTTTTTATTATTTACATGCTTAAATTTTTTTTTATTAAGCTTTTAGACTCAATCGCAATCTTTTAATAAAATAATAAAAAAAATTTTTCTCAAATTTATTAAATTAGAAAGTTTAGCATTAACCTGAAAAAATAACGGGTGAGTCGTATTGTTTTGCAAGATATTCAAATCAAGATTTTAACATGATCAGAAAATCGGACAAGGCTGAATTTTACAAGCTTATAAACATATTAACTATGTATTTTTTTTAAGTTTGGTTTTTGATTAGTGCATTGCATGGGTGCTCTAGGCTTTCAGGTGGACCTGGTACTCTTTAAAGAGATTGTCCCCGGCCTTGATTTTTTCTTTATATTTATTATTGTAAAAACAAAAACACTCACCCGTTATATAAAATTTTTGCTTAACCTAAGTAGTATATTTTTCTTATTAAAAAACGAGGGGTAAAATTTTGAAGAGAATTTTGTCAAAAAAATATAAAAAATATAATAATATAATCATTAATGCATCATTGTTTTATTTAATAATAAAGAAACAATAAATTTTATTAGAAGAAATTTAAAATAATTTTTTCTAGTTTATTATTTTTTTAAAAATTAATTTTCGTAAACAAAATTAACTTCAAATTCTAGTCTATTTGTTACAACATCATCTACTTTTTTTGACATCTCTTCATCGAAATAATTTTTCCAGTCTCCGATTTCTCCTTTTCGAAAAAATACTAAATCAGATTTAAATTTATCAACATGTCGGTCATCATTTTTAAATTCTTTCTCAGTTTCTTTCATTTTTTTAAATGAAGTGCATTCAATTAAAAATTTTATCTCTGAATCAGTCAAATTTTTCCCTAAAAATTCACCTAATGATTTGATTGTTTTATGTGCATTCTAAAATTTAAATTATACAAATAAAATTTGTTAAAAGTCTTATAAATTCTACTTTTATTAAATCTTCATACATAATTATAAATGTATTCGGAAGTTTGGTAAACGAGTTCACGTGAGACCACCATGGACCATACCATGCTTAATTTTAAAAAAATCAATATTTTTATAAAAAGTTTTATGTAATGGTTTTACTTTTTCCTTGTTCAAAAAGGTCGATCAAATTTTGAAAATCTCCTGTGAATTCATCTTTTACAAGCTTTTTATAAAAGTGAAAAGTTGACACAAGCATATCTTTAGGATTACGAACAACATAAATTTTTTTTATTTTTTCTGATTGTATGTCATCAGGCAAAAATTGAAGTGGCAAGTGGTTTTTAAACAATCGCGGAGAATCAGCATCATCAATTATATTAGGTGGAATTCCAGGATCTAACCATAAAAATTTATTTTCTATTTTTGACCTTTCATAGTCTAAATTATGAGTTATAAGCCATACAAGATCATTAGTCCAAGTCGTTCCTTTAATAATTTATAAATAGACATTATGTTTTTTCGATCATTAGAATTTTTTAACCTGATTTGGGAAAACTAGATAAAAAAATGTCATCGTCTCTCAGCTTGAAGTTTTTCGAATAGGACAAATTATTCACTCCATTAGGTAAATAAATTCCATCTCGAATTTTCATCCCATATTTTGTTCCGTCAACTTCGACGTGTTCAAATTGTTCAACCTCAAAATCCATTATATCATATAAAATTTAAATATTTTTTAAAATAAATAAAAATTTTTTATGTTTTAATCTAAATTGAAACATTTTATCACACAATTATATTGAGTTAATTTTTTTCTCATAAATATTAATAATCTTAACCTCAAAAAATCATTTTAATAATTGCGTAAAATAGAAAGCTTTAAATTTCATCTTTTAAATTTTTAGAATATTTTTTTTGGTGATAGAAAATTATCATAAAATAAATGGTATAATTAGTTCATTTATAAAGCCAAAAAGTTTAAAAAACTAAAAATTATAATAGATTTGATTTTTTTAAATTAAGTATTTTGCAAATTTTTATATCTTCAAAACATGAATATGTTAGAACCTCAAATTTTTGCATGATTTGATTATTCTAAAATTTCTTTAATTTTATTTTTATTACTACTTTTATTAATTTATGTATGATTTATGTAAGATCAGAATGTTTTATTAAACTAAATATATTATTTAAATTCTACTTTCAAAAACTAATGAAAAGTAAATGGGACCAAAAAGAGCCATTTTCAAAATATTTCATCTTTTGTCAATTTAATACCCATTAAAAATACTTTGTATACTTAAGTAGGAAACCAAAAGTAATATTGAGATTTTTTTATTTTTTAAAATAAAAAATTTTTCCAAATTTTGAAAAAAAGAAATTTTTTTTATCTTTTACCAAAAACCTCATTTTTTTGGACTGTAAGCAATGATAGGTACTACATTTAAAAATAGAAATACATACTGGCATAAAGTAAATTAAAACCATGAAAAAAGAGATTTTAAAAAACTTTTACTCTGTAAGTCTGCTGCTGATTTCAACTATATTTTCAATCAGAAATACAAGAGGCTTTCAAACAGAATGAAAGTGAAAAAAATTTGGTAAAAAATACATGATCAGGATGGTTCTGTGAATGACCTTGACTGTATTCGTTTTCGCCTAAAAAAATATCTGACATTTTTGAAAGAAAGTTTTGCTTTGAAGAAATTTTTTTTTTAATTTTAAATATTTATACCGAAGTTATAAAATAAAAAATTTTTGATAAAAAAATTAAAATGACAAATGAAACAAAAAAGTTGAAATTAGATCTATCATCGGTATTTTATCTTAAAGTTATAAAAAAGTGGTATTTAAAACTTTTTTTTCAGATAGTCAGTTTAAAAGCTGAGCTTTTGAATAAACAAGAGGAATTAAGACAAAAAAAGCAATCAGTATTGGAAATTAAAGATGTATACGAAACAAATAAAGTATTAAGTTGTAATTTGGGTATTTTAGACTATTTTTGATTCTTTTAACAGACTCAGTCGAAATGGGGCAAAAAAAAAGAAGCACCAGCTCAGCCAAAATCTTCAAAAAACACAGAAAACAAAGATGAAGATAATGAAGAAAGAATACTTGAAAAATCAAAGTTAAATTGAAATTTAATCAAAATTAGAAATTAAATTTATTTTAAAATACAGAAAAGTGCTTGAATCAAAGGCAAAGTATTATGAAGATGTAATTAGTGGTAAAAAAAAAACTGGTAATTTAAAAACAGATAAGAATTAATACATTTCTAAAAACAATTTTTAAGAGGAAGGAGATGATGAGATATTTTTGGTTAATTTCGATCAAAAAGTTGTGGAGGAAACTAATGGCGACATGGAAACTGAACAGTAACTGGAAATATTTAATTGCTATTAGTTGCATTTAATTTTTATCATTAGCTTAAATCTTAAGCAAAAAATTGATGAAGAAGAATATAATAAATCCCTTAAGGATAAATGGAAAAAAGAATCTTTACAAAACTTGGACAAACAAACCATACATTATCAAGATATTCGTTTTAATGGTAATCAATAAATGTTTTATTTGTAATTGGTTTTAAGAAAAATGATCTAGAAATCAGAAATATGGGTGTTGGGAATTATCAGTTTTCGCGAGACGAAAGCGAAAGAAAATCACAAATGGAATTTTTCAAAAACATTGAAAAAGAAGCAAGAAATTAAAAAAATAATTTATGTTTTAAAATAAAATGATTTTAAGAGTAAATCAAGACGAGTTTTAAATGAAATTCACAAGTTACAACGTGATAAAGTTCTTGTTAAACGATTATCAAAAGTAAAACAGAAGAGGCTTCTTAAGTTTGGATATTCGTTGGAACAAATTAAAGGTTGATTAATATTAAGTTTCAAAAATAATAATCTTGAATCAAAATATAGACTTATGCACAGAATTTGAAAAAGAACAAGAAGAAATAGAAACAGAAATCAAAGAGTTGGAAAAGATGCTCGAAAATCCTGATTTATTAGAAACTAAGAATGAATCAAACGATAATTTGGACAGTTTAGAATTTAATAAACCAAATATTCAAAGGCCTTTTTTGGAACGAGAATGGGATAAACCAAAATTGAGTATTTATAGAATTTAAATTTTTTACATTCTTAAATAAAAGAATAATAGAAGAAAAAATGTGGACTCGTCATGTTGAAAAGCTGCGCAAAGAAAGAAACAAACTGTTTGCACCACCCGAGTCATATGAAGGCTCGGCGAAAAAGAAAAAAAAGAAAAGAAAAAATAAAAATGACGAAGCTCAAGAAAATTTTGAGAAGAAAGAAATACATCAAACTCAAACAGATGCATTTGTATACAACTTTCCTTTTCCACCACCACCTATACCTCCAACTGCGCTATTTTTTCCACCTTTTCCTCCATTTCCACCGACAGCCTTTCCTTTTCCACCCCCACCGTCAATTTAAAATTCTAATTAAACAATAAATTTAAATATAATTTTATAATTAACTTTATTTTTCAAGTAAAAAAAAAAACAATTTTATTAATGGTCTAAGAAATTTAACATTTTAATTTTTTAAATCATTTAAAAAAAAGTTCTGAATAACAGCTTAAATTAAGAAAAAATTAATAGAATTTAAATTTTTGGTATTGCATATTTGGCTTGCACCATGGCATCACTCAATAAACCGATTGAGTTGTCACTCAATTCGATTTCAAAAGAGTTTTCCTGAGGAATGTACTTTACAATTGATGATTTAAACACTTTTGATTTATCAGCCAGTTTGAAAAAATAATTTCTTGCTTCTATTGACCAAATATTGCCTTGATTGCATTCAATATTTGCTAGTTTGGCCTTAATTGCCATGGATTGAAGCTGAGTGAATTTTTCTTTTAGAAAAAATAAATTTTTTATTTTAACTGCATCGTAATATCCGTCATCGACGAAATAAACTTTTGCCTTTTTTTGAAAATATAAAATTTTTTATTTTTTAAATTTAAATTAAAGATTACATAGTTATGAATTTTTCCGCAAAATTGAACTCTAAAACACTCAAAGTCTTCATTTTGATAAGCATAAATACAATTTTTTTCTAGATTAGTCACTCGATATTTTTCAGGCTAGTAATTAAAATTTTATTAAAAAATTGTATTAATTAATTTTAAAATAAACCTTATTCTGATAAAAGTTTCTCATGTTTTCTTTTAGATTTTCAAGCACATTACTTTTACTAACAAGATTGATCTTTAAAATATGAAAATTTAAATTCTATTTAAAATTGAATCCATTTAAATTTTATTAGTGATAATTTTTAAAAAATACGAAACAATGTAAATTGTTGAGCAAAAATAATGGCAAATTAGTGCAAAAGTCATTTAAAGTCTACAAAAATAAAAAATATTTTTTTTGTAATGCAAAAGTTTTAAATTGTAAAATGTAGATACTTAATTTTATCACGATTTTAAAGAATTTTTTTCTTAACTCTCCGAGGCCTTATGACTTTTTTTTTCTAAAAAGCCTCAAAAAAGTAGCTAAAAGCTTTTAAGTAGTAAAATTTATGATTATAAATTATAGAAATTAATGGTTTTCAAAATTATCAATTCTGAAATATTTTATATTTTTTTCAAAAATTAATTAAAATTTTTTGTTATTATTGATAATAACAATAATAATTAATCCATTTTTTAGATAAAATTTAACTTACTACAAAATCAAATGGATTATTCACATATTTAAAGTAAACAAGAGCATTGGTGGGCAAATCTATTTCACGCAAAGTGCTCAAATCAATTGTTACAATATCATCTTCGGAAATTTGTTCACTTGCACACATTTCGGGCTGATTATTATTATTTAAATCAATTTTATTAATTTTTTCGATCAATTCATCTTCAATTTCTGTATTTTTAATTAAATTAGGTGCTTCTTCGTTTAATGTATCAACAAATTCAATAGTTGGTATTCCTGTTGGATTAATGTGAACAATTTTAAATTTACAGACTACATTATCAAACCACAAATTCTTAAAATAGTCATAATTTGTTGAAGAATTCATCAGAGTGCCAGGAAAACACTAAATAGAGTTTAATTTTAAATTTCAATAGTTTTTTTTATTAAATGTTTACTTGAAATGGCAAGTTTTTTAATAAAGTGAATTGTTTGGGAAAAATGCAAAATTCTTCTTTACTCACCAAATCTTTATTGCCAAAATCAACAAAAAGAACAAAAAACTAAAATTATTTGACTATTAAATTTTTAAAGGCTTTAAACTTTAATATAAACGAGTTTACTTGATTACTAGTCTTTTTTTCTCGAATATATTTTACACGGTACCAGTTTAAATCGACAGAAAATTTAGCACAGAAAAGGTCGTCTGGATTAAAGTCATCTTTACTTATTCGTAATTTGGCTTCCTGATTTAAAGATCTAATAATTAATTTGTTTTGTTCATCGTAAAAATAACTGTTTAATTGACGTGAATGCAGTGTAAAAACTTGGTTATCTGGATTTTCTAAATATATCAATTTAGATTCAAGATCTATGTATGTTATAGTTGTATCAATGAAAAAATTCTTATTTAAAAAAATAAAAAATGTAAAAATTTTTATTTAAAAAAAAGAAAATTTTACTCACTTGAGTCGGTTTGAAATTAATGAAAATGTTAAAATGCTGCAACAATTGATCGTTTATACAAATATTTTCCTTATCATATAGGTAAATTTTAAGAGGGTTACTAAAAAATTCAAATTAAAATTTTTTTTCTGTTAAATAACTGTTACCTTTGAGATTTCTTTGCTATAAATTTCTTATTACATATCTCTTTTTTTATATGATCCTGAAGATATGAATTTTGAGACAAAATGTCAAGCTTTTCTAATTTAGCTTTAACTGCTTGAAACTTTACAGTCAAAAATTGTTCATCAATTTCAAACAATTGATTAATCGAATAAAAACTGCTATTTCCTTCATCCAAATGAAAACACTCAAACTTAAAAATTTTTCAATTTATTTCTAATTTGAACAAGTTTCAGGGACAGAAGCAAAACAATCAAAATTGCAAATATGAGAAGAGCAATTAATAGAGCAGTTATATGAATATGATTCAAATAATTTCATTACTCAAAATTAATTTTTTGACGATTGCTTTAAAAATTTTGGACAAATTTTTTTTTAATTTTTTCACCCAATTTATACTCTGGTTAATATTAATTTTAATTTTATTAAGATAAAAAACTAATTGATCTCATTAAATTTAGCCAAATTTTGGTTATATATTAAATTGGTTGCATAGAAAAAAGAACCAATTTCCCATTAGAATTCAAATCAATAAAACAATGGTTATTACTTTTTGTCAGTATTATTAAAAACAAAAGTATTTAACTGCTAAATTTTTGTTTGACTCTTTTTCTTAAGGTATTTGAAAAATCATTTCCAAATTGAATATTTTCTAAAACTGATTTTCCGCCAATTATACCAATTAGAAATATTAAGAAATTTTTTTCAATGATCCTGATGATTTAACGATCAATTTAAATACTTTTTTAAATTTAGTATTTTTGATTGATATTTTTCTTTAACAGGATCGAAGAGGTTAAATTAATCAAATTACCAAATTATCTTTGAAATTTTTTATTTGAACTCTGATGTATTTGAAGCCATCAAAAGCAATGCAGATGCTACCTTTACTCTGATAAGAAGGGTGTACTTTTCTTGATTGAATATAAAATTCATTCATTGTTTTGAACATTTTATCATATTTTTCCTAAAAAATTAGTTTATTTTTAAGATCAGAACTATGAAAAATTACAGAAAAATTATCTGAAACAAGCATCATATAGATTTGCTCACAGTCAACTATATGAGTAACCAAAACTTGATGTTCATTTAGAAAATATGCAGCATTGGAAATTGTCAATTGTTCAATTATTTCTTCGCTGACTTTCGATCTTTCTGATGAATCGAATTCACTAAATTTAATATTTGGATCGAAACGCACAGTTTTGGCTGATTGAACAGGTGAGGTTTTATGAAAAGGTTGTGGTGATTTATCTTTCATTCGAGAACAAAATGGCTTGTGGTAAAAAGACTGACGGTACACTTGAAAATGTTTATATTTAGAAAAACCAGTTTTATTAACTTTGGAGGGCTTTTTTTTTTTTTTTTTGATTTTTGTCCAGTTACTAAACTGCGTAAACTAGATAATTCTGAATCAATGATCGGTTGCACAGCTATCTCATTGGTATATTTATCTCTTGGAAATTTAAAATTTTCTTTCATCTAATAAAATTTTAAAAATATTACGTGATAATTGTAAATTTGTCAGGTTGTGATTCTAATAATTCAGTTAGAGAATTAAAACCTAAAATTTTGAATGGAACATTTGTTCCCGTCATATTTTTGAATTCATCTTTTGAAATAATAAAATCAAATAAACATTCTCTTTTAGAAAATTAAAAAAAATTTACTTGATAATTCTTTGAGGAGAGTAGGTCCTTTTTCAGACGAACAGATTGCCCTCATCATCATTACCGTTTCTTCGAGATTCATTTTTTTTAATTAAGCTAAAGTTTCAAAATATTAAAATGCAAACAATTTATTGCTTGAAAATACTACAGCGTTAATTAAATCATCTGATACTAAAAGAGAAAAAAGCGCACTATTTTTGTCTTTATTATTTTCTAAATGATAAAAATTTTAAAAGTTAAAAAGTAAAAAGTTTGCAAACATTATAGAAAAAAGAAAGGAATTAAATTTTCATTTGAAAAATATAAACAAATTATTAAATACGAAAAAAGAGACATTTTTAATCATTAAAATTAGAAATCAAAATAAAAAATGTCCTTTCACCAAGATAAAAAATTTATTAATCAAAAGAGCTGTAGGAATCAAGAAATTTTCCAGAATCAGACCTTTGTTAGAAACCTTACAGTTAGAGATGATTGAACAACTATACACAAAACACAAGATATTCTTTTTAAAGCAAATAAAGAACAGCTCAGTGTGCTGGAATATCTTGACCTTCCTTCGCGGAAATTATGAAAAGTTTGATCAGAAAAATATCTCTTTTTGCAAACAACTTAATAATGTGGAGAAAAAGATTATTAATGTTTTGGATTATAGTTCGAAGACTTCGCTAGCAATAATTGATTATTTATTTATTGAGGAAAATCGTGGTCTAGTTGATTCAGTGAAATTTTTTGTTTCCCAAATCAAATTAAATATGGAATTAAGCCTAACCTACTATAATTTTTTTTATTTATTAAATGATCTGCTTAAGAAAGATTTTTATATATAATTGTGTCTTATTTTAATATAATTTCTACTAAATCTTTTCTCTTAGGTATAAACTCATCTAGTTAAATTAATAATTGTAAAAAAGACTTTAATTTGATTATAATTTTTTATAATTTTTTTTTTTTTATATCATACTTCAATTTGTCCATGGGACTTAAACTTTAAATAAATAAATTTTGGTTTTATTTTAATAAATTTTTTATTATATAAATGAGTTTACAAATACATAAATGAATATTATTCACAGTGTTTGCTAGGTTACAATTATCTAAAAGAAAAAAAAAAAACAAATTTTTTTCTCATCATCATTAGTAAGCAACAGCCACGAAACAAATCACCACCAATTGCAAGATTCAATAGACTTACCGAGGATGAATTTCCAGGATCTAAATTTTAAAACAGCATTGCTTTCGATTCTGTTTTTAATGACAACGATTTCAAAAAATATTTTTTTATATCAAATTGGATAAATACATCAAATTGCAAAAATCCTTCGAATACAAATTTCAATCACTATTATCAAAGAGAAATGATCAAAAAATGCGAACAATTAGGAAAAATTCCATTTTTTTATGGTAATGTCATTGCTTTTGAAGCGAGAGCCAAACAGGGTATTCAAGACTGTGACGTATATCCAAATTATAATTTGTATCAAAAAGGAGCAAATTTTATCAGAAACAATCATGCTTTATTTTTGCTCATCAAGCATTTGAGATCACAAAAGCTTAAAATGATCAAAATGCTCATTGTGTTTTCATTATGGAACCAGATCTTTGGCAATTTTATGGTGATAAAACAAAGAAACGAATTAGGTTAATTCAGTTTTAGAAGAAATGATTTAATTTGCTATTATTAATAATTTTAAACATCACCAATTTTGTTGAAATGAAAACTATTAGCCTTAAAACTTTTTCTGTTGATCCCATAACAACTTGGAATCTTTAAAAAAAAGATTACAAACAAATTTCTGTGCCATGCTCATTTACTGATACGGAGAATTTAATTTGATCAGAAACTTGATTGTTTTCTTTTTTTGTTTTTTGTTCAACGGAATATCCATAGCGATACCACTGAAATTCATCAATTCTAAAAAATAAAAGTTAAGTTCTAAAGAATAAAATAAAAAAGTAAAATTTTTTTCTGACCAACACATTTTATCATATTTTTCCTAAAAAATTAGTTTATTTTTAAGATCAGAATTATGAAAAATTACAGAAAAATTATCTGAAACAAGCATCATATAAATTTGCTCACAGTTAACTATATAAAACCAAAACTTGATGTTTATTTAGAAAATATGCAGCATTGTAAATAAATGATATTACTTCATCTATAGCAACTAGTGATAGGAGGATTAGTTTATTAAAAAGTACCAACAGGAACATTAAAATTAATTTAGACTGTATCAATTAAATAAAAGTATCAATCATTAATGAATTTTATTTTTTATTCATTGATTTTGTTGAAGACGATAAGCCAAACCCAAGATTTCTTATTAGAATTATCTGAAATATACTTTTATTGATCATTTTTTATCTGTTGTTATTTAAATGATTTATTTTTTAATATAAAATAAAATAGTTTAATATAAAAGTTGTCTTTTATAGTATAAAAATAATTTTTTATTACTAAATTAGTCAGGATTATACTAAAATTGTTATCTGAAAATATTAGCAGTCTTTTGTTGAATATATACAATAAGGTTAATTATATCATAAATTCTATCTATAAAAGCCGCTTTTTTGTGAAAAAATTATTTAACTTTAATTCGAGTCTGATATCTATTTTATTTGTCAGTAATTTATTAAACCTTATCTTGAAAGCCATTTTTTTTGTTGTCTCTGGAACTTCTTATCAGGAATGTCTTTAAGTTTTAAATAATCTGCTTTTTACAAAAACTATTTCCTAGATTAATCTAAAATCCTTTTATACATTAAACAGAAATGATATTTCTTTGAAAAAAACTTACCTAAAAAAATTTATTTAATATTTAAATTAGACTTAAGTATTAAAAGTAAATATCAAGTTTAAATAAATTAATGATAAAATACACTTAAACCACGACGAATATTTTTATAAAATTGAAAATTTCACTTATGGTTTTAAATAGATTTTTGAAATATTATATTTTGATAAAAAAAATAAATAAATGAACAAGGCTCTAACACATAAAACAATTAAAAATTTTGTTTGCAGATGTATTTAAAAAACCTTATATGTAGACCAAATTTTTTGACGTTTTTCATCAGGTTTAGAAAAGAAAATGAATATTGATCTGTTATTGTTATTGTTCTGTCAATTGTACTCTGCATAGTTTGTAATTCATAAATTTTTGATATTTTTTTTTGTTTGATTTTGGCGTCTTTTTCCAAATTTAATTACCTTTTTTTCTGACCAACACATCACAAGAAAAAAATAAATTTTATCTTAAATTCGCGTTCATAATTTATTTTTGGAATCTTTTTTCCTCAAATTTAAAAAAATTGATTTCGAAAGACTAATAGTAATGACAACATTAAGTAAATTTTAATAAAAATATTTTTTCTTTAGTTTTATTCTTTTTGTATTTAATGGCTTTTTTTTTAAATAATATTATTGTTTTTCCGGGGTATTTGTTTATTATAAACCATTAAAATCAAAATAAAATTACTGGTTATTATTAATAAAATAAAATAAGTCAAATTATTTTAAAATTTTTAATTGCTTAACTTGTTTATTTTTCTAAAATTTTAATATGCTTGTATTTTCAGAGGAGATGAGCTTTGTTATTTGATGCGCTTTTAAGAATTCAAATTGCCCTTATAAGTGAGACTCGATTCTTTTTTACGTCGTGTTTTATTTTTTCTCCATGAATGCTTTCAGTATATTTTACATTTTTAATTAAAATGAAGATAAAGTCTTAGCAAATTGCTAATTATTTTATTATCAACTTTAAAAAACTAAAGACTAAACATACATCATTTAATTTACTTAAGGTTGATACGGAAGCAGTCTCAAATCTTCATTTAATATTTGAAAATGACGTGATTAAATATTTTTTGGTTTTAATACTAAAAACTATAAATCAAAACATTTATTTAGTTAGTTTTGTTAGAAGATTTATTCCGATTTTAATTTATGAATGCAGAGTTGTAAGTTTAGAAGAAAATTTATGCTTATTTTTTATTTAAAAATTTTTTTTTCGTCAATTATTAATTCATAAAAATACACTTTTCTCATATGTATAATTATTTATTGATTTGAAATGCGATGGAACAAAAATCTAGAATATGCTCTTATTTAACAACAGTCTTGATGCTCTGGATAATCATGTTTATTCCATTTAAGATTCGGATGAATCTGTAAAAGTTTAAGAAGAAATCCCATTTATGAACTTGAAAAAAAAAAGTAATCTTTAAAATAGTTTTATTAAAAACCAAAAAATCCAAGGTTACGAATTCCTGCTCGCGTCATTTTAAGTTCAGGAATAAATTTTAAAAATCAATATGAATAATTTGATTAAAAGATTAAAAGCTCTTTCGCTGGTAGTTTTTGAAAAATTGTATGGAAAATTTTTTTTCGCTCGAGGACTTTTCTTGTTCTAATTCTTATTTTTATCATCTAGACACAGTACGATTTTTGTTTTTTTTTCATTCATTTTTTTTCAAAAAATAGTTTATTTTATAATTAAATATTTTTTATTTCAAAGATGGTTTTTTTTAGATAAGCAATAATGGAGAAAGATGATCAGAAAACGGCGACATCAACGCCCCCTTCTTTGAAATCACAAGATACTGCCAATTCATCTGCTCACCCATCTTCTTCTTCTTCAAACTATTCTGATGATACCATAAAGTATCCGTCAAGTCTCGAGCACAAACAACAGCAAGCAGAATTACACCAACAGCAACTAAATTTGCTCAAAAATTCAGAATTAAATGAGATTTTTTGGTCATCTAATTTGATAAACAGAAATCCCATACTAAGAAACACAAAAGAAATTACGAACAAGGGAATAAATGGGACACTGGACGATAGAAAAGATAAAAAAAATGTCAAATTAGATGTCGATGGAACTGTAATCTTTTTTATTTTTTGAAAAAAATTATTTTTTTAATTTTAATCTTCATTTATTTTTATCTATCTAAATTAAGAAAGGAGACCCGGTGGAATTTGAAAATCTCTTAGATCAACATGACATGCTCTATGTTCCAAACAACTGTGCCGAGCAAGTTGAACAATTTGCAAAATATGTTTGGGAATCTGGTTGGAAGGCAATGCCACATCATGCGCTTCCAAATTGGCTAAGAGATAACGATTTCTTGCTTAAAGGTCATAGACCGCCACTGCCCTCGGTCAAAGCATGTTTCAAATCAATATTTCGTATTCATACAGAAACCGGTAATATCTGGACACATTTTATAGGCGCCATTTCGTTTGTGGCTATTGCTATTTACTTTTGGACAAGACCTAATCTAGAGATTAAATTTCAAGAAAAATTTATATTCGGTACTTTCTTTATAGGCGCAATTATTTGCTTGTTATGCTCAGCCCTATTTCATACATTCTATTGCTATTCTCCCAATGTATCTAAACTATTTAGCAAGTAAAATTTTCGAATGAATTTTAGATAATTTTTGTCATATTTGTTTATTTTTAAAGAATTGATTATTGCGGAATTTCAGTTTTAACAATGGGCTCCTTTGTTCCGTGGCTATATTATGCTTTTTATTGTGAAGCATTACCAAAAATAACATATCTGGTCCTGATCGGAATTTTGGGATTCTCTTGTATCGTAGTTTCATTGTGGGATAAGTTCAGTACACCGCAGTTTCGCGCTGTACGTGCCGGAATGTTCATAGCACTAGGTCTTAGTGGACTTATTCCTGCATTGCATTACATTTTGGTATTTGGCTCATATAAAGCATTCAATGTTGGAGCTTTGGGATGGTTAATTTTGATGGCTATTCTTTACATAACAGGTGCATGTTTGTATGCTGCTCGAATACCGGAAAGATTGTTTCCCGGAAAATTCGATATTTGGGTAACTATTGTCTCAATCAAAGCAGAAAATCTAAGAAATTTTTTTTTCAGTTTCAAAGTCATCAAATATTTCATGTGTTTGTTGTCTTGGCTGCTTATGTTCATTATCATGGAATAACTAAGCTGGCAAGTTACAGATTAACGATCGGTGATTGTCTGACTGCTCACACTGAAGCTGATTTTTCATTTGAATTTTAAGCAGAAATATAAAATAAAAATTGTAATTTCATTAAGAATAATTCTAATTTTTTGTGAAAAATTATTTTCTATGAATTCTCAAGTGATTAGTCTACGGTTATTAGGTCTGTTTATTGCCAGATAAACTTTATCTAAATCAATAAATAACTTTTTCGAATTTTTGATTTTTTTTTTCAAATCGAACAAAAACATTTTTTAAAGTCATTATTTTGAAAATTCTAAATTTTATTTGTTCTATTCCATTTTTATCAAAAGATTAAGAATAAATTTTCAAGTGAAAAACGAAATTTTTTTAAATTCTATTAGCTTTTCATTTTTCTTTTTAAATACCATTATACATAATAAATTTGTCTGATCTAATGCTTAAAAAAAGTTAATTTATTAAGGTTTCATTTTTCAGTTAATGCTGTTTTATTAACTTGTCAAAGAAAACATTTGAACAAAATGAACAAATCAGTAAATTAGCAAAAATTCAAGACAACCTTTGGGTTTATACGATTCAGTAGCCTGTGTGTCAGATCGGAGCTGTTGCTCAAAAAGATACTTGAAAAGTAGATGAGAGTCTCCCCATTATCCGCTAGCATAGAATAGGGTCAATTATTAAGGTTTATACTTTGAACCTTTTTTCGATTTATCATTTACCTAATAAATATTAACTAAAAGGTCTCCCTTTTACCGCAATTTCAGATCTAAGAAGCGCATCCCCTTTAAAACGCAGCATGATTAAAAAAAAGACTTAAATTATTCAGTGCACCAAAAATTAAAAAAAAATAGATTTCTTAACACTCAAAAACCGGATGAATTTTTTGAATCGTTTATTTAAATCTTGTTTAATATTCTTTTTCAATGAAAATAAAATTATTCTATAGAAAAAATTAAATAATTTTATAATATTTTTCATTTAAGATATGATTGAAAAAAAAATTATAAAAAAATGATTAAATTTATTGAATAATAAACAAATAAAGGAAGTTACAAAAGGGGTTCAAAAGACCCCTCCGGTTTTTGGGTGTTAATAGCGTATTGCCAAAGTTATTTATCATACCATTAGCGAATCAATAAAAAAATTAAATATAAAATATCATAATTAAAATTTAAAATCTTAATCTTAGAATCTACATCTATAATATATTTTATTAATTTTAAATCATATTTAAAGTATTACCAATTTATTATTAAGTATAAAAATGATAGCCGTTGTAATTTTTATACTTAATAAAAAGTTAAGGATTTACTAAATCATTTTCAGCTTTTTTTTAAAACGTGGTCGACCACGTTTTTGCTTATTAACAAATTCTGACTTGTTTACAAAGCTCTTCAGTGCAAGTAAATGAGCACATACCTTGTCCAATTCTTAATACAATTTGCTACTAAAAGTTTTTAAATATGAACTCAAAAATATTCACTATCATTAACAAACTTCCATTCGAAGATAAAATAAAATTTTCACTTTATCTTTTTTTTGACTCATTTTTTGTTAAATTTTGGTCAAATTTCATTTTTTAAAAAAATGATCAAAAAAATTTTGATTTAGAGTATTTTTTACTTAGCTAATACATTTTGAACTAAGAAGGGGTTCAATAATAAAATCCATATCTTGAATGGAATAGCATATTTTTTCAAATTTGGTACGCTGAATGAATTATTAAATTCAATGCGTTTTTCAGATAAATCAATCAATAAATGAATTTTAGTGCTCTATTAAGTTTCCTTAATATATATTTATTTTTTTTAATAAGTTAGTCAGACGATGCTCTATCAGGAAATTTTAATGCGGTGAAAAAATCTGTTGATATCAATTTATCTCATAATTGAATTTATAAAATAAATTCAGATTATTTTAAATAATTTGTCCATATATTAATATTTATTTTAAACTAGATTATGAACTACTTATAAAAAAGTTTTTGAAAATTTAAAATTTTATTAAAATAGTTAAGGTCAAAATTTCAGTATCATAAGAAAATATTTTGATTTTTTTGTCTATGTCTTAATCAAATTTAAATAATTAAAAAAAAATGACAGTTTCTTAACAGTTACTGAGCTAACATTTTGACCTTTTTGCTATTTAATATAGAATTTTTAAAAATTTTTAAAATGAAGAATTTATTTGATGTGATGATTAATTTAATCAGTGAAGATTAAATGTAAAATATTCTTTTAATCTGTGAACAATTTTATTTGAAATTGATAGATTATTAAGAAGATCAATTCAAAAAAAGGTTAGAAGTTACTTTTTAATTAGTTTATTTATTGAAGCAAAAACAAATGACCTAACCAATAATGAAAATAAAGTTTCCCATTACTTCTATCAAGGATCCTTTTCATATTTGTCTTTTTAAAATAAAAAATCTAAATCTATCTTTTAATATTTTTATCTGCTGACAGACAATGTTTTCTTTAATTTTCCAATAGTATTCAAATTTTTCAAAATTGTTTCAAAGATCACAAAATTTCTAAATATTTATTTAAATTAATTTAATTTCATTTAAACTAATATTACAAGCATTTAAACAAGCATAAATTTTAAATTTATTCCTCTTTATTCGATATAACAGTATTATTGAATAAAAAATAATTTTTCTAAGAAAAAATAAAAAAAATTTTCTTCACGTTTTTTTTGTCTTTTAAGAAAACTAAGAAGTTCTTGAGCCAACTTTGATAAAGGATTTGGTAAAGCCCGTTTTTATATTTTTATTATTTGCAAAAAATTATGCTTAACATAATCAAAGTTAGACTTTAAACTTACGAGAGTAATATTTTTAGCCTTTTTGAGTGTGTTTTTTATTAAACATTGGGTAATTTCTACCATAGCAACAAATAAAAAATAATTGAAAGCCATCTTTTGGTTAAATTGTAACCAATTCCAGCTATCTTTCAAAGAAAAAGCATAAATCGATTTTTAATTTTTATTTTAGTCATTTTTCCCAATTTAAGAAGCAATAGTAAATGTTAACTTAATTTATTTTAAAATGAAATAGTTATCATTCTTAATCAAAAATTTATTTGTGAATTAACTGATTTATGCTAAAAAAAATAAATTAATATATTTAATTTCTATTTTACATTAAATATGTGAAAGGTGGTAAATTTGATAAATAAAATAAATCGAAAGATACAAAGTCTTAAACTTGAAAGCGCTTTCACTTAAAGAGATAAAATGAGAATAACTTAGCTCTTTATCAATTATTAAAAAGTTATTTTAGATTTAACTTTCAAAATTACCATTAATTAGAGAAAAAAATGGAAAAAACTTGTAAGTTAGTCAAGAGACTGGACAAAAATAGCAAGACCAAGGAATCTGAACTTACCAAACAAGATGATGCAAAAATCGGTAGTGTAAAACAATTAATAAATAAATTTTTTATGAGTTTCTATTTTAAAATAGGTAAAGTCCTTAATGGTTGTCCTAAAAAACAAGTTAATTTTCACATGTTGATTCGTGAAAAAAGAAATTAATATTTTGTTGTAGAGCTCGATGGGAACAGATATTTTCAACGATCCATTGGAGCTTGATTTGCTTTACGTTCCAAAAAATTGTGCAGAACAAATGGAACAATTTGCCAAATATGTTTGGGAATCTGGCTGGAATGCTATGCCTCATCATGCCTTGCCAGCATGGCTTCGAGACAACGATTTTTTATTGAAAGGCCACAGGCCACCATTACCATCTTTCAAGGCATGTTTCAAGTCAATCTTCCGAATTCATACAGAGACAGGAAATATTTGGACTCATTTTATCGGTGAATATTTTAAAAAATATTTTTAAGCATTTATTTTATTTTAAAAAAAAAATTAATTTTAGGTGCTATATGTATTTGTATAACATCATTTTTTTATTTGTTAAAGCCTCACTATGAAACAAAAATTCAAGAAATATTTGTTTTCGGAACATTTTTCTTTGGCGCTTTTGCTTGTCTCATTTGCTCAGCTCTTTTTCATACATTCTATTGTTATTCACCGAAAGTATGCAAAATTTTCAACAAGTAAATTGAAAATAATTTAAAAAAAAAAAATAATTTGTTTGATTTAGAATCGATTACTGTGGCATATCAATTTTAATAATGGCTTCTTTTGTACCATGGTTGTATTATGCATTTTATTGCGATGCAACAGCTAAACTAACATACATGATACTCATCGTTGTTTTGGGCATTGCTTGTATAATTGTATCTTTGTGGGATAAATTTAGTACACCTGAATTTAGAGCAATGAGAGCATGTAAATTATTACAATAATTATAAAAATTATTTCATTAAATCTAAATCTAAAGTAATTTTTATGTCTCTTGCATTTAGTGGACTAATACCAGCCGTTCACTATTTATCAACTTCCGGATCATATAAGGCTTTTAATTTTGGAGCTTTCGGCTGGTTGATTGCTTGTGCAATATTGTATGTATTGGGCGCCTCGTTGTATGCTACTCGCATACCTGAACGCTTGTTTCCCGGTAAATTCGATATTTGGGTATTTTTATTTAATTAGCTGAAAAAAAATTTTTAAGTCTTTAATTTTTCTAGTTTCAAAGTCATCAAATTTTTCATGTATTCGTAGTAATAGCAGTATATGTACACTTGTATGGTATAACAAAATTAGCCAGCTACAGGCTCACAATTGGAGACTGCTTGACAGCCCACATTGAAACTGATTTTTCATTTGAATTTTAATTATCTGTAAAAACAGACTGTTTTTTTTCCTAATTGACTGATTAATATATCCAAAATGTTATATAGTTTTTATTTTTTAAATTTTATTAAAAAAATTATTTAAATTAAATTTCATCAATTTTTCTACAATTCTTGCCTTTAAGGGTTTAAAAACTATAATTGTAAAGCAAAACTGTGCCCATTAATGATGGAAATTTATACAGTCCAAAAAAAGCCATTTTGAAAAAATATTTGGTACCATCAGTGACGGCCAGAGGACTACCAAAAACTGGTGTTGGTCATCTTGATGGCCCCAGTATTTATATTTAATACCCAATACTATTTTCAAGTCTTTTTAGAATGCCTTTTAGTAGTTTTGTAAAATTCATAAAATATTTTTATACAAGATCAAAAGAAAGTCTTCTAGATGCAAAATATTGTTAAATGTATTCATAGCTAGATTAATTAGAACTTTTTGCAAATTTAGCATGATTTAAATTTCGACATATTTGGCTGTTGCAGAGAGTTTGCACATTATAAGCAAACTTTATCTATTGATGAAGTTTTTTATGTTATGTATTAACATTGTATGAATTAATAAAAACCTTAATTTAAGTTCTGTTTTTAAAATTGTACCAAATTTCACAAAGATTTGTTTTCTTAACTGTAGAAAATTTATTTTTTCTTGAATCAATGGAAGTATCTTTTTTGTCCTGACTGAAGCAAATTTTTCAGAAGCAAAATAATTTTTTAAGCAATATTTAAGCTAAAAAATCTTTCAACTTAAACGCAACAGAATTTTCGATTAAAACAAATTTTTCTCTCCCCTTTATATATTGCCCAAACAGACAAACAAATCTACAAATTGAATTATCATAATTGATCTGATAAAATAAGCTAATGTAAATATTAAATGAAATGTTCAATTTGGACTTTTCATCATTTTTTGTATTTTATCACATAAAAAATCAGCAAAAAAAATTTCAAATTTCAAAGAAAAAATTAAAATTTGTTAACTTTTTTTTTTAAAACAAATAACAGAGTAATAAAAAAAATTAGAATTTTGCAAATTGCTATCTTATCGTTAAAATTTTTCTCTAATCTTCTAAATTGTTTAAAAATTTTTTCTCATTATAAGCATTCATTTATTTCCAAAAAGTTTTTAAACCAAATTCTAAATTTTAAAATTTTTGATTTTGTTTTTTATCGAATCTTTCATTATAAGCATTTAATAGTTTTTGTTTCAACTCAAAGAGCTTTTTGTTGCTAATGCTAGTATTTTGGCTTATTCGTCCACCAGTGAATGCCTTTATTATTTCCTCTTCCTTCATTAAAATCCAAACCAAATTTGTTGATACAATTTCTAAAGATCTAAGTCTAGCATTTGCACTAGCGCCACTTTGAGTATTGTAAATAAAATCTAAAAGCTATAACCGTATTTAGATTTACCAACAAAAAAAATTTATCATTTTACTTCAATAAACATAAATTCATCGCTAAATGTTGATGTAATATAAAGAAGCATCTTGCCAATATTAATATTTTCAAAGCCAAAGAGGGTATTTATATCAACAAATTTAGAACGATAAAAATCCCATGCTATTTCTCTTCCGATTGGATTTTTACCCAAAAAGCGGATGACATCGAAATAATCTTCTCTTCTGAACTGATCTTCAGACACACTTGTTAAAAATTTGCTTAGTAATGAAGGCAATCGACTGTAACTTATTGCTTCTAACAACATTTCTCGTTCCTGAATATCTTCTAATGTTTGATATTCTAAAAATACTATCTGCCATTCATTGATTGAATAGCTGTTTTGAAGATGATAGTTGTATACAACTTGCTTTACGTGCGGAGCAAGGCTAAATCAAAAATTTTATAAATAAAAAAAATTTATCTTTTTTAGTACTTGTTTTGAGTTGAACTAATTAACGAATTGAATGCCTGAGGCCACAAACTAGTAGCATTTTTAAGACAAAATGAGTCGAGCATTCGACAAGACAGCTCTAGTATAATTTCTCTTTTTAATCTTTCCAAAACAATTAAGTCTAAAAAACAAAGATAATTTTATAACAATACTCTTCAATATGATTAGATGACGATTCCCAAATGTTGCTTGAATGTTCGATTTCCTGAAGCATAGTCACAAAAAATTGCTTTAAAATTTAATTTAAATTTTTTTAGTTTGTTAAATTTAAATAAATAAATTTACTGAAACAGAATAGAAAGATCTTTTATATTCTAATATAGCGACTAAATCGTTAACATGCTTGTGAACTGTTTTCCATGGCAAATATTCGGTTTCTGTTACCAAATAAGACAAGAAGTCAGTCAGTATTTTGTAAGAAGTTTTGCCATTGAAAGTATTAATGAATAAATTATGGATTAAATTGGATCGATCTGCGGCTTCCAAATACTTGTTTTATTTAAAAAATAATAAATTAATTATCTAATATTTTAAGATTGTATAAATAGATGGTAAGATCCCAGCTAGACTAAACAGTGCAGGTTTGGAATCCAATTGTGGAAAAAGATGCAAATGAGTTATTATTTAAAATATTATTTAAGAAAAAGCGAAAAACTTAATAGAATCAATGTCATATAATCTAATAATGGAGAAAAAAAATTTGCATTTTTTTACCCAACATTGATAAATAGCTTTGTCTTCAAAAATCAATTTTAAATTTAAGATAATATAAATTAAATTTCTTTAAATTAAAAAAAAAATTAAAAATTTGATTTAAATTTTAATTAGTCAAAACTATTGTTTTATTTTTTAAAGAAATTAACTTTTTTTATACAGTTTAACACTCGAAAACCGGAGGGGTCTTTTGAACCCCTTTTGTAACTTCCTTTATTTGTTTTTTATTCAATAAATTTAATCAATTAAATAAAAAATATTATAAAAATATTTAATTTTTTCTATAAAATAATTTTATTTTCATTTAAAAACAGTATTAATAAAGATTTAAATAAAAGGGTCAAAAAAGTAATCCGGTTTTTGAGTGTTAAACAAGTGAAGTGTTAATCAGTTTATTTGACAAGGGAACTTACTGGTTGATTAGTCTTGAAATTGCAAAAAAAAATTGAACGCGTTAGAGATGGTACAAGAGAGAGCAACCAAAATAAATATGTCTAAGAAATATGCCGTATGAAAAGAAGTTAGCTAAATTGGTACTGACAAGGCTTAGCTAGAGAAGAGTGAGATGAAACTTGATTGAAATGAACAAATTAGTAAATGGTTTGGAAAAGTTGGACCTGGTTTAGGATTTGCAAAAATCAGAAAAGAAGGGTCCTGTAAAGTGTTTAGAGATAAAGCTTCTCTGCTCAAATTACAAGCGATTTTTGTTTTCTCAAATAGAGTAGTACTGCATTGGAACAAATTGCTAGAAAATGAGGCGACATCTAAGTCAATCGCTGGTTTCAAATCACTCAAGATTAGTTCAATGGAACAGAGTGCTATAACTCCACACGATCAAAGAGCGGTTTTGGGCTCAGACACTATACATGAAAAGTGTCGCAGCAAGAACTTTTTCGCCTACTAATATTTAATAAAAAGGTTACTTCATTATGCTGTTTAAGAGCAAATCCGAGATTTTCCCAATTTTGATCAGTGTAATCTAAAAGATAGTATCCCGCAAATCTCTCGTCACAGTGAAACCAATTAAAATCAGCATTTCCATCTCCGATTATTTGAGTGAATTCTTTTGTTTCTATTTGAAAATCAATAATTAATGGCTCTGGATCAGCAGCATTTCGTCCGAAAACACATCTCAATGGAATGTACCAAGTGTAGTTATATACTGTTGGATATAAATCCTCATTGGAAAATATTGAATAATCTGATTTAAACCTTTCCTGATTTATGTCAATATAAAATTTTCCATCGCCTTTTTTGTTTATACGAGCTTTGACAAATGGATAATTAGCTTGTGTAAACCATCTATCAGCAAAATCTTTAGCTGGCCAATTTCTCTAGAGATAAAATTAAATTTTTGAGCAAAAATTATTTTTTTATTTCTATTGAGAAAAAAATTACAATGTTGTCCAAAACTTGCCATAATTTTTCCGGTTTGCCAATTCCATTTTGACTTTGTTTTAAATAATTCTTGATTGAAAAAAAATTATTTTAGTAAAATTCATTAAAATAGAATAAAATTTACTTTAATTCCAAGCATGAAGTCAAAGCTTCCAATTTCATATTCCATCATTCTCAAGATGGCAGCGCCCTTGGAGCTTTCGATATCATCAAATAGTTCGTCAATTTCTGTAGGACTATTAATTTGTTTAATAACCGGATGTGAAGATGGATAAGCTAATATTAAAAAAAGTGTGCATTTAATTTTTGAATTTTCCAAACTTACAATCTTCAGTCAAGACTTGAATCAGTTCTTCAGTGATAAATTGATCGTACTTAGACAAATAATTATTTTTATGCTAAATTTAAAATTTAGGGTTGAATTATTACTACTCGCCAGTCAGGATAAGCCATATCGACAACTTTATACTTCATAAAATCGGCTTTGAAAATGAATTATTTTTTAAAATTTTTTTACGATTTAAGTTACCTAATGTTTCTTGGAGCCATAACTCAGACCACCATTCAAAAGTAACAAAATTACCAAACCACTTTAAATTAATTGAATAAAATTTTAAAAATTTTAAGCTTTTTTTTTTATAAATCTACAAATTCAGATAATAATTTTGCCATTTCTAAAGTAATTGATTGTCTGACTCGTTCTTGTATTGTACTTTTTTTGAATAACACTTTGTTCTCTTCGTACAAAATAAGTCCTGAATGTGGAACAGCTTCTTGCTTTTAAGAAAAAAATTAATTATTCAAAAAATTATGATTTTAATCCGAAATTTTAATACTGGATAAAATGGGATAGCAAAAATATCAATTTTTGGTGGAATAGCTTCTTGAACATCGGAAAAAATTTTTTCTAACGAATTAAAAAGATCAACAGTCATTTGAAGTGGATCATCGACTTGGCCATTGTTTACAAAGCTTTTCCTTGCCCAAAATCTTATCTTTTGAAAGTTAAAACACAAAATGTATTTTTAAAAACCAAGTTGGTATATTACTGGTATTTTTTGGTTCGTTATTTGTTCTCTGAATGTAAAATCTGATTTATTAAAGACAGTAAAACCAATAAAATAGGATGGTAGCCTTGGGGTTTCTTTGAAAACAGTCAAAATTTCTCCACCATTGATCACACTTTCAGACTTAAAATTATTATTTCAAAGACAATTAGTAAAGCTTTTATTATTATACCTCTACAGGCCAATTGGTAAGAGCTTGAGTTCCACTTGGATGATAAATTTCGATGACATAGTTTGCTTTAAGCTGAGGTTCATCAAAGCAAGGGTATCCTTTGCGAGCGTCCAATGGTTCAAAATGGCTAGCTAGCATACTTCTGTAAAAAAAAATTGAACTAACTTAATTTTAAATTAATTAAATTCACCCATCAAACTCATTGTCATCATTATTGTATTTTATTTCAAATATTCCAGAGCTGAAAATATTAAGACTACCAGTAAAATATAAATCAAGCAGATATTTCTGTCTAGAAAGTTCATTTTTAGTCTTGAGAACATAATAGTCATTTGGCAGAAATAATCCATCACAAGCAAGTTCAACTTGATTGCCAGCTGTGTCATTTAGTGATGGCAAATAAATTTTCAAAAATTTTGCATTTAAAATTATAAACTGGGTTGGTTCAACTATTTGTATTTCGATTCGAATTTCACCACTATATGAATCATCAGCAAATTTCGGCGTTAACAGCCTGATATCATATTTTATTGGAATTATATTTTTAGGCAGTCTCATACTTTCCCAAAGTTGTCCGTCAGTCGGCTCATTCAATTCATCACACCGATCTAGCTCTCTGAAATCGTTGGACTTTTCTTTCTTTAATAAATACTTGAGTATATCATAGCTTGATTTATTTTCTCTAGAAATTTTTCTATAAACTGGTTTGTCTTCTTTTAGAGTTGAATTTTCGGTGCTGCAAACACCTGGATTAACCAAAGCGGTCAAGACTCCGACAAGAATAGTTGCAATCACAACAAAAAGAGCATAGGCAATGGCTATTTTGTAATTAATGAATATTTTATTAGATGAATTTTCATTCATTGCATTAATGTTTGCTAGAATATTTTAGAATTCTTTTATGAAACAATAATTTGGTTGTGGTTCATCTATTTAAAGTCAAATAATGATGACTCCAATTGCTTGGAAACCAAAAGTCATAAAATAACTTAATCTTTATTCAAAAGAAAACAATTATCAAATTAAATATAAATAACTTAATAATATATTAAAGCTTTATTACTTTTTATTGCGATGAAGGCACAATTTTTTATTTTAATTTTATCAGATATAAGTTAATAAATTAATTAAAATTTTTATATATTTTTTTTAGTATCAAAATTGAAATAAATTGATTAGCCCATACTCAATTAAAATTAAATTAGTAATTTTTATTTTTTGAAATTTTATAACTTTTTACATTATTTTAAAAATGGATTATTTGTAAATAAAAAAAAAATAAATAGAAGAAAATCAATTATTCAGTTTCGATTCTTTTGACAAAAAATAAAATAGTTTTAAAGCAAAATTTGTTTAATTTATTGCAAAAATATTTCTAAAGTAATTAAATTTAAAAAAAACTATTGAGTGAGTGATTTAGCTGATAGTTTTAAGGTGTTCAACAAAGCGATATCAATATATTGTTTTGTTTAAGTATTTGTTTTTTTTTTAATTGTGCTCTGGCTTTTTTTTCTATATGCAAATTTTAATTTAAGATGAAAGTAATATTGATTTGAAAAAAATTTTAATTTATGGATAATAGTCAAACGATTACCTGGTTTTTTTTTATAAGGAATTTTCCTTTGAAAAAAATACAAACATTAAGAAATTTAATTGAATGAACATTGATATCATTTCTAATTTATATCAAAAAATAATATTATGAAACCAAATTTTTTCTTCAATAAATAAATAAAAAAAAAACAATGCTTTTCAAAAATACTAAAAATTATTAATTTTTGATGTTTACTTTAGAAAAAAATAATTTTTTCTATGTATTTGCTGCTTCTATTAATAGATAGTCAAATGAAAGGTTTTATTCTATAGAATTAAGCGTTGATGCCATCCACCTAAATGACATATGGTATCTAATTTAAATTGTGATTTACTTGTAAAATCCGGTCCATTCAAAGCAGTATCATTCAAACAAAATATCGTTCAAGTAGTTGTACTTGATGTCCGAAAATAAGCACACGAGTGGTTCTAGTCGCGATTAATACCCCCTAATAAATTCATTCGATATTCTATTTATGCATCGATCTATTTACAAGATAATTGCCAAGGAATGCAAGCTTTCAATCTCAAACAGGTTTAATTTAGAATTAGAATAAAGTGGGCCGAATACTATTAATCCATGTTACCAAAATGAAATAGGCGAACTTCAAAGATTTAGTCTTGAAAATATGTCGTACTCAGTTGCGCAACTTGGGAAGTAATTAAAATATTTTGCCAGAATTTCAAGACATTAGCAGTGCTCAAGATTATTAACAAATGATTAAATAATTATTAAGATCGATTTTTTTATCGATCTTAATCTAGCTCAAACTAAATTCTAATTGTATTCGAACAAGGCCTTAATCGACCGAAGAAATCATGATTCGAAATTGCTTAGGCATTCAATTTAGTTCTATCTATATTATCTTTTCTTGGAAGGAATGCGAAGCTATTAAAATTTACACTAATTAATATTGATTGATTTTAAACCCAAAATATCATTTAAATTTAAATATACTGTTAATAAATCTTGGTCTAATTTCGGGAGACTTGGTGCTAAGAACTAAACCCAGAAAAAATAAATTGGTCTTGTATGTTTTTAAGTTGGAAATTTATCATGAAACCGGGATAAATTAGATTCTTATATATTATTAAATTAGTTTATCAAAATTTATCAAACAATTTGCGCTTGAGCGTTGAGAGAAAGACTCGGCTTTTTTTTTGCTTTAGAGAAAAAAATAGCCCACCTTTCTTTTCACCCACCACAATTGTTTGTAAACAATAGTTAAATAATACATGAGTGAATAGAGATCACCTAGCATAGATAACGTCTTGGAAAATTTACCAAAAATTTCATAGTAGTTTTATTTTTACTCATTTCGTATGCACAGGTAATTTTGAAACCAAAATAAAAAAAAAATATCTTGAACTAATTGAAGTTTTTTTTTAACAAAGATTTAAGTTTCTAACATTTTTCAGCTTACTCTAACTAATTCGGCTTTTATGCATTTAATAACTTACTACTTAAGAAATCTATTAAGTTTTTTGTTGACTAAATAAGGCTATTTCGGCACGTTTTCTAGACTAGAACAACAATTTCTAATGTTTAAGTTAGATTTTTTTTTTTGAATTTAATAATTGCTTTTTTCTAGCAATCAAAATATTTGTTTGTTTGCTATCTAAGAAGAGTTTTTAATTATTTGAAATTCAACTCGATTTAATGAAACGACCTAAGCCATATTTGATTAAAATAAAAAGTAATTTAGGCCAATATTTGGTTTTTTTTTCATAATTTGTACTTTTATGTTTTATTCATTTTTCCTCTATTTAATCTAATATTGAGTGTATAAGTACGAAATCGTACTATAAATTATTTCTGTAATGCAAGTATCACACTGCTTGACTATCAATTAGATTGTAATTTAAGTATAGATTTAAAAGTGATAAATATCGCTAATATCTGTTATAAATTTAAAAGGAAATATTTTTTTTCAATGCTTTTTATTAAAATATAGACAAGTCTTTTTGGTATTTTTTCAAAATAAATCATCCAAAAAATAGAAACATGTCTTTAGTTCACATTTGAAATATTTCAAGACATTATTCATAGTTTTGGAAATGCTTTTATTGACTAATTTAAAGAAATATTTTTATTTTTTCTTTTAAATTCATCAAAATTAATAAAAAAAAAATATTTTTTTTCTTTGTTATAGCAAATTCGATTAGTAATCGTGAATCATCTATTTACAGCCTAATGAAGTTTTGCATTTCCCCAAATTATCTGGATGCCAAATTTGTTTGCTTATTTACCAGCTCATTGACAACAACAATAAAAAGGCCTAAAGATTTAAATGCATTTTTTAAAGCGACACACACGCATTTTTCAATAATAGAAGAATAAAAAACACGAAATACCTGATGTTACTCAAGGTACAAGGGTTAGATAATTGAGTAACAAAAAAAAAGCTATTTGAATAAGAAAAAAATTAAACAAAAATTTTTATTCGAGGATTTTTTTATTTTTTTGTAAAGCTTTATTGCGTGTATTTTTTTATTATATTCTAATGCCAGAATCCATGTCTACTAGGAAAAAATTTCTCTAGGCTTACATTAATCAACAAATTTAAAAAAACTCAAAAAATACTTTTTTTTGTTAAAATATCATTTTATTTAAAAAAAAATACATTATAGAAATTTAGTTAGATTTTATTTTCTTAGGGCTAATGATCACAAATGGTTCCTCATTTTTGCTTGGCTAAAATTCAAATCATTTTTATTTAAGTTTGTAGATTTTGAGCTTTGTTAATTTATGATTATAATTTTCCCATGCTATCTTGTCTTTTATCTTAAAATTTACGACCGTTTAGCTTAAAATATCGTACGATTATTTTCAAACATAGATAAAAAATTAAAACGAAAGAAGGTCTTGTATATTGACTGAGTAGATGTGGGCAGTTCGAAAAAAAATACTAGACTCTAATTAGGACTCATAATTGACTTGGTTTTTTGAGCGTATATTTTAAATGATTTTTGGCATATTCGGATTAAAATGGTGTTTGAATTGAAGCTTAAAAATTATGAAACTAAGTCACGGCTATCAATTTACAACAAGGCAGCTTTACTTTATTCTGAATTGCGTAACAATTTTTATCGTTACGCTGTTTTAGACTATATGAAATTTTAGATTTGTTTGTACGTAAAATTCAAGACCTTTTAAATCATATTAATTTAAGATCAAAATTACAAATTAAATTTATTTCTAGACTTAAAATGAGCATGCGCTAGCAATATCGTTAGTCAGAAAAAAAATTTTTTTCTTTTTTTTTTTATTTCATCTAAATAAAAAACATACTCTATTTAGAATTTCTAGTCATTTTTGTTATTATGATGAGATTGTGCTGGGTGTTGTTTGTGTTCAGTTAATGATTACGTAATTCACGTGAAGTTATCATTAAATTAGCTAGACTTTGTGTCGGAGTATTCTTAATAGCTACTTGGCTTGACTCTGTCTCTCTTCGGCTATGTTAATAGCAAATTTTCATTAAAGCAATTTAAGCAAAATTTTATCATTAGCTTTCAAGGCAAAAATTTTCTAGTTCGGCGCAGCACGCTAGCCCTCAAACCATTCCATTCCATCGCTCAGTGCTAGAAGATGGGCGAGGCTGATGGTTACCATGCCAACATAGTAATTTATCCTTTTATTTTTTGTCGAGGAAATACAATATTAACGCATTAGAGCTATAATAAATTAAATTTAGTTACTTGGCATTCAATAATTAGTCAAGATTTTTTTCATATAACTAGATATTGCATATTAATTGCGTCACATAATTCCTATAATGAAGCCATTAGCTTTTCTGATTTTGATCAACGTCATTAAGGTGACGTAGTAAATATGTTACTTTTACTTTTATAGGTGCGTCTAAAAATATTCAATTTATGCAATAAATGATGAATACTTTTTTTCATTAGTTAAAAATAGTTATACATACAAGTTTTTCAATATACAAAAAAGGATAATACAGTGTCTGTTTAGAAAATATGCTATTTTTAGAATTAAATAAACACTTGACATTAAATAGTCATTTCATTTTCTTTTATTTTTTATTTTTTATATAATCAAACATTATCTTATAGGTATTTAAGAGTGAGCCAAATTGGCACAGACAAATTAGTGTTAGCATATTAAGCATCATTTAGTTAGTTTTACTTTTTATTATTTGTGATTAAGTTGTTTGAAATGAAGAGAATAAGCAACCAAATCGCGTTGAAACCGGTATACTAAGTCATTTGAATAATACATTTAGCTTTTTTTTTCTTTATTTTAAAAATTTCTAATCATTTATTTTCAAACAACATGAAAATTTACATTTTAAAAAAAAAAACAAATTTTCAACCAAATTACGATCGGCAATGTAACTAAACACAACAATCACTATAAAGTAGAAAAAGTATGATGCTAAAGCATTGATGAAAAGCGTGTTCATGTATATTTATTTGGAGCTGTTGTAATAATTATATATGTTCATTTGGTTGTGTGTGAGCGTAAGCTAAGTTTGCGTGCGTGTCCAAGCGCCTGTATTCAGGTCATCTAAGTTAAGCTTAAGTTCGAGACTGAATGTGATCAAAAATTTGATAAAAAAACTACAACTTCAAAAAGGAATGTTTGAATTTAAACCAAAAATAACAAACAAACTGATCATCTTTTGAAATAGAAGTCTTGATGCTTTCAAATATCTGAATTGACTGTTTCACAAAATAAGAATGTTTCTTCTTTAATTTTTTTTTATATTTTTTGTTTAAACAAAGAATAAAATTTCTTAGAAAAATAAAAATTTCAAACAGCTCCAAAAAACCTAAATAGTTGTTAGACAAATTCAATTTAATTGGATCTCTTAGCGGACTTTGTCTGGCTTAGGTAAGTAAGCATGTCCAAAAAAATATATATTAGAAACTAAAAAAAAAAATAAAATAAAAGCTCACGTGAATTGTTACCTTAAATCGATTAAAAATAATTTTTGTCAAACTTTTTTTTCAGTAATACCACGAGTATTAATTACTACTTAGGCTTGTTTTAGGACAAATTAGTTACTAAGGATATTACATTAGCTAAATTAGTTCTTATAAAAGCCAGTTTGTTTCCTTTTTAAATCAGAAGTTAGATTTTTAACCAAAGCGCTAGAAATAAGTGAGTACGAGCTAGTGGACTCGATGTACCCGTTAAAAGAAACTCGAACTATTGTTCGAGAAATAAATAGAAGCGATAAAAGCTCAATATTCGTATTTTAGCAACTAGAATTAGTCAGTTATTCAAAGAGCAAAAATGAAGAACAAAAAAAGAGAAATATTTAAATTTATCTATTTGAAAATGTGTTTGCAATTATTTTAATTGAGTTGAAAATAAGAGTAGTCTAGATTGGTTTTGGATACTGATTTTAAGATAAATAAGCATGCTTTAAAAGCAAATGTTTTTTCTATTGCCGAATATATTTAACGCATGTGGTCAGTTAACGATTCATGCCAAAGATAATTCTCGTTAGCAAACAGCAAGATAAAATTTGCTTTAAAATGTTTGAATTAGTTTGCTCTTTGTTCATAATTGTATCTCTAGTCCGACAAAGTAGTTTAGTTCAAAGAAGAATAAGAAAAAAAAATAAAACAATTTAATTTAATTTAGCTGTATTTTATTAAGGTTCAGATTCGATTGTTCTTGCTGATCTTATCCAAAATTTTTTTTTCAATTGGCAACAAAATCGTATTAATCAAAAAGCCATTTGCATCGGATCATTCATGTTCACTTAAGTAGGTCTAATTTTAAATTAAATGCTTGAATAGGCTCAAAACATATTTTGAACAAGTCAAGCTAAATATATATGACGTTTTAGCCATAGAAGATAGAAATCTCTTTAATAATTAACACCTTAAATAAATATCTATCTGCTCAAGATTGCTTATCTGCATATTGTCAACGTCTAAAACTTGAAGACGCCTCTTAACTTTTTCGCATTGTTTGCTTAGCCTCAAACCATATCTCAACTTTATTTGTCTACATCCTGTCCCATTCAATTTACTGTTTAATCTTGTGGAATTTATTCACCGTCATTAAATAAATTGTGACTTTTTTTTTACAATTAACTTGAATAGAAATAAAAAAATAAACACTTATAATTGTAACCATTTCAGGACAATAAAATCACATCTTGTTTACATTTGAGTACAACCTGGCCATTTTTGTGTTTATTTATTTTATTTACACAACAACCATTTTTTAATTTAGATTAAAAGTTGTTTTTTTTTTGAATAAAATGAAATTAGACACCCAGCCAATAGATCTAGGATTCAATAAAGTAACTTTCGATTCGCTCGATTCCGATTCGGATCTAAGCGAGACAAGATGTCTTAGCAGCTCGAGCAGTAGCAGCCAAAGCAGCTCAAGCTCGTTACAGACTGCTCAAAATATAAACGACCTGAATGACGACCTCATCCGCTTGACCACCAATCACTACTATCATACACATATTCATGATAAATCGACTTATACATATTCGACTTTGACTAGCCTTAAGTGTCACTCATTGTACAAAATACAGCAAAAAATTCGCTCTGGCGGCTTTGGTGATGTGTACCGTGGCACCAGAAAAGTAGACAATTTACCTATTGCAATCAAAATTATCAAAAAAGACAAAATCAACTCATGGACTTTGAACGTGAATATGTTTTATCCATAAATTTTTGTTGTCTATTTTTGTTTTTTATTTAGAATGAAAATCAATGTATTCCCATGGAAATAGATCTAATGTACAAGGTAGCTAAGTGCGACGGTTGTATAAAAATAATCGATTACATTGAAAGACATGATAGATATTTGATAGTGATGGAAAGACCTACCAATTGCATGGATCTATGGGATTTTATAGACAATAAAGGACCGCTCAATCAAGAAATGGCTAAAATATTTTTTGTAAAAATAGTCACAACTGTTATCGAAATGAAACAAAAAGGAGTACTTCATCGAGATATAAAAGATGAAAATATTCTTGTTGACTTGAACTCATTTGATTTGAAATTGATTGATTTTGGCGCAGGTACTCATTACACAGACGATGAACTAAATGATTTTCAAGGTAATTATTTTTTTAATTATGTTTTAAGGAGACACAAAATGTTTATATAGCAAAATTATTTAATTTTTTTCTTTAGGAACTCGAGTATACTCGCCTCCTGAATGGATAGGCAAGCAAGTATACAGAGGCGACGAGGCCTCTGTTTGGTCATTGGGCGTTCTATTGTACAATATGATCTATGGCAACATACCTTTTGAAAACGACGATGAAATTCTAAATTGCAGATTAGATTTCAATAAATATGACATTAGATTATTTGGAAAGAGTCAGCATCATGGATTTTTTATTAACACAAAGCCACAAATAATGAACACAAATTTCAGTAATGTAAACGACCTGATCAAAATGTGCCTAAACGCTAACACTAATGAGAGAATTAAACTTGAGGAAATTTTACAACACAAGTGGCTCAAGTCTTGCTAATTCAAAGGAGATCTATAGCATGCCTTAAGCAATCATTTAAAACATTTAGTTATTTGTTTTTAGTAAAATTTTCAATTTTATAAAAAAAAAAAAACATTTAAAGTAATTGAGTGTAAATTTTTTTTATAATAAAATTGTTGCTTTATTTAAACCAAAATGGACAAAGCTTCAAAACTTTCAAAAATGGTTATTGTTCAAATGAGAGCCGTCAAATACAAACAGATTATATCAATCATCAATCAATTTAATTTTGTGCTTGTTATTTTATTTTGTGAAGCATTAAAAGCGAAAATTTACAATAAATTTTGATGTGGACACCTGACATTGCTGAGAAGTTTTGTGTGACCATGATCAAGTTGGCACTAAAGCGATATTTTTAGACCTCAATATTGCCCTTGATCTCTTGTAAAGTTATTCCAAATATTATGTAAAAATTTGCTTATTTTTTCGAATCATGATTTTTAGCTTTTTTGAAATTATTTTCGTTTTTTTTCTTCTATTTTCCCACTTTTTTTTCTACCAATTCAAATATTATTGATCCATTTAACGCCTTTTTCCTTGTTCAAAGAAACTCTTTTATTTATATTTGCTCACATTTTATTTTTTTATCTTTATTTATCTTTAAATATTTATTCTTTAGCAACAAAAACAACTCCCTATAAACACACATAACTTGTATATTATATAAATATAAAGATATATAATTTTTTTTTGAAATTACTAATAAAAAACTTAAAATCAAATAAAATTTAAAATAATACTTTATTTTTTGGCTTAAATCCAAAATTACTTAAATTTTATTATTATATGCCTACATAAAAATAAATATTTGGTTAATCTACTAAGATGTTGTTTTGTTATTAGTTTTATTTTCGTATGAATACTTAAGATATGACTTTGAATCAAATAATAAACATGATTAGGTGCATTTAATCAAAAAAAAAAAGAGAATAATAAAAATTTTTCGAACTTTAAGAAGAAAAATACAAATCAAGTGAGATTAAGGTTTCTTATTTATTTTTGAAAACATTTGTGGTTTCAAATTAATAGCTAAGTGCGTGGTAAAAAATTTTAAAGCTTCTTTAGAATAAAAGATCTAATATTTTCTTCATATTTTCAGTTTGGGCATGCTTATTATTTAGCTAATTAGCCTAGTTTATACATTTTCTTCTTGATATAAAAAATTTTTTTTCACTATAAATTATTTGATTTAAATTAAGGTCTTGGTCACTGCGATCCATCTATCTTATTTTCTAAGCATAAAAAATCGTTTAGGTACTTTTCAAGTCACATTCAATTTTCATTTTTGATATCTTGATCAAAAATTTTAAAAAACAAAAAAAAAATATATAATTTGAGTTTTTTGGAGCTATTTATGTGTTAATCTATACTTTTTATGACTGAGAATTGCATTTTAAAATTCATTTTTAATTTAAATTAGCAAAAAAATATTGAACTAATATAAATCAGACAACAATAGATTAAATTTAAATGATCAAACTTAATTCAATTTGTTTTTTCAAGGCTTTTATTAAAATTATTGTACAGACTAGACAGAATTTTTATTTTTAAATTTAAATTTTCAATCATTTGAAGCGATAAATAAAACTTTCATTAACAATATGATAATTTCTTATTTTATCTTATTTTTATTTCTATCGACAAAAGTATAAATTTATCTTAAAATATTACACTTTTGCTATTATCTATTTATATTTATATATTTGATTCAATTTTTAATAATTGTATATAAAAAACAGCTCTAAAAATTATATTTATGATTTAGTGCTGTCAAACTAAATCATAAATTAAAGAATTAAAATATACATAAACTTGACTTTTGCAATAATTTTATTTTATTAAGAAGCTTATTAATTTAAGAAAATAAATTTTTTATGTTTTCTTTTGTTCAAATAGAGTATTTGCTTACAAAAACAAAAGCGATTTGAAAAATACTTTGTCATAAAATTTTTATAATGAAAAATATTCAAATAAAAATAAAACTTTGATAGAATATAATAAAACTCATTTCTCAAATTAATCTTTGGTTGCTTCTTCAATTTAAATATTTTTGCTCGCGTATCAGATTGAATCCAATAAAGCTCTTATGTTTTTGAACGTGATTTATGATATTTAAATTTTTAGATGAATCATGAATACGTATGCTTTCAGGAGTATAATACATTGAAGAATGCTTTGTAAAGTCATGAATAAAAATATTAACTTATCTGAAATTAAACTCCAAGTTCCGAAAGACGTCACTTGAAATTAATTTATTCATTAAATCAGTTGCACTTTTACGGCTAAAAAAACAACTTGAGTTTTTATTATTTTTGAATTAAAATAAAATTAATATTCTTAAGTAAATACTTTATTTCAATAACGACTAAGAAAATTTTCTCAATTTAAGATCAAATTTAATTGCTTCCATATTGAATAATTAATATGATTTTTGTTTCTATGGGAGTAAAAAAATCAGATTTAAGTCAATATGAATTGAAATGTTTATGATTTGAAAATAAGCATTTGAAAGTTTATTTTAAGAGTGCATACAGTGTTAAATAAATTTTTAGGTGATTTTAAAATTTAATTTAAAAAATAGCTCCAAATTAAACATACTCAAATAAATTACCTGAAAAATAAACATCAATTTTTAATTTGAAGTGATTAATTCAATGATGATGCAATTTGCAGTGTTAAATTTGAATATAAACTTTCAAGTAGGTGCAATTTCGACACAAATTCATTAAATCTTGTTTGAGCAAATATTTGACTTAAGCGATGATGGAATGTTTGGTTAGCAAATAGCAATATATTTTATTTGACCTGACTATAACATTCATTATTATTGAGGCAAATGAACCTTAAAAGTACAATTAATTTAACTCTATCTGGAATAAGAGATGAATTATTTTTAAGATTTTATTCTAAAATAAAATGAAGTTATAGAAAAAATAGAATATAAAGGAAACAAAGCAAAACAACTAGAGAAAAAAAGTTAAATAAATAAATAAATTATTGTTATTTACAATATAAATTAGTTGCTTTTTAAATTTTTAAAAATAAAATATAATAATAAATTTAATTTAACTAAATTGATTTCCAACTAAACAAAAGATAAAATTGGTCGGCATCGAATTACTCTTACTCTTAAACATTAAAAAAAAAATTTCTTTGAATAAAAATAGAAAAATATTCTTTAATTATTTTTCACAAAATTAATAGGAAAACGAAATGAAAAAAAATTTACACAACAATAAACTTGATGTTAAACATTGAGACGATTAAGACTGAATGCATCACTTGCACGGTCTCTTCATTTTACTTTACATTATTCAGTTTTGAGTTTTGACCCGTGCATTTACCATTCGAGTCCATCATCATCTTAAGCAGTTTGCAAGAATGCGTAGATAAGCTTTACAATCCACACCATGATAACGTTTTACGCGACGATTACATTCAAAATATATACAACGACGCATAGAGACATAAACCCGCTTTCGTTTAGCTAGTAATAGGCCATTTTTGATTGCATATATTCAAATCATTACTGTTTAAATGAGGGTTAAAGTGTTAATAAATTAGGATACGTCACATACACAAACAAAAACAAGCAAGCATACTAAATTTGATTGAACCATTTGTGATTTAATATTTGGTCTATATTTATTCTTTCTAATTCATCAATTTTCAAGCAAGACTTGATAAGATCATCGACATCTCGACTAAGACAAAAATCAAGTCGAGACGAACATTGATTGAATAAATTTTTTTTGCATGTTAGCCTGCAATTAAGTATGTCATCGTCTTCTTCCCAAGGTATGTCACCATAAATCATGTTGAAGAGAAGAACGCCCAGCGACCAGACAGCTGCCCGGTCACCATTGTAGCTTTTGCTTAATAGCCATTCGGGCGGAGCGTAAACTCTAGTGCCAAAAAATTCGCTGTACTTGTTCGACTTTAGAGGACTGGTGAACGTACCGGCGCCAAAATCAATCAATTTTATTTGATTGCTCTTCAAATCAATTAGAATATTTTCGTCTTTTATGTCTCTGTGTAGAACGCCAAGTTGCTTTATGGCCATCACAGTCTCGACTATTTGCTTGAATATTTGTCTAGCCGAACTTTCGTCAAGTCCGTTGGCGCTCGACTTGTACGACAATTCGGTTATGTAGTCGAACAAGTCCTTGCAGCACTCGAATCGCTCCATCACTATTATGAAGCAATTACGCTGCTCCAAATAGTCAAGTATCTTGATACAATTTTTAACATTTCGGACGCGTATCATGAGTGCTATTTCGAGTGGTATTCGTTTAGTGACCAAAATTTCTTGTCTCGAGTCGTCCATTTCGTAGATTAGATCGTCGCTGACATCCAAATTGTACCATTGGGCCACATTCGACTTGCGTATTACTTTAAGCGCGACAGGCTGACCGTTTGACTTGCGAACTGCCGAGAATATGGTGCCGAAGCCGCCTTTGCCAATCTCCTTGCCGATTGTAAAGTCCTGGTAGAATAGATCGCGCATTTGTTTCTCGCTTAAATTGCGATTTATGTACGAGGAAAAGTTAATTATGTCCAGATCGGAGTCCGGCTTTCGTTCGTCGAAATCTGTGTCCGACTCGGACTCGTCGAATTCTTCCTCCTCCGAAAAGTAACTTTCTTGATAGCCGGACGAGGCCGACGACGTGGACAAGTGCTCTGTGCTAGGCTTGCTAGCCTCTGGTTTCATCATTACTAAATTCATTATATTACATCTAAATCTTGAATATTACGAAATTAATTTCATTCAATGTTTTTTTCTATTTTTTGTTATAATAACTATTTGTTATACAAAAAAATTAATTTCAAAATTTGTTATTATTAACAACATAGAATTTAACGTGTGTTTGTAAGAAAAAATCATAGATATAAATAAAAAAAAAAAAAGAAAAAAATTAAATTCATATCTTTTTTGGAAATTGGCCAAAATAAATACTCTATAATTATGATTTGTGTTCGAGCCAAAATTATATTTAGTTTCGGCTTGGTGCATAATTTATGCCTGATCAGCATAATACAAAGTTCTTGTTTTTTTTTTTATTTTATTTTTTTTGCCTAACTTGAAAATTGCGTAAATCGAATAGACACATGACTTATCTGAATGGTTCCCATCGTCAAGTACCATTGAACCTAATATTTAGCATCTGGCCCATTTCTAAACTTCTTATCTATTTATTTTAATTTTGCCAATTCATGCTTATGCAAAAGTGTTCTAGTTCCCATGGTCACGATATCAACACCGATCTTGGGCGTGCTCTATCTTACAACAAGATTCGGATAAGAATCTTAGAGGAACAAATCTAGCTATTTTGCTTTGCTTACCGACAAATAGTATTTATAAGGTGTTGGTTGTAGATGCAGATCTAAAACAGTATATTGTTACTATGCAATTAAACTACTTGAAGTTTTAACAATCAGAAAAAAAAAACACCGAACTTCATCTAATTTAAATTTGAAACAAAACGAAATCTCAGAAGTTGTTCTAGTTCTAGAAAAAATCATAAACTTGAAACATGAAAGAACTTGTGTTTTGAAACTTTGACTTGTTAAGGATTCAATAGCTAGAGAAAGAGAAAAAATTGATTTGAAAAGGAAGTCTCAAATTGAAAATTTTCTCAAAAGATTATAGAAAGAAAGAAAAAAAAAGTATTAGATTTCATGATAAAGACACAAGAGAGGCAAATATCGATTATTAAAACGAAACATAGAAATGTTATTCGTTTTGTTTGACTTAGTGCCAATTTTGATCTTATTTAGAGCTAGTATTTACCTTAGAAATGATTGAATAAATAAATCAAGCTCAAATTTTTTATTAAAGTTTCATATTTTCCAATTTAAATTCTAAAATTTCAATTGACTCTAACTCAAATCCGAGAATCTAAAATGTGACTAAAACAATTCTAATTATTTTCATTAAATTCTACGCAATTGGATTTTGATTACCTTGGCAAAGTAAGCAAAATTTTTTGTGTTTACTACCACTTGAAACCGATTGTAAATAAAATAAAATTAACAAACCTGTAATAGGATGAAAAGACTGACTGACTAAATAGCTATAATGTTTATGAAACAAAAAAAAAAAAAAACTAGTCTAATTTAAAATTTGTCAAAAACTGGATTTGAGGCGCTATTATTATCAAGAAGCAAGTCCAAATTTGAAAAAAAATTAAAACTATGCTTGGTCAAGACATATTTTTATGCTTGAATGAATCAGTATTGAGAGACATATTGATAGGCAAAACTTATGGCGATAAACTATAATCGACGAATTCTATTTTTGAAGCGATTAAAGTATTTAAAATCATCAATATGAGCTGACTAAAATAAAACTAAAATTGATAGATAGAAATTGATGAAATAAATGAGAGCTAAATCGAGAAAATTACTCTTTTTTTAATCTAAAAATATCTCTATAAATCATTAAATATTTGGTTTGTACTTGGGAACAAAAGTTGGCAATAATTTTAGCTGCCAAATCACGCAAGTCGAACAATAACTCAAACTATGAGCTTACATTAATTACCATTAAATCAATTATTCCAAAAATAGAATTTTCTTCCCCAAGAAAAACAAAACTATTAAAATCTAATCACTGACAAAAAAAATTTAATATGTTTTCATTTCTAATGGTATCATAGAGTTCATACAGTCTTAAATTTTCTACTTATAAATCATATTTAAATCAAGTTTATTTTGTACCGTAAGAAAAACTATGACGGAAATAATAAAACTGAATATTGAAAGCAAAAGCTAGTAGAGAAAAAAAGAATTATTTCATTCAGACTAAAGCGAATAGATAAGTCTAAACAACCCATGTTTATTTTAATTAAGTATTTATATACTTTAATCCATTGTTATATTTGTACTAAAATACCAAGATTAATAATACTTTTACTTGGATATTTTTGTCTATATCGAAATTTATACACACGTACATAATATATGGCTATTCCTCTCGATTTCTCTCTTTATTCTTTCATTTACTCACACAAACACACACACACAAGGGTAAATTTGTTGGTCTTAATTTAATCTAGATCATTTTTACCTTTATTATTTTGAATAAGATATATCTCTTAAAGAGCTAACTTTTAATTTCTAGTCTATTTGTGGGTCAACTGAAATAGCGGGTCGTGATGAGCTAGCTACTTCAATTAGCCAATATTTGCTTAAATAAATTAAACTGATAAATCCTATTAGATTAATTGGAATCTAATATTAAAAATATGTAGTTCGGGTTCAATTCTTTGTGAAAATAAATAAACAAACATGATTAGAAAGTTGTTATTCATTCCACCTTGGAGTATTGGCTCATTTGTTTGAAATTTTTTTTTAGATAATTGCATCTTCTGAAGAAAATTAGATTTGATTAATATAAAAAAAAAAAAAACAAAAATATTTAATTTTGCAAATTTCGAATGATTGCAAAAGAAAAAGAAAATCATTCGCTTATAAATATTTTAGGAAAAAATTGCGTTTCAGAATCTAATTTAAAACACAAATTTTCCATTGTTTATTACACACCACACCTTTATGTAAATAATTTTAGGTAAAATAAAATGAATTAAACAAAAAAAATAATAAGAATCAGTTATTTAATTTTTGGACATAGTTATACACTTGTGACTTATTTTTCTAGAAAAATGAAGCAAAATGAAATATTTATTTCCTTATTGGAATGGATATGATGAAGACTGACGATAATAACGCAGAGTTGATAATATTTTCAAATATTTAAATATCTAATTTATGTATTAATCAAATGAAACATGAGAACTCGGCTTTTAAGACCTAGAAATAATTATATTTTGATTTAGAAAATGAAAAAAACTGATTTTTTTCTTTTGTTTCAGAGAATAAATCAGAATGAAATCTCGTCTGAGTGAACTTGTCACTTATATACCTGCTAAGCTTAAAAAAAAAACTAAGTCAAAAAAATAAATTGAACATCTCTTTTAATGAACTAAATACTTGAAAACAATATTTTTCTCAATTGAGTTCAATTGTTATTTAAGAACTTGACGAGATTTATTCTATTTGTAGTGAAGGGTCACAAATTGAAGAATTCACTTAAAATATTCTAATAAAATAATTTTAATTGCCTGTAATTTTATTTAGCCTAAATAAATGTGCCGTTGTTATTGTTTAAATTAGCAGCAAAACGTAATATAGGCCTCAATATTTGATGCTAATAATTTAAACACAAATTTTGCTCTACATATATGGAAAGTTTATATAGCCTCCTTAAAAGCTCTTAGACTGAGAGAACTAAACGAAACTGATTTGAAAAAAATAAATAAATTAAACGTTGCTCAGGTGTCGTTCGGTCATTCAATATCGGCCAATTGTGCATTAATCAATACAAATATTTAAATTAGAATAAATAAAAAATACTTGATTTAAATAATTTAAAAACAAAACTATGTAAATTAAGTTAAAAATTGAAATAACTGGCAGCAAATAGCTCTAAATCTTTACAATAATATTTTTATTTCGGATTTGTATTAGAATGAGCTCTTTGAATAGCAGGAAGCTTTTTTAACAGTCAAAAAACACTTTAGACAATTGCGCAAGATTAGCACTAAATAAGTTCTGCAAGTGCACCAAATTCTTGGTTGTTCTTGAGATCGATTTTTAGCATCACGTGATTGAAACAAAAATAATCAGTCAGCATCAAACAATTAATAACCCCTATGGCTTTTTGAAGTATTTCCTAAATAAATGAATCTATCAATAAAGAAAAAAAAAAAATATTAGAAAAATACTAGTGCATTTTTTTTTTACTTAAGCTCAAAAGGTTCATCTAAATCATTTAAACTAATTGATAATCTTGATCAATTTAATCTTCAAAAAGAACTCTTAATGCTGAATAACGTGCATCCATTGCATATTTTTAATAATTACAAACATTTTCACATATTGTACTATCTTTAAAGTTTATCTAATAAAAAAAAATTATAAATAATTGCGTCATTTGAACATATTAAAACATTATGAATTCGGATTATCCGAATTCTTAGGATCTAAGAAACAAATTGCCCAAAAAGGAAGCAAAACGATATCAATTTCAATTAAAAAGTCTGTTAATAGCAACTAGAAAATAAATTTGAAGCTGAATTTGTTAAAATTTGCAAAACATAAATTTGACCCGTAAATAGAATATATGTTTGAACTCAAATTGATTTAGATCATTTAGAGCTTACTAATGGACCCTATATTTATATTTATTGTATCCTAAAACAAAAAGCCTTTTTGCTTTAATAACATTTAAATTAAAACCAAAAATCTAGAATTTTTATAGACCTTTTACATGTCGAAATATCGACTTGTAGAGATTGTAAAATAAACAAAGCTGCGTAATAACAGGTTGAGGCAAAAATAATCAAACTATTTAGAGCGTAAGTAAGAACTATCATTAGGCTCAAAATGCCAAATCGAGTTTATCTTAAATTGATTTACTATTGATTCATATTTGTTTCGTAATTACTAAGGCCTACGTTTTTGTTTATTAGAACCTTAAACTTTGTGATAACAAGAGTTTGTTTTATAGAGCATTTATGAAAACATAAGTAAAATAATCCGATTTAATCTGAAAGAAAGTTTGTTGTCTCACAAAAAATATCATTATAAAAAATAAATGCGTAAAACTGAATCTTGATAAACAAGCCTGTTTATCACGTTAAAAAAATCAATCGCAATTAGTTATGTAACATAGCTAAGAATGTGATCTTGTTGATTCTTGAAAAAACAAGTATACGAATTTTAAATTATCAAAATTGAGTTAGATATTTTGCCATTTTGAAAGCTCTAAGAAAAACTAAAACAAAATTTGATATTTGAAAAATATTTACTCGTTTCTCTTCTTACCTTTTGCTCATAACTTCGGCCTAAGTTTAAAGCCAAACAGAATTTATCCAAGTAAAGCAAAGCTTAGTAATTTTTTAATTAAACTCTGACTTATGAATCAAATGTAATGTTTCGTGTTGAGACTAAGAGTTTGTTCGGCTCTAGAGAATTAACCAAAGTCAGCAAGAATTTTAAAACAAAACAAAACAAAATAACAATAACAATAATTAAAAAACAACAAATCGTGCAGCTAGAAATAATACAAGAAGAATGAAAATTTAGTGTATACTTGTTACAATTAAGCGATATGTGATCAAATGATCATTAAAAAAATCATTTGGAAAAAAAGCGAAAAAAAAAGAAATTAATTAAATTAAATACTTAGAGCCAAAAGCAAGAAATTGAGTCACCATAATTCAGATTAATTTTTTCAACAAAATTTTTTCAATAATTTAGCTTTCGGGACCTCTAGAGGTATATTGCTTACAAAATATAATAACCACGCGGTTCTCCCTTTTTCTTTTTTTTCTCTCAAAATAACATTTGACTAATTGCTTGAAGAAATTTAAATTCGTACCTTAAGAAAACTATGCCAAGAGTCAAAAATATTTTAGCTTTGATCTTTCTTGACTTAAAGTTCAATAAAACTAAAGTCCTTAGTTTTTTGGAGTTTAATAGAAAAAGACCACTTGTTAAATTACACATTGTTTAGAAAATTACTTGATTTTTAGAATCAATTAAATAGTAAAGAATAAAGAGCTATTTGTATCAACTAAGTAAAATATTAATCTACCTCATATGAAAGTTTAAGTGACACAGCAAAATTAAAAAAAAATCATATTATAATTAATGGTTAAATAAAAAGAAAAAAACTTATTGCACTTATTTTACAATAGATTTTTATGATAGAAAATTACTTAAATGAACCAGTTTTCCTTTATTGCATTTAATAATTTTAGTTGAATTCCTGTAATGCTTAGGGCAAAAATCTTGCTTTTCATTTTAATAAATTAAAAAATTTTATGAGTGGGTTTTGTTAGATGTAATTACGAAATTGGCATTTTAAAGCCGAAAAATTCGAATTGTTTTCTAATCTGATTTTTTGATTATTTACTACCTTTTAAAAAAAATTCAATGAATAAATAAATTAAAGCTGTTTTTGTCGAAGAATTTGAATTTAAAATTTTTTAGTCACAAAATACTAAAGCATAATTATTAATCATGGATGCATCGCCATTCATAATCCAATTTTGATTTTCTTAATTTTTTACTCATTTACCTCTTAATAATATTTTAAATTACTGTTACGACAATTGAATATCAATTGTCATGTATTTGAAAAATATTCGACAAGAAATTCGTTTTAACTAATTATTTTAAAAATATCGATTTTATTATTCATCTTCGTATATTTAAGTAATTTTAGATCAAAAATGATATGCTTTAAACCTAAATATGTTTTTTGTTATAGCTTGTCAACTAAGTAAATTTCTTGAAAGCTTGTTTCAAATCAACTAGTCTACTCATTATTTTGAATTTAGCTAAACTATCACTTAAATTGTAGTCATCAAAGGTTAATACTAAAGCAATAAGTTGATTTTAAATAGCTTTATAATTTGAGAGCAAATATTTAAGCTATAGATTATGAGACAAGATATTTAAGTAATTTTTTTTTAAATTAATACTCTAAACTCTATATGAGACAATTCATTACTGTTATAAAATAACTTCCTTTTAAAAAAAAAACAAAATTAATTCAACTAAATTTAACTCTATGAAAATATCTGTTTTTATTTTAGCTTTCACGTTTAAAAAACAAAATTATTCTGAAATTGCTTAATTGTCTAAAAAAAACTACCAAGATAAATTTAACTCTTGTAAAGAATAATATTTAATTGAATACTTAAAATGTAATATCTGATCGCTCATAAAATAAATGTAAATACTGTTTCACTTAAAGCCTGATTTTAATTAAAATAAATTAAGCTTGAACACATTCATGAATAACTCTTCTGGTTATGCTTGAATCGAATAGGACTTGTTTAGAGAAAATAATCAGTTTAGCTAATGAAGATATCATACAGAAATCATCAATAATAAATAATAAAAACAATCTTAAAGCAATAATTTAATACTTAATCTTATTTTTAATAATTTTTTGTTTTATCATAATGTTTGATAAGACATAAGTTCACAAGTTTCACTATTAAAAGCGTTTTTAATTTAGAAAATGTATTTGTTGAATTTAAAATAGCATTAAGTTTTTTATCTTAATTTATTTTTTTTAATTTGTAAAATAGAAATAAAGCGGAACTATAATGACTAATTGAAACAAAAACTTTCTTAGAACACGTTTTATTGTCTCAAAAAAACTTTATTTGCTTCTAGCTACTTTATCTTTATTTTTTAAATAAAAATTCGTAGATTATTTTATTAGTCAAATCTATAAAAAATTTCTAGTTGATTATTCCAATAGCAACAAACTAAATTGGAAATATTTTTTTTCGTATAAATTTCACATATTTATTCAAATATTTTATTAGATATTGTTAAGCCAGGTCAAACAATTAGTTTTTTTTAAATTTCTAAAATTAAAAATAATAATCTTTTATTACCTTAAAAAAATTCATAATTGAAAATATCTAACTAATTCAAACAAAAAATAATATTCTAGTAAAAAAAAATGTTGAATGTTTTGAATATTCGATGATTAAATCAATTAAACACTATTTTTTAAATTAAAAAAATCATGATTCTAAAAATGCTTAATAAAATTGATGTTTCTCAAGTATTAAAACCTGAATTTATGTGAAAAATATGAGTTAAATAATAAACGCTCAAAGACCTTAAAAATTGTATTTTAAATTTTATGATTAGCAAAGTAAATTTAAAATTAACAATTAGTCGTTTAGAGAAAATTCATTCGGAAATTAAGCAAAATTCAAAAAGCAAAGTTTTTAAAAATAGGCTTCTAAAATAAAAGAGCTATTGTATTTTATAGATAAAATTGTTATTTTTAATTTTATAATTTACTAATGATAGTTAAAATTTTTTTCATTAACTTGTTCTTAAGAGGTTGACTACTTCTTTAAATAAATGTTTTTTATTTTCTTTTCTATGGCAATTATTTTCAGCTATTACCTATAAAAACTTTCAAACTGTAAGCTTTGTTCTAAATATAAAAGTGCTTCTAATGGTAAGTTATAACCATTTTAATTTTAAAAATTTAGAAGAGTTTTAATTACAAAACAATTTGTTTGGTGTGATTCTATTTACTAATTTTAGTTAAAAAATATTATCTTGATTTGAAAATAGAAATAGTGAATCAATCAAATCAAAGTTACACAATTAAAATTATTTAAAAAATCAAAATTTGATAGAAAAAAAACTGCCTTAAATATTCTAATTTAACAAGCATTAGAAAATTAAAGACTAGGCTTGCTGATTTCATAGTTTAAAGTCTTTCATCCACATTTGAGTGTGTTACAAACACGTTAAGATAATAAAATGTACGAAATATTAAGATTCAAAATTTGATAAGCTCAGAATTTAATTTATTTAAAATTCTTATCTCAAATTAGCAAGCTTTATGACCCTTCAGATATAATTTAATAAAAATCTTCTTTGGAAAATTTAGGTTTAAAATAAAATATTTAATATTTATTTTTATTAAGAAAAGAGCAACGCTTTACTAAAGTTGGCGCATATTTACTAGATTCATTTACTTTTATTTTGGCAGTAAAATACAAAAAGACACTTTATTTTGATTTTTTTTTCGTAATAAAATTATCTTAACATACTAGTTCAAATAACTTTTTTTCGAAAACAATTTTTTTTTGCTAATACTGAAATAATTGTGTCCGTAGAATTCATAAATAAATTCTAACTAGTCTAATTTTTAAAATAATTAAATGTTGAAATCAAACTTGAAGATAATCTATATTTCGTGATTTTTTTTTTCAAAATATAAACAAAAATCTATATTTTGTCATTTCTGTTTAATTTTTGATTCTAGATTTTTATTTTTGTTTTTTATAAACTTACGCCGATGTGAAATCAACCTTTTTGATCTCAAATTTGTAATTTATTTATTTCCTTGAAAATACTCAGAATTAATTTTGCTTATTCTTTTCTGTCATAGTTAAAAAATGAGCACCAAAATATTGTTAACACTCTAACTAGTAGAAAAAAAAATTGTTTTTAAATTAATCTTTTAAGTTAAAAAAAAAATTAATGAATTAATTTTTTGTGTTTTATTTAGAAAGTGCCTGTTGGTGTGTATTTGATATAAAAATAAAGTCCAAAGATTAAATACTTATAACTAATTAGATAAAAAAAATTAAAGATAATGAGCAAAATTTTCCCAAAAACTATTACGAAATAATTTTGTAATTTGTGATACAGACAAAAACCATGTCTAGTGAAAATATATTAATAATATTTTGTCTAATTTAAAATGTTAAATATTTACATCCGTACATATAAGAGTTTAAACCTGTTATACACTTATGCATAGAGCTAAATGTACATGTATATAGTTACTAATAATATAGAGACTACACATCACAAAGTTAATTTTTTATTATAGAAAGTTCTATTAATGTTCTCGCTATCAAAATTAATAATCATAATTATCGTGACCATAATAGAAGAAGAAAACTACTCTGTCGACAGATTCTGTTCTAATCACAAACTTTAAATGATTAATTTAGCAAAAATTATAATTAATTCTTCTTTTTTTAACTTGAATTAAAAGAAAGATACGCTAATTTTTCAATTATCAGTTGATTCTTTATTTACTATTAGATAGACTATCATCAAATTGTAAATTAATTAAACGTAAATCGTAGCAGTAAAATAAAATGCAAACGATCAAATGTGTTGTTGTTGGGGACGGTGCTGTTGGCAAAACATGCTTGCTCATATCTTACACAACAAACAAGTTTCCAAGTGAGTACGTGCCAACCGTGTTCGACAACTACGCAGTCACGGTAATGATAGGCGGTGAGCCATACACCCTAGGCCTTTTCGACACTGCTGGTCAAGAGGACTATGACCGGCTACGACCACTCAGCTATCCGCAAACAGACGTCTTTTTGGTTTGTTTTAGTGTTGTCAATCCGTCGTCATATGAGAACGTCAAAGAAAAATGGGTACCCGAAATACTGCACCATTGTCAGAATACACCATTTCTTCTAGTCGGCACCCAGATCGACTTGCGTGAGGAGTCGGTCACAATTGACAAACTGGCCAAGAACAAACTTAAACCGATCACCTCGGACCAAGGCGAAAAACTTGCCCGAGAGCTCAAAGCAGTCAAATATGTCGAGTGCTCGGCTCTTACACAGGTAGCTTTTAAATGATTCGATCTTAGCAAATCTAAACTTTAAAATATTTGTTTTTTTCTTTTTAAGAAAGGACTTAAGAATGTTTTCGATGAGGCCATAGTAGCTGCTCTTCAGCCTCCTATGAACAAAAAAAAGAAGCCGTGTCAAATATTGTAGTGTGTTTTATCAGAGTTTTCTTCTTTCAAAATCCTTCAGCTTTTTATACAAATTCTTATCTTAATTTTAAATTCGATTTTTTTTGTTTATTTTTACAAAAAATAAAATAAAATCTATTCATTCTTTAACTTAATTGTACTTAAAATCGGCAGTTTTTCTCTCTTTTTTTTCAAGTGATTTTTTTTACTGATACGAATTTTAGCTTAAAAATTAGCGAAAAATTTAATAAATTCTTTTGGACAAATATTTACATTGTTTTTAAATCAATTCTAATTTAGAGCTGTAAAAAGTTATTCAAGTTATTTTTAGTTAAAACGACTAATTCATTAAATTATTTGAAAAAAATACCAATTAATTGAGTGACTTGTTCTATTACTCAACTAATTTTTTTTTCAAATAAAATTCAAATCAGTTTAAACATCATTAAAAATAGAAAGATTATATTTAAAGTAAGTAATTATTTGAAAAAAACTTTAAAATTAAATAAATCTTAACTAGAGAAATATTAATTATATAAGATATTATTTTCCAATCTATTTGAAACTAATTGAAATAGTTATTCTAATTGTATATAGAAAGATCAAGATTTTTTTCTTTAAAAAACTAACTTAAATAACTTTAAGAAAAAAAAAAATTGAATTTTTTAAAATGGAATTTAACAAAACAGATTTTAAAGAATTTAAAATATCATTAGATATCATAAACCTACACCAAATTTGCTACAAAATATAAATAAATAACAGAAATTAATGTAAAAATTAATTTTTCTGAAGGCTTTTAATTAGTTCTGTAAGCGCAACAAAGTACAAATTATTCAGTTTATGTTCAAAGTCTCTGCAAAATATACTTTGCCCAAATTTGTTCAAATTTAAATTATGCTGAGTTTACAGAATTTTACGAGATTGTTAACAATGGTCCAACTTTGAATGTTGCATCATATTGCATTTACAGAAATTACTTTTGACTTTTAAAAGAAAAGTTATAAGAATTTTTAACATTTTGTTCTGTTCTATTGTACTAAATTTCACAAAACTTTAAAGTAAAGCATACTTTAAAAAGTGTCCAACTTTGCCTGTTTTTTTCCAAAGGAACGGAATTTTCAAAAATTATGAAACTTTATTTTTACGTATAATGTAATTAAATGATATCTGTTTTGTTATATTACGTTAAAAAAATTAAAGAATAAAAAAATTGATGGTTTATTTCATCCGCAACAAATTATATATTCAACCTTTAGCAAAAGCTATTGTGAACAAAATAATGCTTTTAAATCAATTGCAAGTTTTTTTTTCTTCTTTTAATTAAAATGCTTAAATATTAAAGCTGCTTATTCTTTGATTCGAAAATTTTAGCCTTCGTTAAAATTGGTTAAAAATCAAGCAGCATTATAAAAAAGTTAGAATAGACAATCAACCCATACAGAAACAAACTAAATTTTTTTAAAATGTAAATTAAAAATTTGTATGTTTGAATGTGAGAAAAGCGTAAATTCAAGGAGGCTGAAAAGAAGGCTTTTGCCGTTCGGGCAAGTCTCGTGAAATTGGCAAAGTGAAATTTTTGATCAAATTTCAGTTTTCAAAAATGATCAAAACATTTTAAATGCGCAATTAAATTTCATTGCATTTTTAGAAATTGCAATCCTTTTTCAAAAGTTTTGAAATATTACAAAAATCATTTAAAATGCATTTAAAATGTTTTGATCATTTTTGAAAACTGAAATTTGATCAAAAATTTCACTTTGTCGGGAAATTCCCAAATTTATTTTTCTAATAATAAAAAAGTTAGAAAAAATCCTATCAAATGTAAACTTTCCTTTTCTTTAAAATAATATGAGAAAAAATTCAATTTATATTTATTGTTAATTCAGGTTTGATAAATACTCAATTTTCGATTACTCTAAATAAAAAAAGAGAATACTCTAATTAAAAACAGAATCAATCATCTATCTTTTCATTGATTGAAATATATTAAACTAAAAATTCTGTTTTTTATCGAAATTATTTAAGATATCGGGTGCCAAAGATTAGTGATTGCTGTCTTAATTGCTGATCATCGATTTAGTTTAGTTTCTTAATTGTTCAGCGCGACATTTTTGTAACTAGATTTTTAACTCGCTTATTTACCAAAAATAATTAGAAAAAAAATTATTTTTTCATTAAGGGTTCATTTATTTTTTGATAATTAAATTTTATTTAAAAATATATAACACTATTAAATATTTCAGATCATTCTTACTTCAAAACATTATACCATAGGAAATTAAGACAAATAAATATCTCTTCGTTTTAGATTTTTTCTGAATATTTTAAAGTATGCCAAGTAAAATATTAGATAATTCCTTATTTTAATTGTACTAATCTAATTCTTTTTTATCCTAAAACAATAAAAGGAAGTCATCTCCATCACTAAAACGATTGTTTCATCTTTCTATGTAATCTCTTAAAAACTTGTTAATTTCATCTGAATAACTTTTAAAATACCTAGATTTCTAATAAAAAAACAACTTTTTCTTAATTAATAGCTTAACTTGGAAAAAAAAATATTCAATTGAATGCGGAAGTGTGAAATTTTTTAATTCTTGACACTCTAGTCTAAAAATTTAAATAATTTTTTACTCTTAACACGATTTAAATATTGAATATATTTAAATTTTGATTTCAGATTATAGACATAATCAAAATAAAATTTTAGCCTTTAAGTAAATTTATTACTTTTTAACTTTTAATTTTAGAAAAGTTTAAAAACAAAAAATTCATTCTTTGAACTGAGAAAAAACTAATTTTTTTTTATGTATATAAAGCATTAAAGATAAGAATTAGCTCGAAGATTCTTAACTTACAAATTATGAGAGAGAGAAGTGTTTAAATGGCAATTGTATAAGCTCTGATCGAAATTTTTAGAATATTAAGGCTAGCCTCAGGCTTATGAATTTAATATTCCTAGTTTTTATACATATAGATATAGTGCTCTATTCACTATTGATCCTATAACATTTTTATTAATTTTTCCTTTAGTTAATGAGTAAAAGAGATTAAGTTTTTGTTTTTAGAAACAAAATATTCTCTAACATCTGCTTTGATTTTTAAACTACCCAAAAAAAGAAACAACTATTTAACTTGCAGGAAAAATCGATTATAAATGAATTGCTGAAATCTAATTGGGCTTGAATGCCAAAAATTTTCATAGTATTAAAGTAATTTGACGTAAACTTAAAATTTCCAAGTAGATAAAACCCTTTAAACATGTGTAAAAACTTTTTGGGATAAAAAATTTAAATTAGATCGATTTTGTATAATTTTTTTTATATGAAATAAACAACTCTAGAAATAAAGTAGAACAGATTTCTCGGAGCATTTGTTAAGAAGTCGAGTATTTTTTTCTTAATTAGAATTTTAATCACAAATCGTACAAATAGGCTTCAATTTATATTTTTCTATGGATCGGTGGTTAAAACAATAATCTAATTTTTCATCTAAGGTTTCTCTACTATCAAATTAACTTAACCATTGCTACTTTCTATTTAACTTTGAACCATCGCATTTGGTTGTTTATTAAAATTTTATCTTAACACCAAGTGAAGATAATCAAATAAGCTTTAACTAACTATATTTATCTATTTTTCTTTTAAATAAAACCAACTTATCTTTTACAGCTGCATTTACTAACAAAATTTGTTAACGCTAAATCACGTAAATTCATTTTGGCATAAATACTTGCTCAAAGATCTAAAGATCCTAGTCATTTTCTCTCTCAAAAGATAATGAAATTAAAAAATCAACACTTAGTCAAATGATAAAATTCTGAAAAATTTCTCTATTTTATTTAGGTTTTGTTTTCCTAGTCTTCCTTATAGTTTGTTAATTAAATTTGTATAAAAAATCGACAACAAACGATTGGTAATCAAATTTTCAAAATTAAATTCAACTTGTAGCGAAAAAGTTTAGCTTAAAAGTATCACTATTTATATCTAAAAATAACTTTGTTTTAAATAAACTTAAAAATTAAAAGTACAATTCTTTTTACATTCTTTAGATGACTTAAAAATCTAACAATTAAAACTGCTAACAGGAGGCTTCAAGTATTTAGAAAGCTTTTTCGAAAAAAAGCTACTCTTTAAATCTCATTCATTTTCGATTTTTTAATTGAATCTTAGAAATAAATACTATTAGATGAATTTATTTTGCGACTATTTTCTTCAAAATAAGGACAAAATATGTTTTTTAAAAGTTCAAACTTTGTAATAAAAAAAAAAAAAATAGATACAAATCGACACAAATCATATCATTTAGATTAAAAAAGTTTTTCAGAAATTTTTTTTCAATTAAAAATAATAATTAATTTTTAAATTAGAAATCCTACTAATAATTCGGTTTTGACAAATTTTAGTTAATTTGACCTTAAAATTGATCAATAAAAGTACATTTTTGTTTAAATTTTTTGAATGATGCTTGATTATAATTTTAAATAAAAATCATTTATCTTTTAAATTGTTCCTTTTATAAGTTGGTTTTCAAGTGGAATATAAAAGTTTCAAAAAAAAAAAGACCAAATATCAACAAATCTGCGACGAAGCTGCTAAAAATCGAAAAATGGAAATAAGGGTTAACACATCGAAAGAAACGTGGATTTGGACCAACATCTATCAACTCGATTGGGCAATCATTTCGAGCCAAAGGTGAATACTGTTAACACAGCCAAGCTGTATCTACCCTTTAGCTAAAAATTAATCAACAGTCCAATGCGATATGTAGAAAATCTAAATTCAGTAGTTGAAATCAAATAATAATTATATTGACTTAACAAATAAATCTGATAATAGCGGCAAGGGTGCATAAAATCGCAAGATTTTAGTCTTACATAAACAAGGAATATGAGTCTTTTTAATATAGATAAATTAAATCAGAATATATTTTTAATTATTTAAGCAATTCTTTAAATAATTCTTATTTAATGTTAGTGCTTTTTCAGAAAGCGGTTACATTTTGACATATAAAATAAGAAAATTCTATGCTCATTCCATTTTCTTAATCGATACAGCGAAAAAAATAATTTTAATTTTTATTAAAACTTTTTTTATTAACAGAGTGATTAATTGTTGTAAAATTTTAAAGCAAAATTCATCAATGTTTCAAGTTATTTACCTAGCCCAATATCACAAGATTGTTATCAAATTTATAACCAAAAAATGACATTCATAATCTTTTCAAGAGTAAATTTTTGAAGACAACTTAAATCAACTAAAAATTGATTCAAAAGTGTAAAGCTAGTTGATGCTTATTACTAGAACCACTTTTCAATTTCCAATAATAACAGGGTTTGTCCGAATAGCCTTCGTTAAACTCTCAAATTTGAAATTTTTAGATTTTTACAAAAAAAAAAGTAAAGAGATGATAAAAGTATTAGATAAAAGCTTGGACATGTGCTTAGAATTAAAGAAAAAAGGATACAGAAAAAAAAAGGGCGTGGTAAGGTAGAAACCCTAGCAGTTACATGGAGGTAAACAAACATGAAAAAGATCGACGTAAGAGCAAATCAAAAGTAGTGACCCTATACTCAACAAGGAACGAATAAAAAGAATAATAAACAATAAAAGCTTTGATCTTACGGTTAAAAAATTACAAGTACGAATTAAATTTAAAATGAAAATATTTATATAAAAGTTAAAAATCAATTAAAACTGGATGAATTTGAATTTTTTATTAAAATTCTAATAAATAATTAGCAAGAAAATATTACATAATGATAAAACGAGAGAATTCTTGTTGATAAATTTTAAAATTGAGAAAGGAATTTCACTGTAAAAAGCCTTCTACTTCTATAATAATCAAAATATTTTTAAACTTGAATGAATAAAAAATTTAGGTTTATAAAAAACAAAAATTTAATAAAAGTATCCAATTATTTATTAAGTTTTTGAAAACAAGAGCACAAAATGAACAAGTAATAGTTGATTTTGGTCGAAATAAACCATAAATTTTCTTAAGCATCTAATCCAACACAGCAAGAATTCAGAACTTTTTTTGATTAATTATGCTAAGAAAATAGATGATACAAAAATATTTCAAACAGACTGGCTGAAAGAAGAAGGGACTAGGCCTTTCGGAGCTGCCAAGAGGAACTTTTCTCAAAATTATATTTTAAATAAATAAATAAATATTTATCAATCTAAAAGAGAAAAAACACATCGATAATTTTTTAAAAATTTTTTCAAGGTAGTTATGATTGACCAAAAAGACCAAGAATCTACTAAAACAGTTTTATGCTATTTTACTTTAGAAAATCTTCTATTATAGGAGTTATTATTATAATTAAAATTTTTTTAAAAAATTTTTGTTTCTTGAAGATGGTCCTAAAAAATAATTATCTTTATATTTGATCATGTTTGTTTTCTTCTGGAAATTAATAGCTAAATCATTGAATTCATTAAAATAAAAAATCATATTCAAAATGTCAATCATCGTTTCGTTTAACAGTAAAAATACAACTCTAGTAATTACAATTTCTAAAATAAAGTTCTTTTTTGGGTTTATCGATCTCTATAGTTGGGAACCAAAACTAATTCAATTCTAGGGGTGTTTTTTTTTTCACAGACGTTGAGAGGAAATTTAGCTCATTAAAGCTTTTACATTGTTTAGGAGATCAAGTCAAATACTATTCAATTAATTTGAACAAATTTAGTTCTATCCCAGTACTGTTACTTCAATTATACCCAAATTGTCTAATGCTAAAATATTTTTTTTTCAAATATTAGTGAATTCAAAAGAATTGAGTGTAAATTCTTTGATTATAGCAAATATTTAATGAGCATGAATTACCTTTTTATTCTAAATATTTTAAAAATAGAAGATATCTCCACATATACCGGCATTAACAATGAAGAAAGACATGTTTGTTGTTTTTACAGCTAATAAGGGACATATTAAATAACTTTAAATACTTGAATTTACTTAAAGATAATTTATTAATTTAAAATTAATAAATTTTTGCTTAGATTGAAAATTGAATTACAATAGTAAATAAAGAATTAACCAGCACAAACTTTGTGGCTTCTGTTCAAACAAAAAAGATTTTAAATATTATTTTTTTTTTGTTAAAATGAATTGTATGTGTATAAGTAAGACTAGAATGTGTGGTGACACAATACACAAAATTTTTAATTTCAAAATCTATTCATAGCACTACAATTAACAGTACAATTTAAAAAAAAATTCCGTACTACATCAACTCTGTACACATTTTAAATTAAAAAGTAATCTGCTACAAGGATTAGCAGTATTTATAGAACTATTTATAAATGGAATAAACAAATGCTTTCAAACCAAAGTCATTTAAAATTCTACACCTATGTGTGTAATTTTTATATTTAAATTTTCGGTTTAAAATTAACCAATTTAGCTTTAACAAAATTCAATTTAAACTTAAAAAACATTTTTCCAATTAATAAATATTAAATATTCTGTTTGTAAATAAGCATTTTTTAAACATGTCTGTTTTATATAAGTACTTCAGGAAATCTTATCACAAATCCACTTTTTAATTTAGACTAAAGACTATTTCAGTTTTTTTCCATAAAATCAATCACATTTTAATAAAAAATCAATTATTAAGTTAAAATTTCAATAATTTGATAAAAAATTTAACAAAAACGTAATTAATTAATTTTTTTTTCACTGTAATTACCTTAATATTTGTGGATAAAAAATTGTTAAAATGAAATTATTATCCTTTATTTTAAATTGAAAAAAAAATATTTTATCTGTATCCCTTTAATTGTATTAAACATTTTTATAATCGCATGCGGGTTGAAAAGAAGGTTTTAGACCCTTCTGAACTTCCCAAGGATCACAGCCCTTAAATTATTATTTAAATAAAATAAAAATAAATTGCAGAGTTTCGTACAGACTTGTTTGGATGATATAAACTTTTGATTAGCTAATTAATTCAATTTGCAGAATGAATTTTTGACAAAAACAAAAAAAATATTTCAATTTTTTACTCTTTTTTGTATTATTTTTACTTAATTAGTTTCTTAACAGGCTTTTAGAATAAACATTTTCAAATTTAAAAATTGAACTAAACTAATCAAATGTTTTAAATTTTAAATTTTCACAAGAGTTAAATAAAATAAAATGGAAAAATTTACTGAATCCAACTTTTTGTTTTAAGATTGATTATTTAAGTCCAAAACTTGAAGACTTATTATTTTTAAATATAATGAGTAAGAAAAAGCCCTATAAAGTAAAAATAAATATTAAAAATTTAAAATTCTAGTTTAAATTTTGTTTCTTTATTTCTAACAATGCTTTTTATTCAGCTTAAGCCCTATAATAAAAATAGTACTCAAAACGTCTGAAATTTGGTGGACTAAAAACTTTATTTCTATAAAGATTTTACTTATCGAACTCATTTAGAACTATTTTTAGAACGATAGTTTAATCATCAAAATTTTTTTTACAAGAATAAATTTTAAATTTATTGACTCAAAATCCCTTTTTCATTTAATTAGTTTTAATAATTGAAGCACCAATAAATGTTGACAATAAGTTAATTTAAATTTTAAAAGGCATCATCGAGTCGATAGATGTTTGCTGAAAAGAAACAATAAGAATTTTAACTTCTCTGCCCGAATTGAATAAACATGTTCATTGGGATAATTCTATTTTCTAAGAAGTCTTGTTTCTTGTAAGAAAAATTACTTTTTAATAATTCTTTAAATGTTTTTTTCCAAAATAATTCAACAACAAGTTAAAAAAAATATTTATTTTAAATTTGAAAAAAAATTTAAGAAAGAAAAAGCTTAACAATAAAAATAAATCAATAAAATTAAAAGAATAGTTTAATCTCTAAAATATTCAAAATAATGAATTAATCTGAATTGGATTGATGCTCTCTAATTATTTATCTGTTCAACATTGAAAAGGTTGCGTTCAGATTTTTTAAATTCTAAGAAAGCTTTTAAAATTAGTATTTCTAAATTATTCATCATTATGATTAATGAAGCTTGTAAGATGTTATTTAAAAATTTAGATATTTTTCCATAGCAATTAAAGGTAAAAAAAAAAAAGAAAAAGAAATTCGATTCTTATCTTATTCACTTATTCTTTCTTTATCATAAAAATCAAATATAATATATTAGGAATAAATTTACAACATAAATGTTGAAAATTGATTAAGAACTAACAAATGCAATCAATTAAATGTGTGGTGGTTGGCGATGGCGCCGTGGGTAAAACTTGCCTTTTGATATCTTATGCAAAAAATGAATTTCCGCAAAAATATGTGCCGACTGTGTTCGACACCTATGCAGTTACAATAAAAATAAGTGGTCAGACATATACACTCGGGTTGTTTGACACAGCCGGGCAGGAAGACTATGATCGGCTAAGACCTCTTTCTTATCCGCAAACCGATGTTTTTCTAGTTACTTTCAGTGTTGTAAGCCCGAATTCTTATGAAAATATCAAAGAAAAATGGGTGCCAGAAATTTTACATCATTGTCCTCAGACTCCCTTTTTGATAGTTGGAACCCAAGTTGACTTAAGAAACGACTCGGATACTTTGAAAAAACTTTCCAGCAATAGACAAAAACCAATCAGTCAGGAACAGGGAGAAAAGCTCGCTAGGGACTTGAAGGCGTCTAAATACGTCGAGTGTTCAGCTCTTACACAGGTGCTTTATTTATTTAGATATTTTAATTTTCTTTAACATAATATTAAAAACATAATATTCAAAGCAAGGTGTAAAAAATGTTTTTGATGAAGCTATTCTAGCTACATTCCAAACTGAGACTAACAGAAAAAAAATCAACAAGAAAAAGTGTTCCATTTTATAAATTGTATCAATTAACCCTTTTAAATAAATAAATTTGCTAAGATATACTTTTTAAATTTTTTTTTTTGATTGACTAAATAGGTCAGTTTAATTATTTAAAATTTATGACTAGGCTCTGATAAATGACACATTCTCGACGCAATATTTACACTAAATTTTTCAATTAAGTTTAATTATAATAAAAAATGCTATCTTTTTTTTTTTTTAATTTAGTTAAATTCTTTAAACGCTGCGTTGAGCAGAAAAAAAGAAGATTTTTAATATTTAAAAAAAATTATTTATTCACTGAAAATTCTCAGTAAGTAAAAAAATATGAAGTCTTTGAAATTGGTCGTTGTGGGTGATGGCTCAGTGGGCAAAACTAGCATGCTCATATCTTATACAAAAAATGAATTTCCAGTTGACTATATGCCAACAGTTTTCGAAAATTATGATGCCACAGTCATGATAGGCTCTACGCCGTATAATTTGAGTTTTTTCGACACTGCCGGCCAAGAAGAGTACGACCGACTTCGGTCAATTTCTTACCCGAAAACAGATGTTTTTTTAGTTTGTTTCAGTGTTGTTAAGCCTTCTTCATTTGAAAATGTCAGAACAAAATGGGTGCCAGAAATACTTCACCATTGTCCCAATGTTACTTATTTAATTGTTGGAACACAGATCGATCTTAGAGAAGATTTGGATATAAAAAAGAATTTGAGTAGAAACGGTCAAAAATCTATAACTTTTGAGCATGGTGATCGTCTATGCAAAGAGCTTAAAGCATTTAAGTATGTTGAATGCTCGGCCTTGACACAAGTAAATAAAAAAATAATAAATTGCAACAAGTCTTAATAAGTTTCTTTTTAGAAAGGCTTGAAATATGTTTTTGACCAAGCGATTACAGCTGGCACCAGAGAAAAACCTGCAGTTAGTACAAAGAAAAAATGTTCAATTTTGTAAATTTTAAAACAAATATTTTTCTTAACTAGTAATTTATTTAATTGAATAAATTTTATTTTATTGTTTTATAAAAAAAAGCGACTATAGAAATCAAAATCTCAGTATTCTGAAATTTTTTGTATTTAAAAATTTTAAAAGCTTTTTAAATCAGTCTTTTTTCAGAGATGAAATAAACATTTAATTAAACAAATATGCAATTAGTGAAGCGTTTTAGCAAAAGGTTTATAAATGTTGTATTTTGAAAATAAACTAAAAATAAATAAATAAGAAAAATGTTCGTCAGAAGTTGCTTTTCATTTCCAGTAATTGGTTTCCCTATGACAACAACATCAACAATTGTATCATCAACTGTTACCACCATGTCCTACAAAGCGTGTCCGACAATTTTCGCCAGTATGTGGTAAACAACATAATCAAATTTAATCAAAAATTGCATAAAAAATTCTTTCAAAAGATTAAAAGAATTAACCAAAAATCTAATTTAAAAGAAAATCAAATCTATTTCATTCTGTTCGAAGTAGAATCATTTTCAGTTTTTCTTAATATGTAAATTAGATTAGAAAAATTCTTTATTTTTTAAATTTTTACCAGTAATAAAAGCTTTTTTAATTAATTTCTTCTCAATTAATTTGCCGGTGACTTAAATAAAATAAAAAATTGATATTTTCAAACTAACAACGGTGTTTCTTAATAATAATAATATTTAATATTCTACGGTCAAGTTTAGTTTAACTAAATTGACAAAGCAAGAGTACTAACGTAGTCTAACTAACTAACATGATTGTAATTGTTGAGAATTTTATAAAATTGAATAAGATCTCCACGCTCTCGCGTTTCTTTTAGAGTTTCTAGTCCCTAATTAACTAGTCTTGACTCATAATTCAAACTTCTTATTTGTGGAACAAGCTTCGTTGCTCTTCTTTGTACTTGTTCAAGTCTAAGTATCCTTCTTTAAATAAGGG
>PJRA01000508.1:1299597-1317707 GCA_016987375.1 Brachionus koreanus | reverse complement strand
GGTAAATCCATAGCTATTTAATTTGATCATTAGTAGCTTATGCGAAACGCGATCAAACGCCTTCGGGAAATCTAAAAATACTACCACAGCACTGAATCCTCTATTCAGGGCCTCAGTGATTATATCTAAAGTTTCTAACTAATTGGTTACACAGGATTTAGCATGCATAAATCCATGTTGATGAACAGACAGTAATTTGTGTTCCGATAAATGCATTACCATTACATCTCTTATTAGCTTTTCCATTATTTTTATTAATATTGATAGTAGCGATATTGGACTATAGTTTTCAGGATTTGTTTTACCACCTTTCTTCTTGTAGACTGGAGTAACAATTGCTCTCTTCCAACACGCTGGTACCATACACAACTCGTATGATAATATAAACAATAAAGAAAACGGTTCACATAATGCATCACTACACTCTCTGAGTACATATGGATGAATGCCTTCGGTCCCTTTTGATTTAGTTTTGTCTAGCTCATCAAGCCTCTTTTTTATAGCAGCTGGACTGAAGATCAAATCCGGTTTTAATAAACAATCAACTGGAGCTCTCAAAGGAAACTGGTTCACTATTTAACACATCATCTGCTTTAAATGAACAAAAAAAAATTATCATTTAGACATTTTGCAATATCGTTGCCTTTTACCAATTAATTTCCAAATTTGTCATTAAGTGATCTGATTTTCCAATTGACGTTTTTCTTACTATTTACATAAGAGTATAACAGCTTTGGATTCGATATTCACTTATCGGTTATTGACTTTTCATAGAGTTTATGAGCTAACTTAACCAATGTTTTAACTTTTCTCGCCTATTTGTTGAATTTAGATTTCAGCTGTTGTTTGTTTGTAGAAGAAGCTCCTCTATATTTGGCAAAAGCCCTGAACTTAAGTTGACATGCTAACTTAATATCTGAGTTAAACCAATTAGGATTTTTATTCGCGCCGTCTGTTAACACTCTTTTCTCCGGTATATTCCATTAAGATTATCTCATTGTATTTTTTTTGAAACTCACAGCATGTTTCAGCATTTTTTTCATTTAATAAGACAAACCAGTCAACTGAATTAAAATTCTTTTCCAATGCAACATAGTTGCCTTTCTTATAGTTCAGCCTTTTAATCATTTTTGCATTTGTTTTAAATTAATTTCTAGTTTACAATTTTTTTAACTAACTTCAACAAATTTAAATATTTAGAAAATAAATTTTTTTTAAATCTGTTTCTCTTAAGTTTTTTTTTTAAGACTTTTAAGTGGTCTATTTTGTTTAGACCGGCCGGCTGTTTAACGGCCGCTTAGTTGGCCGGCAACTAAACGGTCGGTTTGTCAGCTGGCCGCCGCATAGCCGGCCAGTCGCGGTCACTGGCCGCTTAGACTACCGGCCATTTTTTTTGTGGTCGGCCACATGGCCTATAAGCCGGCCCCAAACACTATAAAAAAACCCTGCTTTGAGAATAAAATTTATAACAGACATGGCGCAAAGAAATTACTAAAACAACTTTTTAAAAGGATCTAGGTGTTTATATTCAAAATGATTTAAATATTGTATCACTCGTGTAAATCGAATTTTAGGTATTATAGCTCAGTATTATAGAGAAAGATATTTCAGAAATCGAGAACATAGATACAAAGAAGAGCGATCAAGATCATTCCTTCAGTTCGGAAATATGATAATGCCACAAGGCTTAAAATGTTTAACCTAACCGATTTCAAAATAAGGCGCATAAGAGAATAATTAATTCAAATATTTAAAATAATTAATGGACATGAAATAATTAATTTTGAGAATGGTATAAATTTTTTTAGTCATCGGAAGTACTATTTGAGAAGACAAAATAAATATATTGTTATGGGAGAAAGAGAAAAACTGTATGCAACGATATCATTTTTTGACAAACCGAGTAGTTAATGTCTGGAACAGTTTACTTCCTCACATCATTAATTTACAACTTCAAAAATAACAGTCGAATTTACTGCCAAAGTTTCAAGGAAGCTTTACCCTAAGTGTCGCAGTATTAACTACTACTACTACTAAAGCACAACATAATTTTTTATCAAATAATTCTCTTTTTACAGCTTACTGAATTGGTAAAGATGGATCCATCTAATCAGAATTCAGAGTTGATCAAAAGTCAAAAATCAAATTTTTTAAAAATATGTGAGAATTTTGCATGGAAATTTAAGTTAGATCGCTATTTTGAGATTTAGAAACAAGCTGAGAAGTAGGATCATCTGAATTGTCGATTTTAAAATAATGAAAGATAACTAATATTTTAAAAGAATTAATTTAAAAAATTTTTGATTTTGAAAAAAACGTTTTTTTTATTTTTATTAAAACAAAAATTTAAAAAGGAAAAGTAGAAGAGATCATTTAAAAAAAAAGTTTAATAAATTGATTGTAATCTAATCCTCTTTAACATCTTAATTTAAATTAAAATATTAAATAGAAAGATGATATAATAGAGAAAATATATTAATTTTTTATAGAAGACGCTTTAAAAAATTTATATTTCAGTTAAATAATGAAAAATTTTTACTTTGGTCAAAAATCAATGGTTGGATCCATCTTTACCAATTCAGTTAGCTGTAAAAAGAGAATTATTTGATAACAAATTATTCTGTGTTTTTGGTGCAATTTCCAAGAAGTAATACAGCGGTTTCAGATGATCATAATATAAATGTTGAACTTAAATACAGTTTATTTGAAATATGATAAAATTTTATTAATTTAAAAAAAATAATAAATTTTATTTTTTTTGTGTTAAGATTGTGTTATTTAAAGATCATTTAAGCTTTGATAATTAGATGGTGATCAATTTTGAGGTTTCTCTCAACAGCTGTACGCAGATCATTCTGGTCTATAATGACTTTTTTTCTCTCTTTCTTTCGAAGACTCGTATCACCTTTATCAAATTTTTGTTAACCAATCGTCTACCCTTCTTACTTTAAGCATAATTTCACCTTCCATTAGACATGTTTCATGATTTTCATGCTGTTGGTGATATATCTTTGATCCAATAATGATGAAATAGTACCAAAATTTCAAAATTTTCATTCAACGTTTCCATTTTAGAAATTTTTTTTGAAATAACTAAACAAAGAGTTAGATATATCATTTTGATTTGAAGTTTCAATTTTGTTTATTTTAAGACAAAATATGGCTTGAAGTTTTAGAAATACAAAGATGCTACAAAAATATCCACCATTTTAAAACATGCAAATTTATGACTCACCTTAAACATTGGGAAAGCAATCAAATATAATTTGTTGGTTCACATTATTTTGGACTCAACAAGAGATTCAGAGAAATGTAAGATGATTGAAGATCATCTGGAGGAGAATAGTTGAAAAAGGAGTAAAAAGAGTTGATAGATAAATAACTGAATAGAAGAAAAAAGTTAAAGTTAAAAAGAAATTTTTTTCTCGAGTGTAGATTCAATGTCTAGCATCGACGGTGCTCAGCAAAAAGTCCGAGCAGATACAATTTTTGGCCAACCGAGTAGTGTCAATATACACTTTCTCAGCATGTAATACAGTAGTTTTATTTGCTATGAAATAAAAACTAAACCCGACCCGTTCCAACTATTCAACCCAACAAAAAAAAACAGAAAAAATTAAGTTTTTAAATTTTTTTTATTTTTTTATTAAAAAATTTTAAAAACTTTTGTTGGGTTGAATAGTTGGAACGAGTCGGGAACGGGTATATATACCCGTTCTTTTTTTTTATTTCATAGCAAATAAAACTACTGTATGTACATACATGATGCATCAGTTTATATTTTCAATTGCTACAATATTGTTAAAAACTTAAGAAACGGATAAATTTTTTTTCTTTTTCTTTTCAAAAATTTTTAAACATATTTTAAAAAAATCAAGTCGCTTTTCAAATATAAATTCTTATTTAAACATGTAGTCCTATTAATAAATAGGATGAATATTCACATGATGACAATGGAAGACAATGCCCCTTGCAAAATATTTAAATTTTATTAGGTTTAGACTGAGAATTTATCAAAAAAATTTATATGAAAATAAAATTTGAACATTAACTTTAGCTTGAGTCTCATATCAAAAAATGACAAAATCAATTTTTGAGTTATCTAAGCTTAGGAAACTAAGTTTCAAAGTTGATAGTTAATTTAAGCGATTTGTAATATTTTCACTAAATTTTGCATATTTTGAATTAAGTTTTAAATAACTTAATATTATAAAATAAAATTTCAAACTGTGAGTCTGATAATTTTTTTTGATAAAAAAATTTTGCTATTTTGTGAAAAATTGTCTTTTTAACATAAAAAGAATAGAAATATTTTTCATCCTTTAACCTTTTTATAATGCTTTAAAGTAAATTTAAATTGACCATCATCATTTTTTACTAATTGGATGGTTTCATGAAATGCAAGAGCTTAAGAGGTAGTTTTTGTCATTTTGATTTTTTAAAAAACTCGGTAAAAATTTTTGTTGGATACGGGTAGTGGCAGACCACCATACAAATACCAAATTGGATATAATTAAACTTTTTCCTTTTTTTAAACTAATTTAAAAAAAAATATTTCAGTTAGAAAATATGAAAATTTGATAGATTAAAAAATTGATAATAAGATAAAAATTAAAGACAAATAAAACAAAAAATAACAAAACAGATATTATAGAATTGAAAATATTAGATATCATAAACCTACACCAAATTTTGTACAAAATTTAAATAAAGAACAAAAATTAATGCTAAAAAAATTTATAACTTTTTTTTTCTGAAGGCTTTTAATTAGTTCTGTAAGCGCAACAAAGTACAAACTATTCAGTTTATGTTCAAAGTCTCTGCAAAATATACTTTGGCCTAATTTGTTCAAATTTAAATTAAATTATGCTGAATTTACAGAATTTTACGAGATTGTTAACAATGGTCCAACTTTGAATGTTGCATCATATTGCATTTACAGAAATTACTTTTGACTTTTAAAAGAAAAGTTATAAGAAATTTTAACTTTTTCGGCTTTGTACTACTATATTTAAATTGTACTATATTTCACAAAACCATAGTTTTTGAAAATTCTCTTCCTTTGGACAATAAAAAGTAAAGTTAAACACTTTTTAAAGTATGTTGCCAATATCTTAGGACATTAGTAACTTTATGATATCGCAGACCCTTCGATAGTAAGATAAAGAGTTAAAAAATATTACTCAGTAGTCGATTTGACTTGGATATATTTGATAGCTCATACAATTTAAAAAGCTAAAATACCTTATTTGATTCCTTTATCATACAACCATTTAATATGACCAAGTATTTTGATAGCTCGTAAAAAACTGTAATAGATCACAAAATTTAGCTGTTTGCCTCAAGAATTGCAAAATTTATTTAAGTTTAAATATTTATTTTCGAAATTTAAAAAAAAAATTAATGAATTTATGTCTATAAGTTGATGTTTTTTTTAATCGATGGTATAGAGTTAGAAAGCAACAATTTTTTATGTGATCATGCTATTCTAGCTTTTGATTTTAAAATTTGCTTTCAAACTTCTTTTAATATGATATCAGATATCACAGAAATTTAGGGCATTTTTTTTTAAATTTTGATTTCTAGCAATTTTCACTTAAAATGCTGTGATATTCGATATATTTAAGCTTTTTTGTTCTTTTAAACTAATTTATCAAAAAGGTTGTATCTTTGCTATTTAAATTCAAGACTTATTAGTAACTTTTTCACACAGAGATAATTAAAACTAATCTGTGATTAAATCAAATTGATCCGACATTTAAATAAGCTCTTTGAACACTTGAAAATCGAGCTAATTAAACAACCAACTACTGAGAATTTATATGAAATCTATAAAATTTTTAAAATAAATTTTAATTATTCAAATTTACATTTAAAAAAATTTATTAATTTATAATGGATTTCTAATAAAAATTTTTAAAAACAATTGTATTTACACGCAACATAAAAATCACTTTTTAGCTTCTGTATCGCAAGTTTTTTCCGTTGAATTAATCAAAGCTGAATTAGAGTTGGAGAAAATTTTTGCTAAAGTCGAAAAATCTGAAATATTGGGAAATAAAGCTATTTTATTATCTGTCTGTCCTTTTTCTTTGTTTAAGTTTTGTTTCAAATTGAGTATATTTTGAATCGAATAGTGATCTGCTGCTTTGTTGTTTGCATCCAATTTTGGGCTATCTGATTCTTGGAACGGTGAAGAGGCATGGGAACAAGCAGAAGACGAAGAAGGCGTCATTGCATATCTTTCGGTCAAATTCGATGCCAAAGAACCGCTAGAACCATTCATTGAAAAAGCTTCGTTAGTAAATTGTGTAGTGCGGGCCAAAATGACCAAGTGCTCAATTGTTTTTTTCAAGTCATTGTTGAACATGTTCAAAAAAAATGATATAAATTCTAGTTTAAAATGGGGAAATATTTTCTTAGCTATTTCTAGATTGTGAAACAAAAGATAATCAGAATTTTCTTTTGATTCTTTTGGTTGAATTTTGTCCAATTTTTCAGCATCAAATTTTTCGCATGCATCCTCTGAATCAGAATTTTTAGACTTGGCCAGCAAACTATTGTTGTGCGAAGATTCGGGAGAATAGAGCGCTGCTGCATCGTTCATCATGGCATCCTCGGCCGCTTGCTGACGTTTAAGAGCTACTTGGGCCGCCATTACTCGCTGTCTCTCGGCAATCAGGTTACATTTAGCACACACACAATCCTTGAACTTACAATGCCTTTTGTGTCCTTTCAACCAAGAGATCATTCCATGATTTCGGCAACGGGCACATTTGGGTTTGCGGATACCGCCATCGCTCTGAACTAGGCTGCGATTTTTCGACTCTACTGAATTGGTGTCCGAGGACGAGTTGGATATTTGATCACCCACTGAATTCAATTGACTTGGCAAAAACAGAAAGCCATTGTTCATGTCTTGAAGTTGATTTTTAATTGCAAAGTTTAAATAATATTCGTTCATTTTATCTTTTAGAAAACAAACTCAATTTGATTAAATTTGTTGAAATATTTTTTTTTTAATTTCAAGTAATAATAGAAATAACTTAATAAAAAAAAGCTCGGCTTTTATCTGAATTATATTTGATATAATTAGAAACAATATTAGTTGCAAATTTTTATTTGATGTTTTTTAAGATAAAAAGCAATTTTTTACTGGTTTAAAAACACAACAAAAAGCTTCATATCCAATCGTATATTGAATCAAGATTGTTTTTGATAAATAAGTATGTTTAAAGGCGGTTCTTAGACACTCTATGTATCCAATTATTGAATTTTGAGCTTATAAAACTATAAGTTTCTTTGAATTATATTTTTCATTAGAGACTCAACTGTATATTAGATATCCATTAAGAGTTAGAATTTAATCTAATTTGGAAAGAATTACAATCAAAATAAAACACAAAATATTTAAAATTGTCAATAATTGCTTTGCTTTTTATGTCTTAGTGAGAGAATTTTGCCTAAAAGTCACATACTTTAATAAAATTTGTAAATTTTAATTAAAACAAAACAAATAATTTAGAAAACAGGTCTTTAAGTTTTAGATATATGTATATTTATGTGTGTGTGTGTGTGTATGCGAAAAAAAATCAAATTTTTGAAGTTTAACTTTCAGTAATCTAATTAAAACTTGTTTTAGTCACGAACTCTATCATCAATCAAAAATTTCTTGTAATCTGATTTTATAAAGCTATTTTGTTACTGACTAAATTAACTGTTTAAATAAATTGATATCTATTTTGTTTTATCCAAGTTATTTTAGATTCATGAGCGGCATAGGCCCCATAAAAAGCATTTATTAAATTTATAATACAAATATTTGAACAAAAATGGATGTTTTTGACAATTTTTGTTTCAATATCTAAGTCAAATAGTTTTAATAAACTGTGTTTCCACTTAAGAATGACAATCATATCTGGCTCATCATCAATATTTCTAAAAAACAAGTCTATACAACTCAAATAAGGCAAACATCAGCTAATTTTTAAATTAATAATATTTTGATTTTCAGTTTTTTTTTATCAGATTTTCGTCACCTGAATAGAATATTTTATGACTAGTAGCAGTGTCAGAAAACAAAATGGCATTTGAGCGATCATTTCTCAAAGCTTTTTTAAAAAAAAGAATTTTATTAAATTCACTTTAAAGTTAAAAATTTAATCACAATGAATAAAAACTGATTTGTTGACTTTTTTGATTAAGCATTTAAAACAAAAACAACACCTATGTCATTGCCACATTGAAAATTTAAATCTCTTCAAAAAAGTTATAATGATGTCACTATTTGAATTTTGAATTTTAAAAGATAATTTTTTGAAACATTTTTATTTAATTTTTTAAATTAGCTTTAATTTTAAATACAGGAAACTAAAAAAATTCTGTTCTTGTTTTATGTAATGGATCGATGTGTATAATTACTTTTAATTAAAATAATAAAGATCTCTTAATAAAAATACCTAAATTAGATTAAAAAATTTTCATTTTCAAAAAATAAAATCCTTCAAATCTTTTCAATTTTCTTTAAGTATATTCATTTATTTGCTTTTGTCGTATACCCTTGGAAATAAAAAGTGTCCAAGCGAAAAATTGAACATATCAAAGTAATAAAAAAAAAAATTATCGAAATAATTTCACATTTTTTTCAGAATCTTTCAACATTTTCAAAAGCATAATACATTATCTTTTAAGAGAAAAACTGTATTCAGTTATCTTGATTATATCAAAATTGTGCATTAACTAATAATTATATAAATATTATATAGAAAAAATTTTATTATGATTTCAAAGCTGATTTGGATAGCAGGTTACAAAATAACATGAGCAGATAAAGTACATTGCACTAATTAAGCATTGATTTATGCTTTTCAGCAAACTTACTACTACTAGTATGTTAAATTTTTTTTGCATAGAATATAATAAATGTAAGGTATTAGTACTTGTGAGGATAGGATCAATTAAAATAAGCTAAGCTTATTTCTAAATAAAATTAAATAGCTAAAAAATGGCCTAACCATTGCTTACAATTTCAAAGAGGAGAATTTTAAATAGATTTCCGAAATTATAAAATAATTTAGAAGATCCGTGCCGAATACAAGTTTTTATGATTTTATTCTGCAAAATATTGATAGATACCTCGAACATTTTGCTCTTTAAGAGCCTAGTTGTTCTCTTATTTTGGAAAATTCAGCATAATTTAATTTTATTGCAAATTTGTTTACAAATCTACTGAGAATTTTATTTTTTTAATAAAAGTTTTAACTTACTTTTAGCCACATATCTCATGAATTAAAAAAAATTATTTTCAAACTAGACAGCTTATAAGTTTAGATATTCTATTTGTACAGATAGAAATTGTTAAGACATTAATATTTTTTGCATAATTATTGTGGAGCCAGAAAATCAGATAAAGTTTAGTTGATTAAAGAAATCTATTTGTTTGTTTCATGAAAAAAACTGAAATTAAAAAATATAGATTTTTCTTACGGATATAACCAAAAATGATTAAATTTTTAAAAATAGTTCAAAAATAATTGATCATTAATTTTCTAAGTGTCTCTTTTATGCTTTCTGTTATTTTATTTTGAATAAAAGATATTAATTTTACAGTTTTTTACAGTTTTTCATCAAATCATTAACTTTTGGCATTTACCAGCTAAAACAATGCAAACTGTATACAATTACTCATCTGAATCAGAACAGCGACTATATTTATCAATATTTTGAAGAAGCCCAATAACTTATTAGAGTCAAAATTAAATCAAGATTTTGTTCTCAAGCTGTTCATAATAAGTGGGTAAGATATTCATCTATTTCATCAAAGGACCTTATAAAAGAATGGTATTGTGATTATATAGGAGGTTCAAAGGCTTTTGGTATTTGTGCACATGTGACCAGTGTGATATGGTATCTACGGGTAGGAAGATATAACTAGAAAATATAATAAGCAAAAATTTGTATCATTTTGTGTCATTGAATCAAAATTTTGTTTAGATTGTGAACGTGACGATATAAGAGATAATGAAAATTCTATCTTAACAGATAACGAAATCTCAGTTACTGATTAAAATATATTTTTTTTCTTTCTTTAAATAAAAAATAAAGAAAAAATTTTAATCATTTATTTGGAAGTTATAACAGATAGAAAGAATTTTTTCCGGGAACAAATTTTTTAATATGTTTATTTCATTAAACAGCATATAAAAAAAAGGTTTATTTTTTAAATCAACAAGTCCATGACATGGGGGATCTTCAGACTCACAAAGTGACCAAAAATAAGATTTTTTTTTGTTTTTTTCTGGTACTGTATTTTAAATTATATTTATAGATCTACAAAAAACTCGGATATTTTTTTAATCAAAAATATTAGGTTTTCTGCAGTCTTTCTAAATGGTCTAACAATAAACCAGAATGTTATTATTTATAGATGATAGTTATTAAGGTCAATAGTCAAGGTCAAGGAAAATACAAATAATAAATATTTTTTTCTAAGAATAATTTTTTTTTAAATAGAAGAATATGGTTTTGGTCGATTTATCGTATCAGTTTTTATTATGAGAATATTTTCAACAGATTTATTAGCCTAGCCAACAAAAAAGTTTAATCAGTATGTCACTAAAAGTTAGAATCTAACTTTTTTTGTTCATTTGTCTTATTTTTAGATTTATCGGTGATCAAAAAAAATAAAATTCCAGTTTTTTTCTATTTCTTTATTTTATTTATTCAAATATCGGAAAAATTCAAAAAAAAAAAGGGAAAAGCAGAAAAAAATCCCAATAACAATTTTTTTTTCCTTATTCACTCCTTGTGGAGCATTGGGTCATTACTTTTGATTTACACTTAAGTGGATCTTTTGCCTTCACCCTTGCTTCTCCCCATGTATGTCAGCATGTCATTCCCATTTTGGCGAGCTCTTTCATGATTGTTGACCTCCATGTTCTTGATGCATTGACTTAATGGCTCAGAATTTGTTCTTTTGTATAGTTCAGCATTTGACAGCATCTCAGGCCAGTGTATCCCAAGAATCCTTCGCAGGCTTCCAGTATGGAAGGTGTTCAGACTTCTTTTATCAGATTCACACATTGCTAAAGCAAAGTTAATCTTTGCTTTAGCAAGTCTTTTCTTTATGTCTCTTTGTGCTACCATTGCTGTACTAATGGTGCTTCCTAAGTATGTAAATTCGTTTACACACTCGACTTGTGAATTTTAATTTAACGATAATTTAATAGTAAAAATAATTTATTTATATTTTACAGTTTGATTCTAATTTTTTGTGACAAGGTTCGCGCGTAGCAAAACGACAGCACTATCTTAATCGATAATTTTCGATGGCATATTCGTAATCTACGTATATGAAAACTTAAGAAAACTTCTTTCTTTAGGGGGGAAAAAAAAAAGATTTTTGACTAGAGGGTCTTGAAGTTTGATAGTTTTTGAAAGCAGTTGTTTAGATTTTTGATATTTTTGAGATGAGTTTTCATTAAAAAGTTACTATATCTATATATATATTTTTAAAGAGCGCAAAATTTTCTATTAAATGATATATTTTTCAAGTATTTTAAGTGGAATTAAGTTGCACTTTAAACCTAAAAAACACATTTTTTTGTGCTTTTTTCCAGTTTTTTTCATTCTACTCCGACGATTGACCGGAGATCCTAACTTTTATATCTAAATTATAAAAGTAGACAAAATTCTGAACAAATCTAAGGTTTCACTTTTTTTATTTAAAGCTTAATTAATCCAAATAAAAAGTCAAAATATAGTTCAATTTCTAAAAAAAATCATTAAAATTTAATTTTCATCTTTTATATTTATTTTGTTGCAATATTTTATATGATCTTAATTTAAAATTTATCAAACACATTAAAAATGCCAAAACATTCAACTAATAAAGCTAATTCGATCAAAAATTTGGGAGGTTTAGCCAAAAAAAAACTTTTTTTCGCAGAGGTCAATCATGTTAAAACTCCTGTTACAGTTTAAGCAAATAATCAATCTGACTTCCCTTTTGATCAAACATTTTCCACGCAAGATTCGCCTAGCGAGGACTATGAAACAGCATAGTTAAAAAAAACCTTTAAAAAAAACTTGAAAACAAAATTTATTTATCAAATTAAAATAAAAATAAATAAAATAAATTTAAATAGCTACATAAAAGTTAAATTCTATTAATAATTAAAAAAAATTATGCTTTAATAAGCAGCATAGTTATAATAAGCTTGATTGGCGTAACTTGGATAACCATGATAGAAAGAGTTATATTGATTATAGTATGGATAGTTGTTGCTGTAGCCATAATTGTAACCATTTTGGTATTGATTTGCATAAGGATTAAATGGGTAGCCCTGATAATATGCATTTTGATAAAACGGATGGAATGCTTGCTTAGACGTTTTTTTATCTTTTTTTTCACTCATTGCTGATTTAGGTCTGGATTCTTTAATTGATTTTGTAGCCTCTTTTGAATTCTTTGAATCTTTTGATCCTTTAGTTACTGTCGAATGCTTTGAGACATTCGAGTCTGATGAAGAATGTGACTCTTGATCTGAATTTATGCTCTGAGTTTGTTTCACTTTAGATGGCATTTTAGTGTCTAATTGTTTATCTAAAATATTTTCAATTTTTGAATTATTTTTCTAAACTAAAATTGCTTGCCTTTTATAGTAAAAGCCTTATATAGTTTAAAGTTAATTAAGTTTTCTACGAGACTTACATATTTTTTTATATCCTAAATTGTATGCGAAAATAAAATATTTCTTTAAGCAAGAATCACCTATTTTGTTTAATAAAGAGTTTAAAATTTTCCAAATTAATGACAAATTTGTTTAGATGACATGTACATTAATGGTGCGAATGATGGTAAATAAGCACAATAAAAACAAATTTACACTTGATTGGACTAAGAAAAATTTTTTAGATAAATTTTAGTTCGCCTTTAACTAAATTCTCTAGAAAAAAAAATCGTTTGTGACCCTAAATTTATAATCGTAGGAAAGGACCGCGGGAAAAAACATTCAAATACAAGACAAAAATATAAAACAAGTATGCTTTGTGGGAATAATTTTATTTAAAATTACAATTTTTAATTAAAAATCTAATTAAAATATTGTTCGATTTTTTAAAAACGATGCTATTCGTTACACATGGTTAAAATTTCTCGGTTTTTCTCGGGCGATTATGACAACTGATTGAAAAATATTATACATAAAAAAAAATATTACTTATTTTTCTAATTAGTTTAATTTTAGTTTGGAAAGCTAATTTGTATTTTGTTCAAATTTTCATTTTATTTCATTATTTGAGGAATTTTTTGTGAATCGATTTTTAATTTTTCGTCGAAAATTTTTTTAAATCAAATGTTTTTTCTATTTAAATTAACATTTTTCATAGCAAAAGAATTAGTTACAATTTTTTGGCTAAAATAAAAAGTTATAAAGCTCATTTTAAAAAAAGAACCATTTTTTCTATAGAATTATCTTAAAATTTTTGACGCAAAAATAAAATAATGATAAATATAATCTATAATAAAAAATTTTTTTAACATCCTATAATAATTAGCATTGTTTTTTATCAATTGTATCAAAAGTGAAGCAATTTTATGTAACTTTTAAAATAGATTTTTTAAATAATCTATACTTGCTAAATGAATCTAATATAGATTTTTTTAAAAATATTAATAAGAATTGAATTTACAAAAAAACATTGAATATTTATTTTAAAATGATACTTTTATAAGATTAACAAACAAGAAATACTTAATAACTTCTATTTATTGATAAATTTTATCACAAAAATTTGATCAAACTTCAATTTGCCAACATTGTTAATTTCAAGTGAAATCTTTCAGGTGTTTTAATTTTTTAACTTACTTATTTTTTTATTTAAATTTGAATTTAACTAAAATTTTCAGTAAAAACAATGTTAAAAAAGATCTTTAAATGCGAATGCATTTATATTTCATATATATTTTTGAAGAACATTGAAATTTTATTTTAATCAACAGTTAAACATTTATTCTTTGTCACATAATAAATAAAAAGAAATTTACAAAATTTAAAAAATAACAGCATTCAAACAAATTATTAGATTTTTCTCAATTCTAATAGGTTTAATGTCTAATAGAAAGCGATCGAATGCAATATTTGACGCTTTATCTTTGACTCGTAATCTTGAAGTATTTCATCAATTTCATTATCCATGTCCTCGCTATTTTGTAGCTTAAAGCATAAAAATTAAAATTAAAATTTATTCTTAAAAAAGTTGTATCAGAGTACCATTAGGGCCAATTCATACAAAATAAATGCGCCGATTGTGGCATCCTCGTGGTTATCAGCCACGTCAATGTTAATTATGTGAACAGGTTGATTTAGTAATTTTTCCCTATTTTCTAAATCTGATTTATTCAATTAAAAGCTTATTAAATTTCGAAAACCATTTTCATTCTTGACTAAAATTTACCTTCTAAAACTTGATCAAAAATTCTTTCTTCTACAGTAAAAATTATTTCAAAAATGTCTCTATTCTCCTGGAACTTTTCAGGCTTTGCTTTTATCCTCTTGTTTCTTTCAAGCATGTGCAATAGTCCATTTTGTGTGTACAGAGTTTTGTCTTTATTGCATAAATCTTTATACATGTATTCGTATGTAGTACTGAAATCGTAAACATTCGGCTGGGTTATAGATGGTCCAGGCAATTTAACTTCTTTTCCAGTGCCAAATGAACGAATCGAAAGACCTTTTTTACTGTAATCAAATTTTATTTTTGATTTAGTTATTCTATTTTTTAGATTTTTTCTCACAGAAATATATTGTGTGTTTCCATACTTCTATTTTGGTTGCTCGAGCAAACAACAGCAAATTTAAGTGGAGACCGTTGAGTCTGGCTTTCTGAATTAGACATCTAATAGAGTATTTTAATTGTTTTAAAATTATTTTCTCTGGGAAAGAGATTTGTTAATTCTCTTCGGAAACATTGAGAAATTTGCATTGAAAAAACAAAATTTTTAAAAAATTTATTCTATTAAAAATTTAACAAAAAATAGAAGGAAAATTAAATAATTCTCCTTAAAAAAAATAGTCAGATATAAATTAAATTTTTAATTCTAAATAAAATGATATTTTTTTAATTTCTTTATTTTTTTTTAAATAGTTCATTCAAAAGTTCAAAATTTTCCCTTTGCTCTAAATATCTAATAATAGAGTGCGCGGATCTTCGACAGCACTTTTTATTTTACGCAAAAAGGTAACTGCTTCTCGTCCATCGATCAGTCGATGATCATAAGTCAAAGCAACATACATCATTGGACGAATAACAACCTAAGCAATTTAGATTTAATTTTCAAAAAGACAAAAATTTTATCTATTATTACTTGACCATTGATTGCAACTGGTCGATCGAAAATTCCATGCATACCCAAAATAGCCGATTGTGGCAGATTAATTATGGGAGTGCCAAAAAGAGAACCAAAAACTCCTCCATTACTGATGGTGAATGTTCCTCCTTGCATATCCTCAATAGCCAAACTGTTGTTACGGGCTTTCTCTCCCAATGCGGCTATTTCTTTTTCTATATCGGCATAGTTCATTTTTTCTACATTACGCAAAACTGGCACTACAAGACCTTTGGGAGTGGCTACTGCTACACTAATATCAACATAATCACGATAAACAATTTCATTATTTTCTATTACTGTAAATAATTGTAAAATAATAATTTTTTTTATTTGGTCTAGTTAATTGCAATAATTATTTTTTACCTGCATTTACCACTGGTTGATCCATTAAAGCTGTGGCAGAAGCTTTCACAAAAGCTGACATAAAGCCTAGTTTTAATTTATGACGCTTTTGAAATTGATCATTATAAGTTTTTCTCAAATCAACTAAATTTCTAATTAAGATTCATGAAGCACTTTTTTATTATTTTTACCAAAAAGGAAAATTTACCCCATGTTAATTTCATTAAAAGTAGTTAGCATGGCACAAGTATTTTGAGCTGTTTTGAGTCTATTTGCAATTGTTTGACGCATTCGGTTCATTTTAATTCGAGTTTCATTTCTGGTGCCAGATATTTTGTTAATATCAGCTTGCTGAGTGGTGCTAGGTGTAAAAGGCACTACTGGTATTTGAGAAATTGGGACCGAAGAAATTGGTTGTTGAGGTTTCGGTGGAATCTCAGGCATAGAAGTTGGTATAGGAGTCTGTGTGGATTCCTGTTTGGGTTCTTTTTTTTCTTCAGGTTTTTTTTCTTCGACTGGCTTCGATACAGGCTCAGCATTAGCTGCTGACTGTCCAGAAACAGCTCCTACTTTGAACTTGATTGCAGGAGATTTTCCTTTAATTGATGAATTATCTTCGACTAAATATTCTTCTATGACTCCATCTTGGGGTGCCTTCAGCTCCAATATTGTTTTGTCAGTCTCAATATTGGCAATTATTTCGCCTGCTTTAACAGACTCCCCAACTTGCTTAACATAAACGAAGTTTCCTTCAGAGATGGATTCGGCAAAGACCGGACTTTCAATAGTAATTGTCTCATCTTTGCATTTTTAAGATTTATAGTTTTAAGTTTTTAATTTTTTAATCTTTTTACTTAGAAAAACATTCGAAAAGTGAATGGAAGATTGTTGATTTCGTGTGACTGCAGGACCTGCTAAATTCAAGCATTTTGGCGAGTATGAAAGGCTGGACAGGAAATTAGCTTTGTACGAGACAACTTTTGTGACATTGTTCGTTGTAAAAAATTTGCTAATATTAGAGCCTTTTTTAAGAGAATTCAAAATCAAACGCGAATTCATTTTCTAAAAAGGAAAATAAGGATATAAAAAGGTGTAACTTTGAGCTACTGATAAGACCTTTAGAATGAATGTCGATTTAAACTCATGAAATTATAAATTATTTAATTTTTAGATAAACAGTTTACAAGCATTCACAACAACGCTATGTAGGGTCTGAACATAGTATTTAGATCAAAGCAAATATTATTTTATAAAAAGTTTGATTTAGTTTTATTTTTGTGAGCAAAATTATGCTTATAATTAATAAAAAGATTGTAAATTAACTTTTATTTTTTAAAAATATATATATTTAAAAATAAAGAGTAAATTAATTTTTGTTTTCTTTTTTTTTTAATTAAAATTGTCTGATAATTAGAAGAAATAAATGCTTCATTTTAAATTCATCAATAACTTGAATTTTCATTTAAATAAGGCGTTTCCAAAACGCTTATTATTGCGTTTAAAAGAGTTTATTAGCAACGTTTTTAAAACCTTATAAAAAAGCAGTAGACGCATTCAAAACTATATATAAACTAGTAATTAGATTTTTTACTGAGAAGGACGGAATTGGCCCCTTTTTGACCCCTTTGGAATCTAAAATGAATCTTTTCAAATCTATTTTTTTTACATAAAATTTTCAACAATTTTTGTTCGTTAAACGATCGGTAATTTCGTCGTTCCCACTAAAGCATTCTTCTTAAAATTTAATAAGCAGACTGTGTGGGAAGTTACCGATAATCAAGCTAAATTTTTTGTCAATTGGACAACTGTCAGTCAATAAAAGGTAACTTATTTATATTTCTTTTTTATCCCATGCTTGAATTTTTTGAGTCATTTTTCTAACTTTTCAAATTTGAAATTTTTCATTTTTTATGTTAATTAGGTTTAAAAATCTTTAATTTCTTTAAATTTTTCAACCAAAATGAAGAACAAAATAAAACTCATTTGTCAATTTTGTCAAAAAATCTATGTTTCTAAAGCATGGTTTGAAAAGCATATACTTTCTTGTCCTTTAAAAATTCAGAAATCTCATGAGGAAGGATCTTCTAATTCTCAAATTACTGGAGATCTTATTCCAGAAGTCTTTCATTTTAGTGAGGAGTTCTTTTCAATAACTTATAATTCTCCATCATTTCCTAATTATTTAAATGATATAAAATCTTTTTGTTTAAATAATTTTGATAGTTTAAAAATTTTACATTTGAATTCACTTTTTTTAAAAAAAGAAGAGGTCATGGAAATTGTTTCCCTTCAAATTTTCGATATAATTTCTTTAAATGAAACCAAGCTTGATGACTCAATTCCTTTTTCTTTTTTTAGTGATCCTAACTATACAATT
>PJRA01000508.1:1244384-1286470 GCA_016987375.1 Brachionus koreanus | reverse complement strand
TAATTTTCATTAAAATTACATTTCATCTTAGCCAGATTTATAACAAAATAAAAAACCTCTTTAATTTAAACATAGCGTTTCCGTAGTCTCAAAAAATAAAATTATTATCAAATTAATGAATGCTGTTTTACGGAACAAGTCTTCTCACTGTGGTTCATTATTTTGTTAATTAATCTTAGTCTCGTATATTGGTCTTAAAACTGAGACAATTGTCCACCGGTATTGTTTATACCACCAGTTTGAGAATGGCCAAAATACGATGGTTGATAACTTGAATCTTGTGAAAGCAAGCCTTCGGCCTGTGACTGAAAGTGATCCAAATAGCTGTCTTGAGAAAAGTCGGCTTGTGACAATCCAGCTTGAGACAGTCCAGCCTGAGACAGAAACGGCTGACTGTTACCTCCTTGAGTCAACAAATTTTGAGATAAACCCTGCGATATAAGTTCCTTTAAAAGACATTTATTTTAGTTATTTCTAGCAAAGATTAATTAAATGAAAAAAAAAAAAATTTTACTTGAGTATTTTGGGTCATTTGACTTGATTGGGACTGTTGTGTAGCGAACGACGCTTGATTTTGATATTTCGGTCGATTTTTTTTACCAGACATGTTGCTTTGTCGTTTTCCGAGCTTATTCGAGTTTTGATTGGCATTGAAAAAAGACTGAGGCTGCTGAGGAGGCGCTGGCATTAGCATGGGCACAGGTATTGGCAAATTGAGAGCATTGAGGGCTCCGCCGCGCGCGTCAATGTAGCTTAGAGGATCATGAGAGCGCATATAGTCCGGTGTTGGCTGATAGCCATAGCCAGGCGCCGCACTCTTGCTCTTGTCGAACGGACCGCCCGGTATCAATGCTTCTCTAGCGCTAAACATTGTGCTATTTATAAACTTATTTGCTCCTGGATTTAGATTAGCCGGTTTCTTAGGCTTACTAAATTGTATCATACTCTCTTTTAGGTTGTTAAGCGGTCCTTCGACAAGAACTTTTTGTTCCTTATAATAGGTTAACAAGTGGTGCCATAAAAGTTGCTTGGAAAGCACTTTGGGATTGCCGACAACAATGACGCCGTATTTAGCACGCGTCAATGCCACATTCAAGCGTCTTGGATCGTTCAAAAAGCCGATTCCCTGATGTTCATTAGCCCTGACACATGACAATACAATTATGTCCTTTTCTCTGCCCTGAAACGCATCCACACTGGCCACCTCAATTTCCTGATAGATTTTCTGATGCAATGAGCCACTATACTGCATGTACTGTACCAAATAGGCTCGCTGACCTTCGTATGGCGTTATTATACCAATCTGTTCGGGCTTAATGCCCGACTTGATGAATTTGGTTGCTATTTTTTCAACCATGGACGCTTCAGTTCGGTTTAGATAAGAAGTTCCGCTTGATGATATTTCCTCTTGACCCAATGAACAGTAGAAAAACATGGGCGTCTCTGGCTGAGGCCACGGAAAGTCCAGGTTTGGAATGAAGCGTTCTTTTGACGTGACACCGTTTTGCAGCGAGCCGTCGTAAAATGTGTTCGATGGAAAGGCGCTCAGAGCCGGATGCATTCGATACTGGACTTGAAGTCGTATGGGACGAATGCCCAGACCAACTAGACGCTCGAACAATGATTGACTTAGACCGGAACGAGCAGCTTTTTTGCACATTACCACCGGTCCTAGTTGGCAATGATCGCCGACAAGAATTAATTGACGAGCACCAAGCACTACCGGCACCATGCACTCAGGCTCGGTAGCCTGCGTACTCTCGTCAATTAAAATGCTTTTAAATTGAAATTTGCTCAGTCTCGGATCACCAGCTCCCACGCATGTACAACAAATAACATCAGCATTGCGCAACAATTCGCTTTCGCATTTACGCTTAAGTGTTCGATAGCGTTTTTCGTCAGCCGAAGACAACTCTCCGGTCTCATCTTTGAGCTGTTGGAGTTTTTTCAATTCAGGCTCGGAGTCCAAATTTCTTATTTGATTGTGCAATGCCAAAAAGCTGACTGGCGAATCGATGGCTTCGCGACTCTTGGCACACAGGCGTACAACTTTTAGGCCAGTTCGGTGTATTTTTTCGGTCAATTGATCTACAGCTATATTGCTCGGCGCACATACAAGAACTTGACCGTGATTTTGTCTTGCCAAATGATAGACTACTGTAGCCGATGTGACTGTTTTGCCAGTACCAGGCGGACCTTGAATCAAGCTCAAGTGACGCTGCAGCACTGTTTTTACAGCAAATACTTGCGAGTGATTTAGCTCGGGCAGACCCGGAACCGAAAATCGTCTAGGCAAATTAGCTTTTATTACCATGTCTTCGACTTCGTGACCGAGCAACTTGTGATAAATGTAAGCCGATACTGAATTTTCATCAATGGCAAACGTTTTAAGTGCACTTTGCATCCGATCGAACGAAGTCGATTTCCAAACAAATTCGACAATAAAATCTTTTTTATGCTCTATGGGTGCGCCGGCGCTTATTTTCAATTCGATGCCCACTTCGTCGCCATAGTCGAAAAATTTCGTATTAGGCACGCGAATAACGTGACCAACGCCGGACCACGGTTTGTGTCCGTCGCCAATGTATCTCAATCGCAGTTCGTCACCAGGCATCAAGCGCATTTCATCGTTTGCCTTTGGCAAACAAAAATAGGCCAGTCGTTTTTTATTCAAGCCCAAGTCCCATCTAACCTCAATGTCACCCTGAGTTTGCGACTCTTTTAGCCGTCTATCATCGTCGGCCTCCATTTTAACCAATGGTGCAAATATGTTCTGATATTGATAGGCGTCTTCATAGCGTAGTAGGACTTGTTGCGGCTCTTCGTCAATGCCAGGACGTTCCAAATCTTCGAATTTAGCATCAGGCGCATCCTTCCACAATTCTTCAAGCTTGTTTATTTGCTGAGCTGTTATTTGACGGGCCCGGAATTGCTCCTGTTCGGATGGAATTTTAACCAGCCAAGATAAAAACGATCGATCTTCAATGAGCGGTTTCCACTCGGTCGGATCCCAATTCAAATCCTTGAGAGATGTTTGTGTAGCACACGGCTGACGGCATAGCAACACCACCACCGAGTCAGACTTGGCCGGTATGTAACCGAGCAAAAACACATTCCTGCAGCCGCAATTGTAGCATTCCAATATAGTCTCGCCCAAAGGTCCGTCTTTGTGCAAGGTTACTTCTTTGCACTTTGCACGAACTAAATGATTGACTATGTGGCTACCTGATGTGTTGCCGCGTCCATTGCAGAACCATTTTTTGTGTGTATTGCACATTAGAACCGAAGCTGGATCGTGTATACCGCAATAGGCACTAAAAAAAAATTTTTTTTTTAAATAAAATTTTAAAAATAAAACAAATTTTTTTTCTTATTTAAAATCTAAAAAAAAAAAAAACTACCATGCATGTTTTGGTAAGTCAATGACATTGTACATTTCTTCTTCGTCGTCCTCGAAATTAAGGGCATTGAGATCTTTGACTACTTGATTAGCTTGGTCGTTCAAACCATTGGTGGTTGCTTGGGACAAGTGCTCAATTTGTGAGGCCATGGGTTGTTGAGAGTGAAAGTTGTTAAGTTCGTTTGGAAATGTTAGTTCGTAGTTGAATTCAGTCGCCTGGGTGTTCTCGGCTCCGACAAAGTCGTTGTCTATGAACGTGAGCGGCTGTGAGTTGCATGTGGCCGAATAGGCCCCATCAATTAGGTCCAATTTTTGCATTCTTAATTGAACAATTTTTATTATTCGGTTTATTTATCAAAAAGAGAACAAAATTTTGGAGCTATATTTTTAAATAATTTTTTTTTTTTTGTACTTGCAATATTTATAAGCATTTAAATTATTTTATATTTTTCAATCAAGTTTCAAGTTGAAATTTTTTTCTTTTTAGAATTTCAAAAGCATTTCTAAATTCAGTTTTGACTTGTTCTACGGCTGTGTATAAGCTAGGATAGAAGCAAGCATCTAATTTGAATTTTTAAATGAGATATTTAATTTATGTCTTATTAGTCATTTGAAAAAATATAAAAACGAAAAAAAAATTAAATATCCTAATGGCTTGTCAATGCATAGACTATACCCTCTCTTATTTAGTCTATAGTATATATCTAACTAGAGTATTGAAATTTATTTTCATCATTTATTTTTATTTGTCTGAAATAGATTTATTTAAATTATACATGAATATTTTAATTCAGCACTTTTAACTTGACTATTTTTTTTCATCTATTCTAAAATTTTGGTTCCTTAATTCTTAAAAACTTAGTTATTTTTATTAATAAAATATTTAAATTTGCCAACAGTTATTCGTTTCCATGAACATTTTTTTAAAACATAATTTATTAATCATTAAACTTGTGAATTATAAATAAAAAAGAATAAAAAAATTGTTTTTTAATTTTTCTTTAATCACATGAAAACAAAAGTAAATGTATTATAGTAAAGAATCTTTTGTTTTCAAAAAGAAAAAGGTAAGTATTGGCCTTGATTATAAGACATTGGCTTACCATTTTTAAATAAAAATGTTTTCGATTTGTTTTATTTAATGTTTCTTAGAAATAAACCTGATTCTTAAGAAAAATTTTTTGATACTTTTCGATTCTAAAATCAATTAAAATTAAATTCTAAATTCTATAGTTGTTTGAATAAAAAAAAATAAAAAGTAATGTAATATGTAATATTCCAGGTTAATAAAAGAAGATTCCTTTTAACCGATCTTGCAGATGTAACAGAAGAAATTATTTTCGAATTTAATTTTTCAAAAATGAGCAAAAAATAGAAAAATATTTATTCTATTTTTTCGATTTTGGCAATTATTACATAAATCAAATATTATTTAAAAAATATTTTGAAAATATCTAAATTAAATTATTTAAATAGAGATATTTGAGCTTTTAAAAAATAATATAAGAAAATAATAATAATAATGAATGATAAGCTACAGCAGGGAACCTGCGGAGCGAGACTAGCTTTAGTCTAGCTGAATCAAAAAAATTAAATTTAATTAGTAATTAGTTATCCAGGTCTATACATAAACATAGTAGCATTTCATTTATTTCAATTTCAATTTTATTAAAATAAAAAATAACTATTTTTAAAATTTAACAGTTCGATCAATTATGTAAAAAATAAATTTTGTAATTTGAAGTTTTAAAGTTTAGTTAATTCAAAATTCATATAATTTTTGAAAAGTATAAAATTAATGCTTTTTAGCTTAAAATGTTATTTTAAAACTATTCCTTTAAGGATACTTTTTTAGTGAGCAGTCAAGAATTGTTGAATAATCAAATTGTTAACCGATTATTGTCAGTCTAAACACAATTTAGAACATTCTTTTTAGTTTTTATTAATCTGATTTTTTTATTAATTGCTATTTGATTTGAACTAATTCAATAAATAATTTAATTAATTCATGTGCAATATCAGAATATCAAATTTGTAAAGGTACTCCAAGGTTTTAGAGAAGTATGCACTTTTCTAAATATGCAATTTTCAGTTTAGCTTTCACATCTTATTTAGTAATTCAAATGATCATTTGAACAATTTTTTCCTTTAGTTTATAATTTGAAATTTTTTTTCTATTTATTTTACTAAATAACCATTTTGAGTCATAAAATTTTGCGTTTTAAAAATTTTAAAATAAAAATAATTGAATACTCTTCAAAATGATATGTCTAGCTCTTTGTTTATTTAATTCTAAAAAAAATTTATAAAATGAAAACTTAAAGTCAAATTTTTGAAATTTTAGAACTGTTTCATCATTATTTGGTTTATTAAAAAACGCTATTAAAATAACAAAACTAAAATAACCCCTACACATCACAATCGACGATATCTCTTGGCGTCAATTTGATTAACAAAGCTAATAGATGTTGCCGAGTTGTTCATCATGATTAGAAAGATTTCGTTATTCAATGACGCATAAATATTTGTATGAAACATCTTAAAAACCTTATAGATGATCGGTTTTTGAGACGGATCATTTGTCATGAAAATTAAATCCATTTTCGAAATTATGATAACAGAAACAAATAGTTGAATCCATCTTAACCAGCTCAGTCAGCTGTGAAATGTTTTGATAAAAAGATCATGTTGTGTGTCTGGTGGAAGTTTTAAGAGGTAAAATACTTTGAGCTGTTTCCACACGATAGGCATTGTGAATTTTGGAACAAAAAACAAAAACAAAAATTTTAAATTAAAATAACTTTTTTTCTAAGGGTCTAAAAATAATTGTGGAAAAAGTATCAACTGTTACAAGGTTTTTATCACCCAAATTTAGTCAGTGCAAAAACTGTGCAATTGTGCAAAACAGTATATGCATTAGAAAATTATAAAAATTAAATTGCAGAGATTTTACACAAATTAAATTTGGGTGATACAAACCTTGTATCAGTTGATACATTTTGCACAACTATTTTTAGACCCTTAGAAAAAAAGTTATTTTAATTTAAAATTTTTGTTTTTGTTTTTTGTTCCAAAATTCACAATGCCCACACGATAGACCTCATACAGCTAGAAAAATAATGGAAAAAATACAGAGCTGGAAGGAATTGAATTTCTTCCTCATCCATCAAATAGCTCAAATACTTTTCTTTCTGATTATGATTTTTTTGTTCAATGACTCATTCTGTTAGAAGACGGCATTATACAAACCTAAACCAATCTGAAGAAGGGTTTGATAAGTTTTTTGGTTTCAAAAGTCGGAAATAGTTCAACAAAAGAATAGAATTATTCGCTGAAAGAAGAATAAAGACTAAAAAGCATAAAGGTTTGGCATACCGAAGATCAGCTAAATTTTTTTATATAAATTTAATAAATGAAAAACATTTTGATTCACCCATATATTTGAAAAAATATTTATTTTCATAAATCACGATTTCTAAATAATTTTTTCATTAAATACTTTAATTAGGTTATGAATTTTATATTATTTATCTATTTATTTTCTAAAAAAACTCGAGGAAAACTTCCCGCTGCTCAGGATGGAATTAAGTCCTTCTTTTTAGCCCAGTTTTTCAAATTTTTTCTATTAAAATAAGTTACTGAGTTTTCTGTAAAAAAAAATTTTAGGATGAAACTATTGATATGAAATCTTGGTAGAGCGAAGTGAACTTAAGGTTTAAAGTATCATCTGTTGAATTCATTCCTAATCCAGGTGTATTCATAATTGTTGATGATTTGACTTATTGTTGAATTATTGATCATTGATCAGAACTTTTGAGCGTGTTTCAATTGAGTCCAAGTTAAATATGCTGTGCAAGTCAATGATTTTTGTCTGGATTGAAAAGAATTTGATCAGTTTAAAAATTTTGCTTAAGAATTTTTGAAGATCTGATCGAAGGAATTTAGCTTGGAGTTAAAGTCTTCAAGGTTAATCTATAAAAGTCTAGTGCTCATGTCAATAATGACCGATTAACACTCCATTTATTTAATCTTATAAAAGATATCATTTGAAATGGCTAAATAAATTTAAAAAAGTAAAACATTTAAATTAAATTTTTTGTTAAAATCTTTAAAATTAAAATTAAAATTATTTTAAAACAAATTATCTGAATGACTAATTGTCAGCAAATATTTTAATGCTATTTTTTATATTATATGGGAAATGGTTTATAAAAATGACATATTTTATATTATTATTTTATATTAATAATTGGCTTCAATAAGGCCAATTATTTTGTGAAATTTAAATTATTCCAAAAAATTAAAGCTTAGATTTTTTAAAACAAAAATCTAAAAAATACAAATATAATTATTTATCCATGACCCTGAATAAATATAATGAAGCGCACACTTTTCAATTTTTTTTAAAAATATGAGCACATTTTTAAAAATTTAATTATAAAAAAAATGTTTTCGGCTTTTAATTTAATTGATTCATTCTTATCTAACTCAGAATTGAGTGAAATTCCTTTACACTATGAAAACAATGAAAGTATCGATCTAACAGAAAATCAATTTTCTAAAACAGATAAACAAGTATTTGAAAAGTATGATGAAAACTTGTCTGATGATGTTGATGATAATGAAATTTATCTTTGCATTTACTATCAATCAGGAAAAATAGCTTTTTCATACTATGACTTGAATAAAAAATGTCTATTTTATTCATACGAAATTCAGGAGGACTCAAAATTTCAACTGACCGAAACTTTAATCAATGATTTGCAGCCACATTTTGTCATTACAAGTCCTCGGTGTGATTCTAAATTTATCAATTTTCTTAAACAAAAGTGCAAATATGACCTAAAAAAGTCATCAGACTATGTCAATCTTGTTTCAGAGGATTCTTTGCTATTAAATGAGGACCAATCTATTGATTTAATGCTTAAATTAAGAGAAAATCGGATCCATTTTGCTCTTATTCCAAGCGGAGAATTCAGTTTTGAATTATGTAAAGAGAGAATATTCAAAATATCAACTTTAGAGTCATTGCCGGACCAAATATCAGATTCTGAAAAAATTTTCTTCTTTTCTAGCTTAATAGATTTTGACTCAAAGCTTACAATAAAATCTTGTGGTGGTTTGCTCAAGTATTTGTGGTCTAATCGAATTAATTTCGAGCTTGAACGAAGCATACATGAGACTCCTATTTATCAAATAAAAAAAATGGAAATAAAAAATTTGCTTCTGTTAGATCAAAACACTTTTAAGGCTCTTCAAATATTCAATGATGTTGACTATGTGTATGCTTACAAGCAGACCAATTTGGACACATTGGCCTTCCGCACCCATCTCAATGATAAATTTAACAACACATTGTACAGCTTGTTTCTAAGCAGGATAAACACTAAATTCGGCATTGGTAAACTGCGTTCGTTTATGATGAAACCGACAAGAGATTTAGCAATTATTGCAAATAGACACAAAATAGTTGAGTTTTTCATGGACCCACGCAATTCTGACTTAGTAAAGTCAACTCAAAAACACTTAAAAAGATGCAAGTACATAAATCCAATTCTAAAGCGCATGAGAGTGACTACATGTGGCCTTAGTGACTGGAAGCGTTTGTTTAGAACTACTCAGTCTTTTTTGGAGCTCTGCAAAGTGAGACGTGCTTTAAATCAACATTTACAAATCGAGTCCATTGACTCTTCATTTGAATTAAAATTTGATTTTTTGGTAAATTTATTTGAGAAAACCATTGATTTAAAAGAGTCTTGTGAAACGAATGAAATTCGAGTTAACAAAAATATTTCCAAAGATTTGGACACAAAAAGACTAATGTACTCTGACACATCAATATTTATCAGAATTATAAAATAAAGATTTTTATTTTAATTATAGAAAAAAATTCAAATAATTCATCTAATTATGAGAATTAATAAAGAAAAATAATGCAAATTATTAACTAATGTTTAAATTGAAAAATTAGAATTGACCAATATTTTTAGTCATTTTTAGCTAAAATCTTAGTTAATTTTAATTTTTCTTTAATTTTATTTTCTTCTATTCGAATAGAAAAATATTCATATGAATTACCAGAATTTTTGACACAAATAGCTCAACGTGAAATGCTCACATATTGCCTAAATGGATGCAAAACAACTTATTTGCAATTGATAGGCTTTTTATTGATAATAACATTGGAAGATTTAAATTTAAATTTTGGGACAGATTTTTGCAAAAGCTTTGCTCAATTCGAGCAAAATAATCAACTTAAATTTGTGTTTAAATCAAATGAGCAAATGTACTATAAGACACCGCTTTGTGTTGAATTGGACAAAAAAGTTGGTGACCTGGCCACAGTAATCAATGATCTTCAAGCAGAAATTTTGGACAACCTTCAGTCAAATTTTATCAAGTATTCTCATTTGTATGCGCAAATGATCGACTTCTGTGCTGAAATAGACTGTTTATTAAGCTTTGCAGCTGTGGCTCAGGAATATGATTACACAAAACCCCAGTTTGATTTTAGCAAAGATTCGTTTATTTCAGCGAAAAACAGCCGTCATCCACTAGTCGAATTAATGTTCGACTCTTTGTCAAATTTCATTCCCAATGACATTCTCTCAGGCATATCAAATCCAAAAATAAAGGTTATCACTTCCCCAAATGCATCAGGAAAAACAGTCTATTTAAAACAAGTAGCTTTATTAGTATACATGAGCTATATTGGTTCTTTTGTGCCAGCAAAAAGTGCCCAAATTGGTCAATTTGACCGAATACTGACTAGAATTAAATCAAACGAATCGATTAATCTCCAAATGAGCTCATACACTTTGGATTTGAGGCAACTAGCTGATTGTGTTAATGAATCAAGCACCAAATCGTTGGTTTTGATTGACGAGCTTGGTAATGGAACTGACATTTTGGCTGGTCAGGCTATTGTAGCTGCTATTTTAAGATACTGGTCGGCCATGGGTGACCAAAGTCCACATGTCTTTTTCAGTTCACATTTTTATGAAATGCTTCATTGTGCCCAATCTTTATTCGATGAGAATACAACCAATTTGGAATTCTTAAAGTTTGATTATATGCTAGATAAAGATGAAATATCAGATAATGATCAGAAAATGGTATTTTTATATAAGTTAAAGGAGGGCTTGACTAGCTCAAGTCATGCAATGAATATACTAAAAAAATTGCCGGAAAAATATTCGAATGAAGCCAAGAAAATATTTGATAAAATATCATGGCTTATAAATGCCAAAGCTATGGATTCGGAAGAATACAAAAAAAATGTAACTGAACTTAAATTGTTGATTCAATCAGAAAAGGCTTCGGAAAATTTCGAAAAGTAAAAGCTTAATTTTATTGATTTTTTTTAAATTTTTGAAAATTCAAGAGCAAAAAACTTGGTGAAAGTGGTATTTGAAAAGTTTTATAATTTTAAACTTGAAGATGAAAATTACAAAGAAAAAATAGTAACCTCTGACGAAATAAAAGAAGAACGTGGTTTAAAACTTAGGCAAATGCTTTCAAGTTATAGAAAATAAATTTTTAATTTGACTTTTTGTTTGATTATTTTTTAAATAAATTTTAAGCTAAATATTTTAAAATCAAATATTAATTTGAATTTTAAACAAGTGACTAGGCATTTAAAATAAAAATAAAAAGGGTCATTAAATTATTTGAAATTGATTAATATGACTGAAAAATCTAAAACAAAAACAATTATTTAATTAACGATTTAAAAATAAAAAATATGTGTCCTAACAATAAACCAAATAGCTTATAGACATAATTATATTAAAAAAGAATAGAATTTTATACAAAATAAATCTCTTACCTGACAACATGAATTTTAAATTTATAATACTTCCATTGACCATTTTCTTTTGTATTTATATTCCCCAATAATAAATTTTTTTCTTTACTAAGCGAAAATTCGTGATTTAAGCATGATTTTTAAAAAACAGTTAAAGAAAGTCATATTTTATTTCATTTTCTCTTGAAAATTGCAGTCTTATGACGCTTAAATAAAATGTAACCTTTTTTCTTATTAAATTTGTAAATCAAATTTGAAATACAATTTTTAATATTAGTTTTTTATACAGTATGATTCATTTCTTCTTCCTCAACTCTTCTTAGAAGAAGAGAGAAACAAAATGTTTTTAAACTAAATTGTAATGTAAGAAAAAATTTTAGTTTAGTTTATTTTTATTTAATTGAATAAATATAAATGGCACGATTGATGACATACACCGTGTTTACAGTATTATGTCTGTGAATTACTTTGTATATGAATATTTATTTTAAATTAAATTAAATGATTGAATGAATAAGAAAAATAAAACGTTGAGAATAGTTTGCCTGGGTTTATAGTTTAGCTGGTTGTACTGATGCTTTGGTTCTAAGCAGACGCTTCTCAGAATGCTTTTTGTTTCTAGCTCTTCTTCTTTGTCTTCTCTCGTCAATTTTTTCTTTCTCTAGTGTCTCATTTATATATATTTTTTTTTAAATCAAATAATTTTCTTTGGTATTCTAATTCTAATATAATTAACGTAATCATTCGAATTTAGTGACATGTCACAAAGAATCAGTTACATATTATAACAGCGTGTCACTAAATTAGAGTACTCTATTTTAAAGACATGTCACTAAATTCCGAAAATTACGTTAATGTTTAATTTTTAAAAATTTTCAAGAATCAAGAGAATGTTTTTTGAAAATCATATTTAAACAAAAGATTAAATAAAAACTCTAAATCCTAGTTGTTTACTAATCAAAGTAACAAAAATTAAAAAAATCTCATTAAACTTTTAGTTAAAAAATAATTTTGTTTCCTTCAATGAATTCTTGCAAAGCTAAAATATCAATTAACTTGAAATCATATTAGAAAATAGTTAAGCTTTTTTTATCTAATAAATTACTCGACAAGAAATATTTGTTTTTAGCTAAATGAATCTTTTAAAAAAATAATCAATTTATTCAGTTCCTTATTATAATTATATTTTGTTTTAAGCAGATATAAATTTTGCGTAAACAAAACAAAGCTAATTCTGATAAATTTAGTTTTTTAACTTAATTTGAAAATATTGTATTTTAATTTAATTAATAGCTCATCTAGAAATAATTATATTTTCTTTTTAATTTAATTTTTTTTTATTAAAACAATTGTACAAACAACTGAAAAGAAAAAAACTAAATTAGATAAAATTAAAAACGTTATCAGATGGTTGAATGAGCATATGTGGTATATCGATCTGCTCAAGGTTCTATTTTAAATTGTTAAATACCATGCGTTCTTTAATTGAAAGCATCTAAAGTTTATCTTATTTTATTGCCGATATTTTGGATAAATAACGCTTCAAAATCATTAGGTAAAACAAAAAACTAAGAGAACAGCCTTTGTAATTTGGCCGGAATTTCATTTGAAAATATTCGGCCAAATTTTTTTAAATAATTTTAAAAAATTCTCTAGAGCTAGATATTAAAGTTTTAGTGAAGTTAATTAAACTTGTTAGTCAATTTTGATTTTGATCCAATTTTGGAATTAGAATAATTCAAATATTTCATTTTTTTTTCATTCATGAAATCAAATTCATAATTTTCATAATAGGCAATTTATTTTAAAATTCATCATCATAAACTAAATTTAAATTGAGGTTTTGATAGTTATTTTTTTTATAAAAAGCAATTAGAGAACTAAATCTTAAAATGGGTCTAAGTTGGATAAATATTTACGTTTTATTTTCTTGTTTATACGATAAATTCAGAAAATGACTTTTTGAGGATAGGAGATTATTTGTGTTGTGTAATTAATTAAAATTAACCTTTAAAATCAGATTAAACTTTGGTGCAAATAGTGTTATTTGATATTAAATATCTCATTTATTTCTAATAATTACATTATTTATTAGATATTTTTAGGGCCTATTTCATAATAATCCAAAATTTGTAGAACAAGATAAACGCTTTTTATTTTGAGAGAATTTGTTCTTTTCCCGACATTGTTTAAAATTTCAAGTAAATATTTTTTATTATTATTTAACTAAATAATGAAAAGGTAGCAAGACTTAAATAGAAAATAAAAATTATAGATTTATTTATCCTAGCCAAACTAGCTTACTTAATCTATTTTATATGTTCACATTTATGCTCATTTGAATTTAAGTAAAATTCTAATAATGATTGAATATCGGTTTTTTCCTAATCTCTCAGGTTCATTTTTTTTAATATTACGGCTTTATTTTTATTAAATAAGAAAAGCCAGCTGCTCTTAGCCTATTTAGATCGCTGAATTATTCGCAATTATAATAAATAAATACAAATTATGATTATTTTAGCTTTTTTTATGATTGAAATATTTGAAATTTAACGATTTTTGTTGTGTAATTAAAATTTTGTTGTAAATTTATTTTAGTTTAGAGAAAAATACGTATTTTGAAAATTTTGCTTCACTAATGTAATTTGAATATGCTACCTGGAATTGGAATATTCGGCTCAGATCCAATCTCAAAGGTTCTAATTGAAATATTGAGACATTTTGAATTTGATGTTCATGCAATATGGACGAACACAAGCGACAATGAGACCAAAAGTTTGATCAAGTCTAGCAATTTGATAACAAATTCGATCGACAATGTTCTTTTAAATAAAAATGTTCAGTTGGTTTTTGTTTGCTGTCAGCCGAATTTCCATTCACAAATTTGTACCAAAGCTCTAGGTAATATTTTTTAAATTAAAGCTGTTGATAATAAATATTTTGCTAATACTAGAAATTCTGGGTTTTTAAAATGTTTTCTTTTCATTTTAAATCTTTTCAGTAAATATAAAAAAATTCATTCTAGGAAGTAGCAAAAGCAATTTCTTTGCTTTCGAGTGAAATCTGAAATTATTCAGAAAATTCTAGCAATTTCATTCAATTTTTTTTTAATTTTGCTTAACAAAAGATTGAAAAATTAAGTCATATAATGATTATTAAAAACAGAACATTGTTAGTTCTAGATCAAGAATCAAATAAACAAAATCTAATGTGAAAAAGCTTATTTCAAAGTTCTAAAAATCGTTTTGAAAAATTTTTTTGCATAGAGTTAAATAAAAAACAAAATTGACACATAACTAATTTCTTTGTCAAATCTATTTAATTTTAGACATTTGACGACCAAAATTCATTCTGTTCAAAAACTTTGTAAGTCACCATTAAGAAATTATTAAAATTGAGTTGCAGGATTTTTTGCAAAATCTTAATTTGGATGATGCAACGTCTAAAATTAAATAAATTTGACAAAAAAAATAGTTTTGTGTCAATTTTTTTTAATTTCAATTAATTAATGAAAAAAATAATTTTGATTGTAAATCAATCTTTGATCTCAAATACTGTCATTTCATGACAAAATTTATTGTCAATTTGAAAATTTGGATAAAAATTTGCTATGCTCAAAATGAATTTAAGTTCATTAAATTAATTAATTTTTTTGTTGCCCTAAGGAATCGGAAAAAATGTGATATGTCTAAATCCGACATGCAGCGACTTGATTGACATTGAGCAAATGATTATATCAGCCCGGTATTATCCATGTCTTTTTTCCTCAATATGCTACGGTGGCCTTCGATACCTTAAAGAATACAATACACTCAAAAGTAAATTAAGTCTAATTGGCGAGATTAAAGTTTGCAATATTAACATCAATTGCAGCAATTTAGTAATGGCCAGAAATCAGATGCATCAAAATTTGACAAATAAAAAGATCAAAATGGATTTAGTTTCGGAAATAATAGACAAAATTAACTTGAATATTTCTTCAACAAGTGCACCTGGAACAGTTAATTGGTTAAGTGACAAAGACTTGGGTGCTGGAGTTCTAAATAGATATGGAGCTTCAATCATTTCCATGATCTTAGATTTACTTGAAGACAAGAAAGTAACGAAAGTTTTCGGTCATTTGAAAACTTTAATTGATACTTTTCCTACGAATGGCACTGAAAAAAACATTTTTTCATTAAGAAAAATAACAGCTGATGACTATTGTACATTTCAGCTAAATTTAGAACCTGGTTCAGTACTCATTAATGTTTGCATTAATAGCCTAGCTCACTCAAAATATACTCACGAAATAAATGTTTGTGGCAATAAAGGCGTATTAAAATGGATTGATTCGGAAGTATCTCATGTCAATTTTATAAATAATAATGTAAATTCAACAATAATTGACTGCAATAATAATGAATCAATGTATATTGATTCAAACAATGACAGCATTTTACCAGATACTGATTTAAAGAGTCAAGAAGGCGAAGAATTTTTGAAAAATTATTCCAAAATTGAAGAAACTTATCCAGAACTGCCTTTTTTATATGTTCGTGGACTTTATTTTTATCTTAAAAAAGTCAAGGAAAAATTTTTAGAATTTCATTATCTTAAATCAAGCTCGAAAAAGTCAGCTTCAGTTCCTTTTCCTAGCAAAAACTTAGACAATTTTGAGCATACACGACTTATTCAAACAATTGTTAAATCAATATACCAATCTTCATGTGAAAATCGCTGGACACCTATCAAATATTAATTTTATTTTGTAAAAATACTAAATTAATTCAGATGATTGATTTCTTAGTTAGTTGTAATTTGAATTTTCATATTTCTATTAAATTTAAAAAAGTAGTGATATTTTTTAAATCAGGGAAATCAATGAATATAATTTTAAGCCAAATATTTTTTAAAACTTTTTTTATGTGAATAGTTCTAGTTTATTTAGAAATTTTTTTTTCAATTTTAATTAAAACACCCGGTTTATTTATCATTAAAAAAGCAAAAATTAATTTATTCTATTAGAAGATTCAAATCAAGATATTTTTTATTGGCGTTATCAGTTTTGTACATTTTTACATATATTAGAAAATCTATTTAAAAATAAAATTTATTTGAAATATTAACGATTTCTTTTTACTTAAAAAAATTCTAAAAATTTGAATTATTAAAAACAACTAATTCGACCATTTTTACAATATTTTCTAATGCTTTCAGTAAAAATAGCCAAATTTTGATGAGAATAACTTTAGATTGATGAGCTTGTCAACTGGTCTTAAGCAGACTTGTTTCCAAGTCACAGTTTTAAGTTATGACTTGACTTGACTAAAGACTTGTGACTCAAAAACAAGTCTTGTCTTAAATTTAGTCTATGGATCTAAACATTAAAAAAACACTAATTTTGATTGTAAAATCAATAAATATTCAAAAATTCACCAGTGAAATAATCAAAATAAACTCATTTTTAGAAAGACTTTTTAAAATTTATTTTTCAAATTGTTCATGTTAAAGTGGAATTGTAATCCTTCTCACCGGTGTTACATTCAAAGTTAATTGACTGGGATGTGAAATATTGCAGAAAGGAAATTCGAACATATTCAATTTAATATAAATATTGAATTTTAGATAAAATTACTGTTCACAAATAATTATTTAAACCAAAGAGAAGAGATCTAGGTTTTGTAGTGTCGAGTGATTCAAATCAGCATGTCTGTTTCAAGAGATGCTAGCTAGAAGAATGAAAGTGTATTTAAAAGATATTTTTTCAATGGTCAAGACTTAATTTTTAACTTTTACTGAAGTCAAGAAAATTTTTTTTGCCGAAAATAGAATATGATGAATGAACAAAAAAATAGTACACCAATATTCAACTTTTACATCAAAAGAATAATTTCCGAATGCAGCCAAGTCTATGAACTTCAAGACAAAATTTAATAAGTTTTCATAAAATTTATTTAGAAAAAATTCAAGTTGTGCAAATGAGAATAAAGACTTGAATAGTTTGTTTATTTATTTCTGATAAAATCTGAAGTTGTTTGAAATGAATTTTTATCCTTTCTTTCAGTCCTAATAATTGCAATACAAGTATAATAAAAAACATTTCTTTTTTAATTAGCAAGAAAAGTTCAAAAAGCTAAAACCTTACTTTCAGATACAATAAAAAATAATTTAAAATTTCGAAAGGTTTCAAAAGCGATCTAGAATGGCTAATTTGTGTCGGAAAAAAAAGAATTTGATACAAATAATTTTGATGAAGTCAAATTCTATGCGTATTAAATTTTTTTAATAGTTTAAAAAATAAAAAATATAACGATAAAAAAAGGAAATTATTTAATTTTATTAAAATTCATCAGTCTATTTTGTTTAATTAATTTTTAAAAGGTAATTGAAATAATATTTTTTTAAAGATAATTGTTTAACATATGATTGAAATAGATTTTCGATGTAATTCAACCTTAATTTTATTAAATGTATAAGTTAACTTGATATTTTTAATGGAATTTTTGAATAGATATTACGTAAAATGCTTATTTTAGTTAAATAATAACAAAATAGTAATGTTCGTGTATGCATACATATGGATGGGAGTAATTTATGAGTTACATTACAGATCTCAATTTTCATCAAGGTATATATTGATTAAATTAATTTAAATAAGGGATTTCCAGCTGGGACGGATAAATCATTCCACTTAAAATGCAACTGCATTTTCGATTCTTTTTTTAGGATTTAAATAATAAAGATTGAAGAAAAAATACTCATTAGTGTCACAAATGAAAATTAAACACGCAAACATAAATTGCTTTTCGTTCAAATTGTGCAATTGGCATGACAATAGAAAAACCTCTTAATTCAAGCAAGTCAACTATAAGTAATCAAATTAATTAAGAGCAAGATTTTTAGATTTCCGTTTTCTATTTTATCGAGTTTAACTCGATATAGTTCAATTTCCTTAAGTTCTATGTCTATTAAATTTTAAATACCTGATTTTATTGATTTATTTTATCCGGATTTCTATCAGACCTCGAGGATTTGTGCATCATATTTGATTGATATTAATTAAATGAAGCTAAAAAACGAAGTCTTTCTAAGACCGGATTTAATTCAGTTAAAATCATATTGTTTGTCTGTGTTTTTCTTAGATACATGCTCATTGCCCCTAAGCTGTTCTCTGATACCCATATTTTTGACATATTGCCAATATTATTTACATATTTTCGATTTGATTTATACTCAATTGATAAATAAAATAGAAAAAAAAATAATTATTCAAAGTCTGTATTAAATATAATTTTATTAAATTCAAAGTCTAAAACATATATATTTATATTTATTAGAAAATAAAATATAAATTCTTTAAAAATTGAAAAAAAATGTTGAAAGAAAAGAATAAAGGTTTAAATTTAGTAAGTAAATTTGCATACTCGACCAAAAAAAAAAAAAAACAAAATAAAATAATCTCAAGGGTAAAAAATAAAAAAAAATTTATTTGACCAACAAAATAAAAAAAGCCTAAAAAGTCAACAAAAATAATTTGAAAAATTTTTTACTTTTATTACAATAATTAACTAAATAGTTTTGTATTTTATTCAAATCCAAACATATCCCAAGGACATATCTATTTGTTTTGTTGTTTATTTGACATATTCGGCATTCGTTGTAAATTTTTGAAATTTGTTTCTAGAATTGATGACTTAAAGCTGAATTTGAGACACAGCTGCTGGTTGGTACTCGTCATTCGAAAACGGATAGGCCCCGTAGCCAGACGCAGCCGCAGCACACGAATACTTGGCCGCAGCCAGAGCAGCGGCATTATTCGCACAATTCAGCAGTTCATAAGTGGGCAAGTTGACTTGAAATTGATTGTCTGCTTGATACATTATTTGATTAGAATACTCGTTCTCTTGATTTGTCATTCCTTCGGACCAAATTGAGCCGTTCATTGCTCCCATTCCATTATAAATCTCAGCTCCATTGGTGCTACTAATACTACTGTTACTGCTACAACTACTGCTCTTACTATGTAAATTTGAATTTAACAAAACCGGATTTGCAACCTCACTATTTAAATTGCTTGTGTAATTGTAATAGTTTGAGCTGGAACAATTTGGATAGAGTAAACTGTTGGAATAGCAATTGCCAGGATAAAGTTTGGTTGCATCATGGTAATAAGATTGATTAAGACTGTTGAAATAATTGTAATGATAGTTGGGATTAGAAATGTTTATTGAAATTGAGTCGGACGATGAAGAGACTGAGGATGTTGACGATGCCGATGAGTAATCAGATGTTATTTGATTTGAGGTTAATTTTGAATCATACATTGAATCGTCTGCTTCGCTCTTGACTGAATAATAGTCCAAAGAGTGTCGTGGAATGGGCATGTAATTAGAGTTTAGTTTATAGTGTGAATCGGTCGGATAAGATGAATAGTTGTTTTGTATCAAATGCTGCTGAGCGTGTTGTTGAGCTCTTTGTTGTAACAATTGAGCTTTGTTGGCTTTGGAAGATTTTGTTTTCATTGGACTCGGTGTTGTACTGTTAAGACCACTAGTTTGTTTAGAGCTTTTTGAATTTTGCATTTGAATGTTCTGTTTTGATTGAGAATCTGGATTTAAATTTTTTGAGCTTTCATATGAATTGATCATTCCGCCGAAATTTGACTCAAAATCGTACAAACACGGATAGGGAAGTTTGTACTCTGAGCCTCTTTTGTAAAACAACTCTTCGCCCTCTTCAATTCTGTGAAAGAAAAAAATTTAAGTAAAAAAAAAAAATTATTAAATTTTTTAATTTTTTTACGTCAAAGGCCTATGGTTAGCTATGACACACTCTGGCTTATTGCTTTTGTAAATAATTCTCATAGAAGATTGCAACCATTGCCAATTATCACATGCAGTCCTAAGTCTGTAGCATATAAGGCCACAACTTCCCGTCTTTAGCACTTAAATAAAGAAAATTTTTAAATAAATTATTTTCAATTTTCTTGATTGAAAAGCATACATTCTTTATGAGCATTAGCGTAGTACTTTAAGTCATCCTGATGGACCAAATCGTATCCTTTTGTCTTAGTATATTCTGAATCCGTATATCCCAATATTTGTTTTCCTCTATTAAAAATAAAATCATTTATTTTTTAAGATACAAAATAAGAAAGAAAAAAAAAAGAATAAAATACTTTGAATCAAGTGATATGGGTTCGAGGGTGACTTTGTGTTTGGACTTGAAAAGTGACTCACGTTGGGGCAATTCGAACAAAGAAGGTGGTCCGAACGGACATGCAATGGCGAACAGAGCCAAAATAGGCTCTTGACTATTTTGGCTTTCATTTTGATTATTGTTTAGCTCATGATTAGCTTTTGAATTTTTGGCTTTATTGTAGGATTTGGCCTGAGGCACATTAACAGACTCGGCATGCTCGCCGAGGCCTCTCTGCCCATGCAGCAGATTAAGTCGGCCGACAATGTCCAGAGTAAGGAAGCCGGACGTATTGTCCAGCAAGCATCGAAATCTAACAGTGAAATTTCTTTCCAAATATTTGGCGTACTCTTTGTTAGAGAGTACTTCATTTAGACTTAAATTTGACTTTTCGGCTGGTAGCTTGGAATCCCATTGCAAGTGTCGCTTGAACTCTTCGCGGTCTTCCGAATGAATCAGCTCAAATACGCTCTGGTGTATTATATCAGACTGGTGAAAGCCTATGTACTGCTCGACCGTGCGCGATGCATAAAACACCTCACTATTCGTGTTTACAATGAACACAAATCCGTTCAGTGACTCGAGAATTGAGTTGCCCTCCGAAAAACTCGGGTCCATATAGTATACCTGCGAGTTTTTGTATTCAGCATCGGGTGCATATGCCAGCGAACTTTTCAAATTAACCTGAAAATAGGCCTTTATTCTCAAATAGCTAACTGCCAGTCTCAAAATTGAAAGCTTGTCCAATTTAGTTAGAATGTTCTGCTCGAATGGAAGCAAGCTGGCCAAATTTTCCAATTCAGCATTCAATCGCTCTCTGTGCCGCTTGCTCGGGTTCGATTTTTGATTCTCTTTTGGTGGATGCTTGTAACTTAAATAATAATCAATTAGTTTTGATTGAATAAAATTATATCTATTTATTTCTTTATTTTTTGTTTAAATTAATTGCACTATAATTTCTAAGAGACTAACAATGTGAGAATTGATCTCAATTGTTTTTAGCACGTAAGCAGGGGGCATTCGTATAAAACTCACTCACTTTTTCACATTTCTTCGTCTTCGTTTGGTAGCATACATTTTTTGTGATAGTGCCAAAGTATCCAGTTTTTTCCGATGTCTAAAAATACCAATGTCAAATATTAAATATAAAATAAGCAATAGTAATAATAATGAACAAAATGAAAATGAAATTAAATAAGAGAAAAAAGAATCGAAAATTCTCATTTGACAAAAATAATCAATCTAGAGACTAAAAATCGATTTATTAGCTAGAAAAAATAATTTTCATTAGTTTAAATATATTTAGATAAACCAATAAAATTTAAGACCTAAGAAAGAGAAAGAGAGAGAGAGTGAGTGAGTGAGTCGAGTGTATGCATTGAGTTTTGGTCTAATTAAATTTGGCAAACTAATCTCTTAATTTAGAAAAATAAATAAATAAAAATACATTCTCGTTGGATTCGAAAATATTTTTTTTAATAATAATTTTTTTTAATCATAAAAAATAATTAATTTTTAGAAAATTAAAAGTCAACTAGAAAAAAAAAAAAAGAAGAAAAAAACAAATAAAGTTTGAGTCCCTGTAGTAAATTGAAAGTTCCCGAAAATATGCCTCTCATTTGATTCAGCTTAGATCTCAATTGAGAATTGATCAGACCTGAGCTAAATTGAAAATGCAAATATTTTTTTCTTCTTCTATTTTTTTTCTTTTTTTAGTTTATTGCTGAGAGCGAATGATTCATTTTCGGTTGACATTAATTACTATCACTATACGACTATATCAATATGTATCTATATATGTATGCATACAGATGATATAAATCAGTATCATGCAATCTATTTGAATCCATTTTATATCTAATCCAGGCATCTAGGAGTAATCTATCGGAAAAGATCGGATTGGGCCGATTTTCCAGCTATTGGCTCCTAGTTGAGATAGAGAACAGGTTCATTAGAGTCGTTTGGACTTAGTGATGTGTAATAATCGAGTAAACAAAAAGATTACGAGAATATCGTTATATACTCGGACAACTAGCGTCAACCATGACAATATCTTGCCATAAACCTAAACTAAAAAAAAACTTTGATCGCAAATAAACAAAATAATTTTATTTTCTCTTAATTTCTTTGCAAAATTCGCAAATAGAACTAAATAATCTTTTAAAACATGAAAACTAGCAAGTTCTCGTGACTGAATATTCCTTTATTTGTGAAGGAAAAAGAAAAATTCCTAAAATTGAAATTAATAACTAAATAAATTGACGTCAGAGTTTATATATTTTTTTAATTTATTTCCTTATATACAAATTCTAGTTTCTTGAGCAACCAAAACGAGAAATAGAAAAAAAAATTCAAATTAAAAACAAAAGACGTTAAAGAGACGAATAGAAATTTCCATTCTAGCTTTGTTTATTTGTTTATCAATCATTAGTAAATGCTCTCATTGGCTGATCTAAATCGATCATCAATATCCAATCGAGTTGGAAAATTTATTTTTATAATAATTAAATCTCACCTTCGATCATAGTTGATTGTTTAAGGCCATTAGATGTTTTGTTCACGTAATCGCTGCAATAATCTTGGTCAAAAATGCTCTTGCTCGCACCATGATCTGATAAAATTTCTATTATTCGAACTAATTGACTTGCTGTAAATTCAAGACCAATTTCCATCAATTAAACAACCATTTTTTCTTCTATTTTCTATTTTTCGATTTTAAAAGCATCTATAGAAATTGTTGTTTAATTGCTCTAAATTAAAAAATAAATAAATAAAATGATTTCCAGTGTTTTTATTTTTGCACTTTTTTTTTTACTTCATTTGAATACTCTTGAAAAATTGTCATTAAAATTAAAAAAAAATTTTTTATCATATTTTATTTGTAACTGTGAAGTTGAGTAAAATTTTATAAAGTTAATTTTTTAAATTAATATTTTTGACCAAAAATGAAAAAAATTTGTTCACAAAATTTTTTTTTACTTTAGCTGTTAATTGTTCAACTTCATCAACTTTTTAGTAATCAAAATTAAATTAAATTTTTATCTTCTGAAATTGAACCTCTTCTATCAATAATAAAAATGTCATTAACTAAGAAAATCTGTTTACAAGCTTTTTTCGAGCATCAATCCATAACAACCGTTTTCTTTTTAATCTAAATTTCCAGTTATGAATTTTTTTTCTAAAATTTATCTTAAAATTTTAAATTCATTTAAAATATTAATTAATGAAATAAAAAAAATGAGTGAAAGAATCGCTAATTGAACGGATAAATCATAGTCTATGTGAGTAATGGAAAATAAAATTTTGGCTGAAAAATAAGAATAAGGTTTAGATTTTGTTTTATTTTGATTTTTAAAGAGCTATTTCAAAAATTTTCGTGTGTATCTTTGGATGTTTGAATTATAAAATTGCGTGTAAAGTTAAGAACAGCTCATATTTTGTTGTTTTTTTTTTTCTACAAAATCATGCAAACCAAGATTATTGAGTGATTCTGTAGTTTAATAAACGAGAGAAATTTCATTTTGATATATCATTTTTTCAATAGATAATTTCTTTCAGGTACCATTTGCATGCAAGTGTGGCATTTTTAATATCAAAAGTCATCTTTTATTGATAGATTTTATGGTAATTTTTTAAAGAGAAAATATAATTGCTATTATCAGTAAATCAGTCGGCTTTTAATTCAGGTAAATCAAAAAATCTTTTTTGTTTCATTTAGCATTCATTTGCCGTGCTTTCGTGACTAAGACCGGCAATATAGCAAAATAGATTGTTGTTCCGTTTAGTTAATTAAAGAGTTTGACTGCCAAAGAGCACAAATCAGATGCACCAGTCAAGTACAAGTCTTTCTCCTCCTTTAAAATTGCAAAGCACCTGTTGAATGAAGCGCATTTGTCACAGCCAAATGAACATGTGCAAGTAAAACTTTGTTTGGTCAAAAACGATGTGCTTACATGAGTTTGTTTTGAAAGTTAATTAATCCTAATTATTTAGAAAAAATTTAGGCAAATTCGCCTAAAGGAAATTGAAATACTAAATTAATTATAGACTTAAATTTTGATTAGAATCTAAAGTCAAATATTCTAGGCATAAAATGCACATTATCCTCGAATAATAGAGAACTATGAAGCTCATGCAAAAGTAAACAAAGCAGCTTGTTGCTTATCTGTTGATCTAGAAAGAAACAGCGACTAGCACACGCGTTTAACCAAGATTGTCGTAAAGATAATTTGATAAATGATCACTGAATCTAAAACATTATCTGTAAAATCGTTCTATTCCAAGGTGTTTGCGAATCAAGCCGAATAATGAAAAGCCTAATGAGCTTTGTAATTATATGACTAAGTATGGTATTTTTTTGTTCAACGAATTTTGCCCATTGTCTTATTTATTAAGTGCTAAAATCTGTTTGATTGTTTGTCTTTGTTTTTTATCGAAAGCCGAATGTTTATATTTGATCATATCTTTGTATTAAAGTCATAAAGTGATAGAAAATATTTATCAATTTAAAAAAATGGAATTCAAAATTATTGAACATGCAAAATTGTTATGAAATAAATGTAAATTCCTCTTGATTAATGATCCAAAAGTTTTTTCTTTGTTACTGAATAAATCAAGGTGTTACAATTTATTTATCTTCTCAATTTTTTTATCTAATCTAAAACTGCACGAGATTCTGTAAGTACTTTGGGCTCATCTTAAAATTAGCGATCAATAGAAAAAATAACAACAGATAAAAATCACGCATCTGCTACTTTCTTAAATAAATAAATTTGCCCATTGGAAAATTATTTTCAAAAATTTGAATGAAATGGATTTAATTAAGGTAGAAAAAATTGATTCATTTTTATTTATTTTTTTTCTAAACTAAAATATTTATATGCATTGAGCAATAATTTTTCAGATTATAAAAAATAGCTCATTTTAAAGAAACTTAAAAAATAAATAAATAAATAAAATTGAATTTAAATCAATAGGATAGTCTGAGGAAAAAAAAAATCGGTTAAAAAACAAATCAATACAATATTTTTTAGTATAAACCTTTGATAAGTGTACAATTTTATTGATTATTTTCGTTTTTTTATTGAAAAAAAATTAAAATCTTATTAAGAAATAAATTTCAAGAATGTTAGATAATAGTTTTTGAATATTTTTGCCTAAAATTTTTTGAAGGTTTTATAAATTAAAATAATTATTATAGATAATCAGAAAAACCATCAACTAATTGAAATTTTTAAAAATATTACATATATTACATAAGAAAAGCTAAAGATAAATATCCTAGTAAAAATTATTTTTCGTTTTTAGACTATTTTTGACTATTTTTATACTCTTAGTACGAGTTAGCTATTTCTTGGCTTAGTGAATTCCAATAAGGTGAAATTCGGTTTGTGAAGAAGTGTTCTCATCGACCTTTCAATTGGTTTACAAGTTGTTTTATTAATCTTTTGTTTGCCTTCTTATACTAGTTGATGGTCCATCTAATTTAGTTGCTGGGGCTAATCCAACAGACACCGTCCAGTTGAATATATATAGTCCTCTTTGTATTTTGTCTTAGTCATTATAAAATTCAAGAAATTCTACTTTGAATATGTCAGGCCCCATCTAAAAAATGCTTGGAATATCATTTTTATAATTCAGAATTATTAAATAATTTACTAATTGCAAAGTTTTTACACAGACTAAATTTGGGTGATACAAACCCTGTATCAACTGATACATTTTGCACAACGATCTTTAGGCCCTTAGAAAAAAGTCTTTTTATTTTTTATTTTAAATCTGTTTTTTTATTTTTTGTTTTTTGTTCCAAAATTGACAATTTCAAAAATTTTATGTTATGTCTTTCTCAAGGATATTTGATTTTAAGTGTAGTAGATCCAAGCATTTTTTAGATGGGGCCTGACATATTCAAAGTAGAATTTCTTGAATTTTATAATGACTTGATCGATTTAACTTCATTACCTTTCATTTATCAATACAGACCATATAAGGAGAGATTGAAGCATCTAAACCTTACAAAAAATTTTGTCATCAAATATCGTCTATGCATTTAGAAATTTTATTAAGAAACTATTTTTTGAGAAAATTTTTCTCGAGAATTTGCCATATAAACAAAGATGTCAGTAAATTAGAAAAATAATTGCAATTTGATAAAATTAATTATTTTTTGTGATTTTTTCTTTTTAAAAAAAGATTGCTAATAAAGATTTCAAACAAATAACAATTTTATTTTTATTTATGCTGTATTTTATATACCTTTAAAAAACTGATCTAAAAATTAGCTTTATTATTAACAAAAGAAATATAAAAGTTTTCAGAGAAAACTTTCCAATGAATCTATTAAAAAAAATTAGAAACCTTGTTAAAAAAATGGGTAAAAAAAGAGTTACCAATGAAGTTAGATGTTAGATAGGTGTAGGAAAAATGTGACATCTTGGTCGATATCTTTGGATTTGCTTACAAACTAAATCACAAGAGCTTTAGTTAAAATGGAGCATATATATCTGCTTTATCGAATGGATTTTTTACTTAATTTAATTATGATTTTATTTTTTTTAAATGTGAAAGAACAAATTTTTATAAAGAAGATATTTTTTAAAGTTTTAAAAATATTTTATAAATCATTAATTAGGGTTCATAACTAAAAGAGAAAGCAAAAAATTATGAATTAAATAAACATTAGAAAATTGTACAAAATTAACAAAAAATGATTATTTACTGCTTAATTAGAATTAATCTAATTACTGCTGAAATTAAATACTGCTAAATTTTATTTCAATTTATAAAAATTACTTCTATTCTATTCCTTTTATTCATAATAAAAACAAGAACTATTATTCGATTTTAAAATAAAATTAACTGTTAACAATTTTTTTTTGCTAGAAAAAAAAATTTAGCAAATTCTTCAAACTAACCGAATTTTGCATAATTATTTTTTTCAAAAGAAAAATTTTACTTTTTATAATTTTCTGTGTACAAAAATTTAAATTAAAAATAAATTTATGCTTTCAATAAGAAAAAAATTAATTTGTAATTAAACTAATTTATTATATTAATTAAGAACTTTACAATTAGTTATTGTCTTTCAAGCAAACTTTATATTATTGCTTTGATATTCATAAATTTTCAAAGCTATTTTCCTAGATGTTTATTTGTTTCAAATTAAATGTTTTTCAATTAAATCTAAATTTAATGTATATTTTTAAGTACCAAAATTTTCGCAAAAAATTTTGTATAAATAGCTATGAGAAAAATAAAAAAATAGACATTAAAAATGAATTTTATTAGTTCACCACTAAATGGTTACGATTCAAGCATAAATAGACTTAGAATCATAAATCCGATGCGTAACATGCCAATTAATGGTGCGAATTCCTTTCGATCATACAAATCGTATAACACAATGCAATTTCAACGTTACCTTATTAGACTTCCAAACGGGGAAATAATTGTACAATAATTTTATTTAATAATTAAAATAATATATTTTTTTCATTTTAAATGACTTTCCAATAAAATAATAATTATATTTTATAAATAAACCTTCTTATAAATAAATTATATTTTATAAATAAATTACAGATAAAATTCTAGACCTTTTTTATTTGAAAGCTTTTTTAAATTGATTCATTTTAAAAATCTATAATTTTAATGATTTTGCAAAGCTTTTTAAATTGAAGCTATTTTCAAAAATAAAATTAAATATAATGCATTTTCTAGCCCATAAAACCGTGTTTTATGCCAACAGAGGATGGTTCAAAACCCACTGAGATTGGAAAAATCTTGAAAATATCTCTGAATTACGGAGCATTCGTAAATTAAAAAACGGGGGACCAGTTTGTAGTCGGTAATAATTCTGTTGTAGATGATCAACCCGATACAGTGAACTCTATGTCAAAAAAGGAGACGAGCTCCTCTCCATTATCGGCTAAGAATAGAAAAGGGCTTTTATTATAAGGTACTTTTGGTTTCTTAGAACTTTTAAAATTTCAACAAAAAAATTTTTGGTTAGATACTTTTCTTTCTACATTTATATATTGGACCAAATTAGCACAATTTTTTTTGCCGCAAGTTTTGAAAAATTTACTCACATTGTCAGTAGTTCTATGACGCTTATTACTCGATTGAATGCCAAATACTAAAAATGGTCTAGAATCCAGTCATGAGAAAATAAAGAAAGTGATTCAACTTTTAGCTGAATTTGTTTTTAAATTTATTTATTTATTTAAAATATAATTTAGGCAGGATTTGTTTTTAAATAAATCAGTTGAAAAAGTAATAAAGTAAAACCAAATTATTGTCAATTATTTTTGTTTAATAAAGTTTATTAATAATTGAAAAATTTGATAATTTAGATGTAATTTAAATAAAAAAGGTGTATTTTTTTAAAAATAAGTATAATATTAGTGATATTATTAATATTTTAATTATTTTATTAGATGATATTAAACAGATATTTTATACTCAATTCAAATTTGATGCTGCAACACATCGAGTTTTCATCGATGAAGAGTGAACAATTTCAGAAGGATTCATCTATGAAAATTAGAAATTTCATCGGTTTTTATTTTTTATTTATCAATTTAAATTATTTACAAATTTTATAAAAATATTAGTGGAAAAATGCAATATATAACAATAAAATGTTGATAACATCTTTTCAAAATCAGAAATGCAATAAACATTTTTATTAAAATTTCAAAAATTAACTTAGTGTAATTAAAAAAATAAGAACATTATTATTAGTAGCTTATAAGTTGCTACCATTTGAAGATTATTTTAAACTTCTCGTTTTTCGATTCGATTCTTTTTGTTTAATTGTTTTTTTTTTCTTATTTTTATCATTCTTAAAAAAATTCCTCTATTCTTTGAGCTTCATTTATAAACATTTGATTCAAAAAATAGACACGTTATTGCCATTATCAAGTTTAAATGCTACCAAATAAATAGTATTTAATATTCAAAGTTAATGGGGTTATTTTTATGATAAAGAAATTTTAATAAAAGAAATGCTATAATTTCAAAAATATATAAAAAATAAGATACATTTTTATCACTATTAGATAGTTCAAGGTTTTTTTTTAGAAAATATTTTTTAGTAAAAATAAAATTTTAAGAAAAGCTTTTAAAAATTAAATACTAAACAATTTTTAATTTGAATTATTTATTGATAATCATCCGTGCTTCCTAGTGTTGGACAAAAAAAATTTTAACTTAAACTTTTTGGTTTCGATGATTAAAAAAATGGATTGTAATTAAATGAAAGCTAGTTTGGTTGTTAAAATTGATCTGAATTAAAGACTAAAATAAACGACAATAGCTCAATACGCTTTGAAAATTTCATACTCAACTCAGCTTTACTCAAAACTCGTTTTTTATTATAGTTTTTAATTATAAAAATAAACACTGAATGCAAGAAATAAACAAGCACGTTATACCATGCTTTTAAAAAAAATTAACAATTAAATTTAAAAGCGAAATTGAACTTCATTCATAAATAGCTGCGCATTATGTAAAAAAAAAACCAAAAAAATAAATTAGAACCCAATATTTCCTAATATTTCAAAAAACCTTGAAATTTATACCCATTTTTTATTTTTTTAAAATAAAAAAAATTTTATTTTATTTTAATTATTCAATTTAGCAAAAATAATAATTTTTTTTTAAAACAGAAATTATATTTGGTCTAATGATAAATAAACAAAATCAATTAATAAAATGCAATCGACGATTCATATTTCAAAATTAGATCCAAGTCCTGGTGCCAAGTCTGTCAAAGACTCTCAATTTAATTTGAAAAAACTTATAGAAAATTACTCGAATGAAGTTAATAAACACGAGTTCGACTATTTTATCAGTGTCTTAAAGCAAAAGCAGTCAAATTCCGATTTTTTAGCAAAGCTTTTAAAGGAATTGAGACATTTGGTCGATCGTTTAGAGCCCAATAAATTCGAAAATAGTTTCATAAACATTATTTTTTACGAAATAAAATGGGCTGAACATTCTGCAAATAAAATAATATTGGATTCTTTGTGCGAATTTCTGATCGACTTAAACAGTGCCTATACCAGTTATGTACATAAATGTCTTGGAATGATGATAAAAATGTTTACGCTGACGGCAGAGAATAATGTGAATAACGAAAACATGTATTCCCTAGCTCATAAAATGATCCAAAATTTGGTCAAAATAGCACCAACAAGTAAAAGTTACATTATTAAGCTTTGTGAATCAATATATCCATACATGATTAAGGATACACCAATACAAGAAGCCTATATCAAAAATCTTCTAAGACTTGCCGATCAATTCAAGGATCTTAGGCTTGGTATTTTAGAAATATGCATACAAAAAATATTAAAGATTGACGTAAACTCGACCAGGGAACAGATTATTGAGGCTGAAGTTCCAAATGACGATCAGCTCCTACAGGAAAGTCAAATAATTCCAGACGAAAAGTTGCAAAAGGGTATGAAACACCCTTTAGCTGACAGATTGGATGTAAAAATGAACTGTGTGTATGAATACATTAGAGAAAAATGCATAGATCCGATAACCAAAGAGCTAAATTGGGAATCATGCAAGTCAATTTATAAAGATTTGCTATATACTTTTGACAAATATATATTATTCACTTATGGATCCAGTCATGTTCAATTTATTATGTTTTACATATGTAGCTTTAGAACTCTATTGAGTGAAGGGTTTTTAGATTACTTGTGGAAAAAATTCAATGCCACCAACTCGTGTGCCATTACCAAACAAATATGCTCCTATTATATTGGTTCATATCTGGCCCGAGCTAAATACATACCAATGACGACATGTGTGGCTACATTGCAGTTAATGGTAACGTGGATCCATAATTATATAGAAAAAAACACCAATAGTCCAAATATATCCAATTTTGAAATGAACAGAACATTTTATGCTCTTTGTCAGACAGTTTTTTATGTGATAATATTCAGAAATCGGCAATTGTTCAATGGTAGCAATGGTAATGAAAATTCAAAAATGATTGAATTGGTAAAATCATGGAAATTGAATGAAATTATTTCAAGTAAATTAAATCCGCTGAGATATTGTTTGCCAACTGTGCGAAAAAAATTTGCCCGAATAACCTACGTTAACCAAATAGCTTATTGCTATGCAATCATAGATTCTAATAGTAGAACGTCATTACCTGTCAGCGGTCAATCTAGTTTAAATATAAGAATGTTTTTTTCAAATCAGAATGATTCTTTTGAGAACAAAAAAGAAAGTTCAAAAAACGCTTCGTTACTAGATAACCCATTGGATTCATTTTTTCCTTTTGATCCATATTTGTTAAATAGATCTAAAAATTTTATAGAAAAATTTTATGTCGAGTTTAAGGATATATATAGTGAATATTTGGATGAAAGTAGTGACGAAGAGGAAGAAGATGAAGATGACGAATTAAGTGAAAATGATTATGATACTGATGAAGAAATAAGCCGCTCAGATAAAACTGACATGGACACTGAAGAGTCAGATGATAACAAAAATCTTCGCATGAAAATTAATATGGAAAGATTAAGCAATAATTTTTTCGACTCAGATCTTGAAGATTCTATTGATGGTTGAAAAAATTTATTGATTTAAAAAAAAGGGAAATTTTTTTTATTATCGAAACCAAGATTTCAATAATGTAATGAAAATGCTGGTTGTTTAGTCTTGTATCAATATGTTAATTCTTTCTTAACATCGCTTAAACCTTTGATTATGTTATTTTGATTGTTCACATATCTAAAGTTATTTATTTTATTTTTGAATTTTAATAAACTTTTGAAAAAATAACTACATATTTTTAGTTTTCAATATGCAAATAAATCAGAAATTTTATTTGATATTTTGTATTGTAAAAAATCTTTGTTTTAACGCCACATTAGTTACCAAAAACAAATTTTAAATGACATTATTAAGAGACATTTTTTTTATCTTTTGGCAGAAATCATTAGTCTCGAAGCAAAATCAAAGAAATAATTGATGAAATTAATAATTCATTTACTTATGGGATGAAAAAAAAATTTTATTTCTTATTTTTTAAGATTTTTGCGACTTAGAAATGGTGCTTCAGTGTCAAAATTTAAGACAACTTTAAGAGAGCAAGTCAAAAAAATTTTGAAAGCTCTTTTTTTTAAATTAAATTTACTTTTTTTATTTACATTTTAATTGACAGCAGATTTAAAAAAATGTTTATAAGATATTATCTAATAACATAATGGATCTAACCAATCTTCAAAAAAGTAAGCAGAGAAGTGTCCGATTCAGATGATCATCATAAACTAGAGAGTGTAAATCTTGTGAACAATCCTAGCATAAATGCTGAAAAAAGAATCTCAGATCTCACAATAGAATTATTTACAGAGAAAAAACAAAACAAGTTTCAACCACGATTTAATTTCCTCACAAAGAGTGTTGAGAAAACTTGTTATTTTAAAATATAACTGAATATATTAGTGTTGAGATCCGTACACACGGTCATTAAACCACTATTTTAACGGTCTCAAATTTTGACCGCTTAATACGGTTAGCTTAAAACAGGCGACCAAAAATACGGCCAGCGAATTTTACTCAAGCATCATCTTTGTGGATTAGATGTCTCAATGATAGTCTCCACGAAATTCATCTTGTACAACGAAACTTCAGGATCAATCAGGAATTTATTTGATTATTATTCTTTCTTCTTTAAATTTTAAAAGCTTTAAGTATTGCACATAAATTATGACCAACCAATGTTTTTCATAGTTATTCATTAAAGCTTAATAATATTTAATTTTCTATTAAAAGTTTATTAAATAAAAATTGATTTGATTTAACACTCAGCTGAAAAATTGAAAGAAAATGAAGACCAAAAAAGCGTCAATAAAAAAATCTTCAAAAAAAGTTTAGACGCTTTTAAGAAAAATTAACAACACTAAGCTTCATGACTGAAACATATTCACAATAACATTGTATTCAAAACAAATATTTAATTTCGCGACAAATTTTTATTTAAATCAGGATTAATCAAACAAAATTTTAGTTTTTTTTTTTAGGTTTCATTTAAATTAAATAGTTGATTTCGCTTTTAAAAATAAACTAATAAAATAAAAAAGAATTCAATTTTTTTCAGAATTTAATAATGGAATCAAAACACACATGAGAAAATGTAAAACAACACTAAATAACATCAAAATAGACTTGACTTAAAACCTTTTTTTTTTCTTGATTCTTAAAAAAAAAACATATATATATATAAAGTAATTCACAGACATAGTACTGTAATAATCGGTGTATGCCACTAACTGTGCCATTTGTATTTATTCAATAAACCAAACTAAACTAATGTTAAGTTAGTAATGTTGTAAAAAAATAGAATATTACAACTTGAGACATATTATGGGTCAACATTCAAAAACGTATGTCTTAAACTAAGTTATTTTAAAAATTTGAATTCTTAACTGTCAGATTATACTTTTAGATATTAGACAAAAAAACATATAGTTTGGAATCTATTAAAAAATGTCTAATACTAGTAATCTCCTAAAGGAAAAAAATAAAAATTTATTAACACGGTCTACGACGATAAACTCTTCAAACAGCAAAATTAAAAGTACTCTAAAAACAAAGAGAAAATATTCAATAAAAATTTGATTAATATTTTAGATTCTCATTTAGCCAGCCATCTGAATTCAATTAACCATACACCTACAAATGCTCGCACTAAAATTCAGCTTGGTTCTTCCAAAATCGACTCGTCAAAAAAGTAAATTTTTATAAAATTTTGAAACAAATTTTTCAATTAAATTTTGAAGAAAAAAAACACCCATTTTTACAAAAATAGCCACCCTTAATTCAATAAATACAGCCACACCAACAACAAATAAAATACATGCTAATTCAAATATAAGATCAGGATCTTCATCAAAAAACTCATTCGGAATCAATCCCATATGGTTTGATATAAATAAATTAAACTATTTTTTTAAATTTAAATACAGTAAAGGTGTTGATTATTCTGAAATAATGCAAAAAAAATCTCAATATGGCTATACTGGGCCAGGATATAGTAAAAATAAATTGTAATTTTTTCAAAAATTTAATAAATTATTAACAAGTTGTTGAGTTTGACTGTGATTCGAGGCATTTAAGAGGATTAAGAGTCGAAAAAGGTCTTTGGAAGGTTACTACAAGAGCAACTAATAAAGTATTGTTAATGGTAAAACATGATTGAATAAACTTTTTCGTTTTTATTAAGAACACAGAAGCTATTTTGGGAATTGGAATGAATTATACCAGAATTGATGAACCAGAAAGATTTACACCATTAAAACAACTAACTAATGTTGGATTTAGATAATTTTAAATTAAACTAATATAATTTTGATTTTTAGTATGATTTCACTTACAATCCTAAGTCAGAATTTTCGAGTAGTTTGAGAAAAAATCTATTGTCAAATTTTAGCAATGATGACATGAATTTGGAAGCTAAGTCAGTTGTAAGAATTAATATTAGAAAAAAAATTAATCAATAAAATATTTGTTAGAAGCCAAAAAAATGTTTAAAATGGGCTGAAAATTTGGAAATAATAGAAGAAAAAACTCAAAATTTTCCCTCGAATTTCGATGAACCCAGTGAAGAATTAAACAATTCCAATGATTCGCTAAAAGTTGGCAAAAAGCTAAGAAAATCACTATCAATGAGCGATATAAACGACATTATTGCAGAAATAGGAAAAGATGATGTAACTGTAGAAGAAGTTGATTCTACTAAAACGGTGATAAATGATTTGGAACCTATCAAGGAAAACTTGAATGTAACCTATGATAAAAATGGAGAAAAATCGAATGCTCCAGTTTCTCAAGTAATTCACTATGTTGTTCATTTGTCACCTACTAAAGTGACTAATTCGTCTTTCATGGATTCGGCAGTCAGCACCAACTTGGTAACGCCAAATTTTAGCTTTCCTTCATTAAGTCCAGTGAAAGATTTAAATGAAACTCAGACTTTGAGCGTTAATCCAATAGCAAATTCAATTACACTGGAAAAAAATAAAACTGAATGCGAAAACCAGGATTTGGAGAAAAATCTGAATCAATTTGTTGAAAATTTTAAAATATTTTTTATTGAAAAAAATGCTGAACAAGATGATCAGTTTGTTTTAAAACAAGATTTTGTAAAATCAATCAATGACCAAAATAGGTTAAATATATTGCTTAAATTAGATCAAATGGAACAAATGATTCGGCAATTAAAAATGGATATCTTTAAAGCTTATAACTCAAACAACTGACTGATTAACAATTGAATTAAAAACATTTAAATAAATTAGGTAAAAATTGCATATAAAATTGAATCGTATTAATTTTAAAGAAAATTTTTCTATGGACATTTTCTTTTTTTGAATTATTGCCAATTTTTATAGTGACTATTTTTTATTCAGATTTAAATTTTTTTTTTATTGAATAAAATTTTTTAAAAACCAAAATTTGTTTAGTTTTAAATTTTTTTTTAGAACAATAATGCATAAGTTGATTCGGGATCAATAAAAATATTTAAATTTTCATCGTTCCTTTTAAAAGATTTATCACAAAGCTCTATTTTAAGAGTTTTTTGTTGAACTAAACAAGATTAAGTTATTATTTAGATAATCTGATCAATAAAATCTTTAACTGAATTTTGAAACCTGTCAAAATTTGATTATTTAAAATAATAAAAATCTTCTCTTAAACTTTAAAAAGATGTCTGAATACTAAATTTAATCTAATTTTTTAATTGCTGAAAATTTTATCTTAAAAATATCTAATTTAAGTATTCATAAGTCCTAGAGCTAAAAACAATCGAGGATAGATCAAACAACTTACAAATTGTTCATGTTATAAATTAAATTTTAACATTTTTTTTCTTCTACATATTTTTACGTAACAATTGGGTTCAAACAAAGGCGTAAGCCATTCAGAAAAACCTAGGGAACCCTCTAAATTATATTTTTGATAAAATAATAAATAAACTTAGTATCAATGAAAACAAGCAATTGATTGTAATTTTTTCGGTTGATTGATAATTCATTTTATAAAGTCTCTAAACTTGATATCACGATTTTATTAGTACTATTAGTTAAAATAAATTGCTTTAAGAAATCAATAAAAGGCAAATAATCAGGAAAAGAATGCTTTTAACTAAACGGAAAAATAGTATTTCACCAATTAGACTGAAGTTCAATTAAAAGCTTTTTTCTTCTTTTTATTCTAAAAACAAAAAAAAAGTCTTTAAAAGGTTCTCTAAAAATTTTATTTAAAAATTTTCGAGAATTTCAATGTGATGTTAGAATGAAATGGGAATTTGTTTATTAAATTCAATTGAAAAAATTAAATTCTTAGTTTATTTTGAAACCTTTTTTAAAAAAAAAGCATTTAAATTAAAAAAAAACAAAATATACATGTAAAAAAGCTTGATAAAACGGTTGATAAAATGATTCCAAATACTAATTCATAACAAAGAAAATGAGTTTTTTTTTTCGTTCTCAATAGATAGTTAATCTTAAACTATTTCGTTTAAATGCATAAAGAAGATAGAGAATATATTTTCAAAAATTTGCTATTGAATATTTTAAAATCATGACTAGTTTTCTATTTAGGTGAGAACTTTGAAATACATTTAACATAAAAATGATTAAAATTTAAGCGTATTAATTTAAAAAAAATTGATTTTATAAAATAAAGATTTGATATTTTTAGTCAATATTTTGATTTAATATAACAAATTTCAAATTTGATTTTCATATTTTTTTAATTGGTTACAAATTTTTTAAATAAATGAAAAAAAAAATCCATCTATTTGGGAGTTAAATTAGTTTGATTAATTTTTTCTAAAATCTTTTCAATCACGCAATTTAAATAGTAGTTTTGTATTTTGATTCTTTTCTGTTGTGAATTGTAAAAAATTTCCGCCGTCGAACAGCAACTCTGAATTTTTTCTAAAATCGAAAGTGTTTGTTCTTTAGCATATTCAGCAAATAAAAACCTAAATTTCCTTAATTTCCGTTTCATTTGTTGATAAGAAAAAATGAAAATAAGCTTATTAAATCTTTTATGTTTAAACATATTTTTGATCTAAGATCTCTGATAATATTTTTATTTATTTATTAAAAGATAACTGAGTATTCAGATGTGTGTGACTTATTTTGAAAATAAGAAATTAACTAAATATCATGACAAAAATATTTTTCAGAAAATTGATCAAGTTATTTATCTTTTTATTAAAGCCATTTTTGACGAAATTTTACAATTATTTGAATTAAACGATAATTTTAGTTAATAAAAAAACTATTCTCTTTAAATATTTAGTTGGAAAAAAATTATTAAAAGACTCTTTTAGAGCTAATTTTTTTTTCTTATTAGTACAAAAAATCATATTGATTTTTTGGACAAAAAGTGTTTTAAGTTGATCGTCTCAGGGCTTATTATACTCAATCTGAGCTAAATAATTTTTTTTTGAATATATTTTAATAATTTAAAAGCTTTTCTAAAAAATGTTGATTATAAAGCTAAGATCTTGATTTAATGGCTTTAAATAAATCATTATCACTATATTTAACGGAAGAAATGCAATTAGTTCTAATAGAAAAAATTGCTAACTTAAGTCAATAGTCTTTAAAAAAATTCAAGTATCAATTTTTTTGGAATTTTGAAAAGAAATAAGCTTTATTGCATGAAATTATGATATGAAATTTTTCCATATTTTACATGTCAAAAATGACTTAATACGGCCATCATGAGACTATATGAAGCAGTTAATCATACCTAAACTTTTTCTATATTTTAATTAAGTTATTGTCTATGAAACCTTAAGCGAGGAATAAATCAAAAATCTCATAAAATTTCTAATTTATTAATCAATCAATAAAATAAATAGATTTTTTTTAAAAAAAATTAATTGAAAATTTTATTTGAAATAAAAAAAATATTGACGATTATTTGATTTTAGATCGGAAATATTTTGTTTATCTACTAGATTTTTATTAATTTAAAAGTTAACATTATTTTAATTAACCGTCAACAAATATCAATAGTAATTCTAAAATTCTAAATCAATTTGAAATTTTACGTCTTTCTTTTCTCAAATGAGCTAAATAGATAAATAATTTATGGCTTTCAAGGTTCAATTTATTTAACTATCTCACTCTATTGTATAGTTTAAATATTCGCATCACAAATGATATCAAAACTTATGCTGTTTATTACAATGTTTTAACATTTTATTTACTAAATTTGTTATACAATATCGTGGTCTTAATTAGTCGATTCTAATTTGTAATTTTTCTCAATTTACCTTGGAACAATTTGCAAGAAAAATATAATTTTTCTATTCGAATTAATTATTAATATAATCTCTAACTAAGAAAAATTTGTATCAGTTACTAGCCAATTAAGCAAAATTCTAATTTTTATTTTAAAATGAAATCGATTTTATTTTAGATAAGAGCGATTAGTTTTAAATATCTTAAAAAATAGCATGGCATGTCTTTAAATTAATTTTTATCAATCATTTGCTTGAATAAATTGTAAAAATTATGAAATTTAATTATTTTTATTTTATAAAGATGTTTTATCTATTAGATTGAATAGTCAAAATGAATTTTTCAAAAAAAAAAAACATCCTATTAGAGAAATTATATTTAGTTGCAATTATTACATTCTATTTTCCGATTGTATCTTCATGGGAACATTATTCAGGCATTAAAAAAGAGAGTGCTAAGCAAGCAAACAATAGAAATTTTGCTGAAAATCATGAAAAAATTGTTTATGATGAAAAGGCCTATTTTTCAAATACGATCAATGCCCGAAGTTTGTACTCAAATGACGCGTGTCATTTAAATATCGAATGCAGTAAGCATGACGCCACTCAATTGAGACTACCCATTCACGGTCCTAAAGGTGACCAGGGACCTCCAGGTATAATGGGTCCAAAAGGCGAAAAAGGAGAACCTGGAATTGCTGGTATTCCGGCTAGAGAACCGCCTGCACCAAATTTTTCTGCATTTTTTGCTTCTTTAACAAAAAATATTGGTCCTTTTAAGCAAGATCAAGATTTAATTTTTACATATGTCATTACTAATTTTGGTAATCATTACAATTCAAATTCTGGAGTTTACACAGTACCTTTCAATGGCGTTTATCAATTTTTTGCAACTATTTCAGCAACTGGAAGACAAAAAGTAGCAAAATTTTCTTTTTGTACGATAAAATTTTTTTTTTACATTTTAGGCTGGTGTAAATATAATGAAAAATGGAGTTTCTATTTTAATTGTTTGGTCTGAATCAGAACCATGGAGCACAACCACTCAACCCATTATTCTGCATTGTAATCAAGGCGATAGGATCTATTTACGTATTCAAGCTAGAGCATCTCATCTACATGGATATTTATATTCAAGTTTTGGCGGGTCTTTGCTTTTTGAAGAAATTTCTCCTTTTTAGAAATTTGAATATTCGAAAATTTTTTCGCCAAATTGATTTTTAAAAAATGCGTTTTTTTATTTAAATTTTAGTTTTTGTAAAGTTTAGTTAAAATTATTTATTAGTAAAAAAAAAGTTTAAAAAAAATTTACTTTTTATTAGATATCCAAAAAAACTTCAAAAAATTTTCAAGATATTTTGCTATCGTTTATTTTAATTTATCACAAAGTGAAATAGTTTTGTTCAATTTGTATTGAATTTATCAATACGAAATCGAGCGTAATTTTTATTTGGCTAATTCTAGGTATAAGCATTGATTGACTTGTTTAGCATTTTGTTACTTAATTATTCAATTTTTAATAAAATCATCCTATCTTATGACAAAAATAAAAATGAAAACTTTTATTTTATAATCCATTTAATTTAATTTAATAAAACTATTAAGCTAAAAAAATAATATTTATGAACAAAAAGTCTAGAATTATGAAATTTAAATTTAAAATCAATTTAGATCAAAAAAAGAAGACTTAAAATAAAGAGAAATTTGTTCATAAATATAAATTAAATTAAATTATAAATAATTAATCAGTTAATATATATATTTTTTTATTGTAATAAAAAAAATAAATAATTCAACAAAGGAAATTGTATACTTTATTTAAGTAAGCATGCTATTGTTTTTTAAGCTTTTTTTCAAGCTGGCTCTAAAATTAATGGAATTGTTCTAGTCAAATTTTAATTTAACAAAATATAAATAAAATACCATGTTTTTTTAAAAAATGATGTTTGTCAAGTATTTCTAAAAAAAACAACAACTATTAATCAACAAAAAATAAGAAAATTTAATAAATTTAAAATTGAAAATTTAGCTTATTCAAAAACTTCTCAGTTGAAAAATTTAAACCGATTGCAATAAAATATGTTTATATGATCAGGTTTTCCATCAAAGCTGAATTATGATACCAGATAAAGGAAGATAAGAGCTTTTTTTTTACCCTGTTCTATCCTAGTAAAGCTCGTACAGGCGAGCGGTTTGTGTATTAGTCATGCAAGCGGACGATCGAGGGTTCAAACCTGCTAAGGTTGAAAAAATCTTCAAAATATCTATGCAATACCGAGCAAATGTTTGAAATCCTTTTATCAAAAAATGGAAGACCGGTTTCGACTTATTGTAATAATAACTGTGGTGTAGATGATCAACTCGATGCATTAACCACTGTGTCAGGTCAAAGATGTTGCTCAAAACATTCCTGAAAAAGGAGATAAGCGCCTCCCCATTATCCACTAGGATAGAATAAGATTAATTATCATTATTATCATTATTATTATTCTATCCTAGTGGATAATGGGGAGGCGCTTATCTCCTATCTTATTCTATCCTAATAGATAATCGGCAAGTTCTCATCTCCTTTTTCAGGAATGTTTTGAGCAACATCTTTGACCTGACACAGTGGTTAATGCATCGAATTGATCATCTACACCACAGTTATTATTACAATCAAGTCGAAGCCGGTCTTCCATTTTTTGATAAAAGGAGTTTAAACATGTGCCCGTTATTGCATAGATATTTTGAAGATTTTTTCAAACTCAACGGGTTTGAACCCTCGATCCTCTGTTTGCATGACTAACACACAAACCGTTCGGCTATACGGGCTTTAGATAAGAGATAAGAAATTTCAGGAAGCATCGGCGCAGAAACTATACCCAAAAGTAAAAAAAATATATAAATTTAAAAGCTCGATATCGATAATTTAAATAATTAGCTATGTAATTCTATGAAATTTTATTTTTTTCAAAAAATATTTAAGTTTTAGTTTTTTTAAAAGGGGTCTAAAAAACCTGTCGAACTTTCTAGCGCTAAGTTTTATCAGAAACTTCAATTTACCTTTAATTATCTCAAAATGATAGAATAATAATATATCTTAAAAATTTTTATTTCATTAATAATAAGATTTTTATTTAATTTTTTAAAAAAGCCATTCAATAATATTTATTTAAATTTAGATTAGAAACCTTATTAAAATGCATCTATCAAATATTAACCATGTTTAGAAGACTTTGCAGATTCAAGCAGAACTTAGATTTCGGGCTTGTCTAAAAACTTAACAAATTCTACATAAAATAGTTAAAGAGCAGTACAGGACCGTTAAACACTTTGGCCAAATGTATTAGTCTATTAAAACAACAAGTTCGCTAATTAGAAAAACCCATAATTTTTGCTTTTTAAAAAATTTTTTT
>PJRA01000508.1:1224281-1244068 GCA_016987375.1 Brachionus koreanus | reverse complement strand
AGAAAGACTTATTTTTTTTTTGACGGCGTGCCACTTTTGGTTTTACTCTTATTTGAATTTAAAGACGACGATGTATTGACTAAAGCAGTGTCGTTCAAATTCGAAGAAGATGACAATTTTGTCTGAATATTATTAATAAAATCCTGAGATAAAACATCGCCATTGTTCCGTCTCATTTGATACAACTGTCTAAATTTTTCATCAGATGAAGAATTTTTGTCTTTATCCCGTTCCCGACTGCTGCTATTTCTATGGTGATTAATTTTGTTATGCATCAATTGTGGTAGACTCGTTTGTGAAGCTAACGAACTTGGCAGCTTAGGCGGAGGTTGATTAGGAACTGGAGGCGGTAGAGGAGTCGAATTTTGACTAGAACCCAATGGAGGCGCAGATGGAGTTGGTCTGGGTGACGCAGAAATTGTTGAAGTGGCAGTTGTTTGAGAGTTTACGTCACTGTTAAGCTTTAAAGGTATTAGCTGGCAAGTTGAGGAAGAAGATGCCGTGGATGATGTCGACGTGGTCGTAGAGGTTGAAGTAGTCAAAGGATTTTTTTTTGATTGCTTATTTTTTCTAGATTCTTTTTTTGGAGATTTCATCACTTCAAAAGAAATTATTTCAATATTTTCGGTGTCTCGGCTCTTGTTTCTTTTTCGCCTCGGTCTCGGGCTCTCGTTGGATCCTACCGAATAATTCAATTGCTGATTGGTGTCATAGTTGTTATTTGAGTGTCGGCCTGATTCGACAAGAAGAAAAGTGTCATTGTGGCCACCGGTTCCTATGTCGTCAGAGTCTGTGCTTCTTGAGCTCGAGTTGTAATTTTGACTGTGTTTGTGGTGACCTGTGCTTTCAATCTGCGATTTTAAGCGAATTTTTTCCAAATTTGCGCTTCTCTTTTTTCTACTTCCGCGAATCACTTAATAAAAAAAATTAATAAAATTTTTTTTTTTCTAAATATCAATTTTTAAGGGGTTATTTGAAGCTTTTTAAAAATGTTAGAAAAAAGTCAACACACACAAAAGCTTAGACTGTTATTTTATTTTAAAGAGCTAGGAAAATAAAAAGAATATTTTGATTAAAAATTCTCAAATACCTATTCTAGGTTCATATGCTGGTATCCCTTTATCTGACACATTTATGTTTATTTATCACAAAAACATATTTTAGTAATTAAACACTAGCTGATTTAAAGCAAAAAAAAGTATTCTTATAACTATTGTATTTATTGGGACCCATTTTTGTGTTTTGAAAGTAAAATAAGAAGCTAATTAGACAAAATAAAGCGTAAAACATGCACTAAGAAAATCAGCTAATGTTTTTGAAGTTAAGTAAAAAACAACTTACATTTATGCCAAGATTCTCTATGGTCATAGGTTCGAGCAGTGATCAAAAATTGAATTAGTAAACTTATAATGAGCATGATAAAAAATGAGCCAAAAATAGTCCATGTGTACCAGCACAGTCTGTCGTGAGCGGATGAGTACAATCTTAGGACAAGTCCTAGAGCTCCACTAGACTGGCCAAGATCAGACATGGTCGAGTTTGGTTTGGAAGAGGTGCGCGCCATTTTTGTGGTGGTCAAAGCCCGATTGACCGTTTTCAAATACTCTTGGCCGGGCTTAAGCAACACTTTTTGTCTCTCAAACATATTGAACGCGTTACCATTTACCCTGTACAATTCAAGTATGTAATCAATAAGAAGGTTATTTTCCACAAAAAAATCCAGCGATACCAATAGGAGAACCGAACCGATTGAACTCGTGTTCAAAATCGTCATTGATCGTTGAAATTTCAGAGATAAACTTGCTTGAATAGTGGCACATACAAATAAGAGCAAGATGCACATCCATGCCGATTTATTACCATAGAATAAATCAATGAAAATGAGAATACATGTCGATACAGCTATGGAACCCATTATGCCTAGTATGAACAGACCAATGTACTGTACTAAGAGGGCAACAAAAGCAAACAAAACACCGATTGACAGAGATATGATCAAATTTTCGATTAGCGTTAGCTGCTTTTGTTCCATGAGGATTAGGTAGATAATACTGGAGCCAAGCGAAAAGCCGCATATGAAAGTAGATAGTTTTAAGAAGCGGTAACCAATTATAGCAAAAAATAGACCGAAAAGCAAAATAGCTATTGAAATAATTAGTTTATATGTTAATTGTTGCTGATACTCTAGGTCCGCAGATTCTACATTCAACTCTTTTGGATTGGGAAAGTTTAAATTTTGAAATGTAAAATCACTAAAATCTATTTGATAAATAAAGGAGATGCTTAGTGGAAGATGTGAGAAGAGAAGTTTATAGTTGCACTGATCGAATATGTCCGGTTCGCTTTGGTATACTGATGTGTTTGTTTGATTAGTGTTAACTTCCAAACGAGTAAAATTGGTCGCTGGTGGTCTCGACATTTCGTCTAAATATTTAAGAACTCAACCAGTCTCAATTTGCCTTTTAATTAAACCAAAATATTATCATTTTATTTTTAATCTAAATAAATTTATTTTTATTTTAATTTAAAATTATAAAACATGCTTTAGAGCAGTGTCTAGTTTAGAACTAAGAAAAGCACTTAAGGAATTTTATTTTCTTTATTTTCTTTGTAGCTTGTGCATTTTATTGCTATTTTTTGTTGTTGATAGTTTGTTGTTCTTATTTAATCTAAGAATAGATTGGAGTAGTCTTAAAATGCATATTTATGGTTGCCATGTCCGTTAATTTAACCAACATATGCACAAATTTTTCATTTTTGTCCGTTTTTGCTATTCATAATTCTGATTACAACTAAAAAAAAATATAAAACTAAGCAGAATTAATTAAATGGTCGAAATCAATAGTTTTCCTAAGTTTGTACAGTTTTCCACAATTAGAAACAATTAGAAATTTTCAAATATTTATAAAAACATTATAAAAAAATTTTAAATTTAATAAAACTTTTTACAATTTTAATAGTCTCTTAATTGATGATTTTTTTGAAGAATCAATATTCAATTTTCGCGATAAATTAAAAGTCTAGAATTATGAAATTTAAATTTAAAATCAATTTAGAACAAAAAAAGAAGACTTAAAATAAAGAGAAATTTGTTTATGGATGAAGTTTGCAAAGCCCTATTCACATTTTAATAAAAGATTTAGATTTTAAATTAGAGCAAAGATTTCTTGCTATTCTAAATCTAATTTGAATATTATACTAGGTCGCTTAATTCAAACGTTTAAAACTTAACGAAATTTATACCAACTATCTTTAATATTCAATTTGGACATGAAATTCTAAACCAATTATTGGGTTGTTATGCAAGCCTTCTAAATTAGTCTATAGTATAATTTATTACATATTTGAGTGATGGAATAATTGGGCGCAGAAAAAAAAACAACTAGTTGCATTCTTTTATTTATAAATTAATTAATTTTAAATTTATGATTTTGAATAAATTTCTTAAGTATGCAATTTTTCATTTGTAAAGTCCTTCAATTTAATTACTAGAATTTAATTTGTTCAATTAGTGCTACAAACTTGAACCAATTTAGCTTAGAACCAATGTTACATGTGTTAAATTAATTTAAGTCCTAAAAAACTTGAATAACTTGAAACAAAAATTCGATCAATAGTTGAGATAAAACGATACTTGAGCTTTAGAGTATAAAATTTGACGCATGGATATTCTATCTTTTGCTAATAATGACGGGGCTTAAGTAACAATTTGTTTGGGCCCAAGTTAACAAAGCACTTGATACAATTCTATTTTTAGAGAACTTTTTTTTCAAATACAACCTTTTCTCATAAAAAATACAAAGGTAAGAAAACTCAAACCTCTTTTAAATAAAAGTTTTATGTTTCAAATTATCCTTATATACTTAGTTAATATTTTATCTAGAATTAATCTTCTAATTAGCTATTCAATTTCTTTTGTTTCGAAAATTTGAAAAAAATTAGCTCATTCAAATCAAACTTGTTTGAGTCTAAAAATTTGCTATAACCTTTGCCCAAAAGACAAAATCAACTTGAATTAATGCCCACCACTTTTTGACTTAATCCGATTCAAATAGTCCCATTTATCTTGAAAATATAGAGTCGCTTTCGCAGTTCCTAATCGGCTCTATGCTCTATTTGCCTACAAAATTACTTTTATAAATATTTAAAAAAAATTAGATTAAATCAGAATCTATGCCTAAATTTGCACGCCTCACAACATAAATAATTTCAAAAAATAAAACTGGCATTAAAACACCACGATGTCAGAGTTTATTCGGCCACTTTGGAAGATTACGCTTTAAAATAAAACAGTTGCACTTCGATTCAAATTGTTTTTGGAAATAATAATTTTTTTTTCAACAGTTTCAGCTGGCCTAAATTGCCCTAATTCCAAATTTTGATTAATAAAATCTTTTTTTCATAGATGATTTTGTTTTCTAGTTTCTCAAAATAATTGATTTATACAAAATAAATTAATTATTGAATCGAGGAGAGTAAAGGCAGCAAAAAATAAATTTCCGAATCAAGTGCATCAAAGGCTTATAGGATTTCCTATTAGCGAATATTAAGTTTTGATGGAAAAAAAAAGTATAAAGTATTTAGAGATAACAAAGATAGAAGCCTTTTGCGATAAAATATATTTTCATCTTTTTTTTTTATTTCGCTTTCAAGCTAACTGACCGATTAACTAGCCAACACAAAGAGCAAAATTGATCCTAATTGAAACTATAAATAACATAATGAATTAAACACATATCTTTCTATTCACTAAATTAATCAATTTTTTAGTTTATCTAAGTGAAGCTGAATTATTTTTACGTTGGCTCAAAATTTCAATTCAACTTTTTGCATTCTGTTCGACTAGTTAAGTGATATAATGATGTTTTTGAATGTATCTAAATCCCTGTCTCATTTTAGGAGTTGACTCAATTGGTCAGACACTTCAAACTCTTCAAATTCCCATCAATTTTAACAAAGACAGATCTCGTTTTCATTGAATTAAAAGCAAAAAACAATGTTATTTCTTTAAAACTAATATTGACATTTGATCTTAATCTAAAAATAATTAAAATAAACTTGATTATTTTTTTTTCTATTTTATTTTAAAATATTTGTTTAATTTAATTCAAGTAGATAAATCCTAAGTTTTATGAGATAAACTAGCTCAAGTGTTTGCTCTAAAAAACAAAATAAAATGTGAGCAGATGTTTGATCGGTGCTATCTGGCAGGAATTTAATCGGTTAACACAAAATTATCTAACTTAATTTTTTGAGTTAGTTTAAATTTATTCTAAATTCTAGAAAAGATTAAGCTTGGCTTGGAAATTACTTAGCATTTGAAAAATAAATTTTGATGTACCAGCTTTTAATTTTAGCTTTTTTCATTAAAAAGAAACATTTTTATAGCTTAAAAATAAATCATAACATATGCAGTAATGTCATATTCGAAATGAAAAATTTTTCACCAGTTTTTGTAAACAATGCCGATTGCCTAATTGAAGAGATCCCAATTGCTTATCATACAAATTTAAATGGGTTACATAACTTGAAGCAATCTTTGGTTAGTTGCGTGAAATGAATTTTAATTATTGAATTGTTGAAGTTTTTAAAAATAAAGCTTAGCTCAGAATCTAACTTAAGCTACATTTGCCAAATGAGCTAAAGCGATATGCTTGTCGATTTTGGCAAACTCGATTTTTGTTGTTTTTGCTCACAAATCAACTTCAATCAATTGAAAACAATGTTTATTAAAATTGAGTAAACAACAAATTCAATTTAGAAATATAGTTTTAATCGATTTGACTAACGCCGACTCCATAAATATTCTTATCTAAACTAAATATCTTTTAAATCATTGTTTATAAATTAAGTTATCAACAAAATAAAATTTTTAAACTATTTAATCTTGAGAAATTTATCTGCTGAGTCAAAAATTTTAGTCCATATAAAAAAATTTATTATTAGATCTATCTACAAAAGGAAATTATTTATGTTCGTTGACCTTTGTCTAAAAAAGCGCAAAAAAATCAATTTGCTAAAAACACTGAATTTTAAATCATCTATTTTCATAATTTTTTAATTAATTATTTTTTGAGTACTTTTTAAAAAATAAAAACATGGCTTTCTACTACTGAAAGTAATTATAAAGTCCGACTAAATTTATCTATTAGAGTTTTAAAGATCAATTTAAGTTAACAAATTCTTAATAATATTTGAACTGTATGTAAAAAAAAATGAATTTATAGATACAAATTTTTCAACGATATACACCCATATACCAAAATTAAATAGATAATCTAACTAAGTACTAAGTAAATTCGGAAAATATGCACACATATCATTTTTAAGGCCTATTATTACAAAAAACATATTCTAAAATAGATTTTAAACAAATTTTTTATTTTTTTTTTAATAAAAAAAAATACATGTTCAATATTTTAATAGTCTTTTTTGAATAAATTTGGTAAAATATATTTTTCCCTTTTTTAATTTTTAAATTGATTTACTTTTTCTTTAAATTAATCTTTAAAATTAAAAAAATTAAATTAAATTTGATGCTTTTTAAATCAACAAATTTTATCGAAATTTGAATCAAATAATATGAGAATTGAAATTACAATTTTTTTAGAAATTCTAAAACCCAAATTTAATGGACCAAAAATTGTCACAAATCGGAAACAAAAAAATGCTATTTCACATTAGGATTAAATTTGTAAGATCCTAATCCATATCGATTTTCTCATAGACTGACAATTTTACATCTTCGTGCTAAAAGTCAAAAGCTAAATAATTACAATGTATTTGAATACAAATTGGATATTTTAGTTTCTTATTCTTATGCCGAATTTGATAATTACTTCCCGCATCGTTTCATCTGAAATAATTATGAGCTAATTTTAAACCCACTGAGACCCCTTGTATCGATCCATGACCTAAAAAATTCATAATTCTATACAAAATCTTTAAAGCTGTTTTTTTTATGACTTAGTTACCAAATTTTAAAATTTCTAATACTTTTAATTGTAACATTCAATTTTTAAATAAAAAAGCAATTAAATAAAATAAACTAAAATATTTTCTAGTATTTTTTTTTTCATAAATTTTGAATGATTTATTGGTTTTTCCTCGAGAAAACCGATGATCAAAACTAAATGATGAATTGTCTCATGGATATTACATTCCAATAATAATAATAATAATGGTTACAATCATATTAGATATATTTTTTCTTCAATTCATCTAAAGCTCAATGGAGCAGTCTAAAATTCCTTCTAAATGAATTCGATAATTTTCAAAAATAAGATATTCTCCTAACTCTTTGTATATCTGTTTGGCTTAAAATAAATAGTCCCTCTTTGATTATTATTTTGTTAAAAATTTATTTAAATTTTCACTTTTTTAGAAAAAAAATTAAATGAATGCAAAAAAATAATGATAGAAATTTAGCTGTGAAAAGTAAAAGTTTAACTAGTGGTGATTTCAATAAAAACACTTATCAAGCTATAGAACTAGTTTAAGATAAATAAAATTTTATGTAGAGGTTGTTGTTGTTGTTGTTTAGTTGTCGGTGGTGGCAAAATATTTAAAAAATTATTTTAAGTTAACCTCATTTATTTATGCTAAATCTTGGGAGAAAAAAACTAAAATAATTAAAATTAGATTTTGTTCCAAAAATCGTCTGATTTAATCACGAAATATGAATAAACCCAAATGAGTTGAATTGTCTTCGATAGTCCGATGCTGACCCGATCAGTAGAATAGAAAAAAATCAATAATTTATTAAAAACATTTGTTTTTTTGTTCTATTTGCTTTAACATCAGGTTTTAGACAATTAATTGTTATTTTGACACTGATTTAAGTAGCCTACCTGCTACTTGTGAGTCTAACCTAAATATATTTATATTTTTTTTTCAAATTATTATTTAAATACTTTAACGCTCAATTGAGAATTCATTTACTTTAATAAATGACTTAAATAAACTCTGATTTATTCTAGCCGATTATTTAACCTAAAATCTGGTTGATTTAAGACAATTTTACCTAGCAATTAAATATCAAATTTCGTTTGACTCTATCTTGGAATCGATAAGAGATAATTATCGCTTGAATATTGGATACGCAACATGATCCTAATCTAAAAACTAATCACCATTTAAAACTTAAATTATTTTAATCTCATTTTTTTTGTTGTTTTCTTTTCTGTTTCTTTGTATGATCATGCAATATAATCAAATATTAAAAAATTAAATTTGCTTAAAAATGAAATTAATATCACTCTTTTACATGAGAAAACTCAAATGGTCAAAATAGCTGATCGAGTTTCACTTTAGCTCGACTATGAGTGCATACGTGAATTCTCTGGTCATCTAGTGATATCTGTCCAATATTAATTTGATCAAAATTGACATGCCAGACTAGACAATTTAGTCGTCTTACCAATAATGCAGATTAGGCTATAGAAATTTTTATTTTTCGGAGAAATTTACCGATAGAAAAATTTCTATTTGTCTTGACTTTAGCTGAGTCTAAAAATGGTTAAAGGCGTTTTGTGGGACAAAAGTCAACAACATCATCCTACTGCAAATAAACTCACAAAAAAGTTTACCTTAAAAATTGAGTAAATATAAAACGAAAAGGAATAAGAATTAATAGAATTTAATCGGCACTTTTTAAAGAATAATTTATGTTTTTGTGTGTTCAACTAAAGCTAACGGAAACTTTTGGCTTCGAGTATAAAAAAATCCATGAATAATAGAAATTTTTCTCAATCACAAAACTAAATAAAATAAACTAATGATCCATTAAACCAATATTAATTATCATAATGAAGTCTTCTATGCGTTGACTAGTAAAAAATATTCCAATGGACTGATTGTCATGTCAAAATTAAGTTGTTGCTATCGACAGATTTGAACATATGACTTGAATACAAATATATGGATTAAACAGGTGGCATGAAGGTAATTAGCCTCGAGCTATATTCGCTTCGCCGATTCCAAGTCATGAAAAATTAATATCTAAGCCATTAGTAGTCTGAAGAAGCTAATACTCGAAACAGTTATAAAAAATAAATCTATTAATCCAACTATCCATAAATAGTCTGGCTCTATGTCTAAATATCCTTCGAAAAAATTTAATTTAACTGACCCTGCGGATGCTACTAAAATATCCGATTTCTTTCTCTTTATCAATCAATTTTCTCTTGATTTAAATACAAATTTTTCAAAGCTTTTTTTTTAAGTTAATGATAAGGTGGAACTAAAATTCATTTCTTTTGTAAAATACTAAAAAAAAAGATGACTATATTAAAATTTGAAATTATTTGAAGCGCATATCAAATATGCAGTATGAATTATGGATTTGGTTGGCCATGCAATCTTGGCAAAGCTCTAACCAAGCAAATTAAGAATGCATTTTTTAAACTTTTTGATAAAATTCCTTAAATTAATGATCTGATCTGCCTCTTAAATTATAGATTTCACAAAAAATAAATCTTTATATCAAAATCATTTTGATTAAAATGTAACAAGATGTTAGAGAAAGAAAATAGGAATCAAAACACAGACGAGAAGATTTAAAACAACCCAAAATACCATTATAATTGATTCGACTTAAAAACCCTCTTTTTTTTTTAATTAACTTTTATTTTTCTTATTCATTTAATCACTTAATTCAATTTAAAAAATATTTATAAAGTAATTTATAGACATAATAATACAGTAAAGCAGGGTGTATGTCATCAATTTCGCCATTTATATTTATTCAATAGCCTACAAAAAAGATCTTAAAATTACTAAAAATTAAAATTGAATCTAAAGACAAATCAATAATTGCCTATAAGCTCATTTTTTTATGTTCTTTTTAAACAAAAATTTTATTTTTTTAATACTTAAAATAAAAGAAAATATTTACAAAATTAGTTAAATAAAATTTAAATTTCTCGAATTTAATCAAGTAAAAGGATAAGAATTGGCCCGAAGACGAATTTCATATCAAAAAAAAAATTGATCATTAAACATCAATAGATTCTAATATAATTTTATAAGGCTTTCAATATTTTCAATTTGAATGAGCACACACTCGAAAATGCCCATACATTACTTCATTAAGGGTCCGATTTTTACAAAATCATTTTCTATAACAATGTCATTAAGCAAAGCTTTAGCGCCATATTAAATAACATGGTCAAATATTTATTTAGCAAACAAAAATTAGTGTGAAAATAGCAAATGAAAACCTGATTTATAACTAATACATGTTCTTCAAATAAAAAAGACACTAGTTTATAAAAATAATTTTTTCTTCCTAGCTTGATCTCATTTCTAGACTTAAATATAATAAACACTTTTGTTATTTTAAAAGTTTATTCATTTTTTTTTATTTCGAATACTCTTTTAGGTGCTAAAATAGAAATTAATTAAAAAACATTTAATGAGAAAATAGCTCAGTTTTTTTCATTTTCTACTTTAAGAAGCAATATCAGCTGAAAACTTGAGAATTAGTAGCTGCTCGAGTTTTGTTTGTAAGATTTTCATCTTTATTGAAACCTTTAAAAATATACTAGAAATTTTAAAATTAATCAAACTTTAAGGAAGCTCGTTTTAAAATATTAGCTACTTGATACAAAATATGTATGTATGTATGAAGTATGAAGTAACTAGAACAAAAATACTTAAATTTTCAATTGAATAAACAAATTTTCAGATAAATAAATATTTTTTTTCTAAATTTTTGTATCGTGAATTTGAGTTTGAGTTTATTTAAAATTAGAATCACAAACAAAATCTAAACCTTGAATTTTGTTTTTTAAGGCTTTTAAAATAGTAATATTTTTTTTTTGTGAATCACTAAAATTTCCAAATATTCGGAAGTACAAAATTAATAAAAAATCATCATTCTCTTTTATAATTTAAGTCCAAATCCAATCGATAATTATCGAAGAGTTTTATTTTCCTTATTACGTGAAAACAATTTGAAATTATATAACCACTTAGTATAATAAAATAAAACCTTTTTTTTAGAAGTAAAAAACGAATAATTTTCCTAAAATTAGTTAAAATTTTAATTTTTTTACTCAAAAGTAATGATAAAAACTGAACTTTTATTTTTCTTAAAAAAATCTTAGATGAATTGCCAGGAAACTCAAAGCCGTAAAAATTAATTATTGGTAAGTATATTTTAAGAAGGTTTTATTTATTTAGAGTGTTTATAAGTTATGTAACGAGCTCAACTGCTAGAAACTCTCCTTAGCAATCAATGAAGAATTGAAGCTATCAGTTGATCAGATATGAATGGTTTTTTTAAATTGAAATTTTATCAGCATTTATTGAGAGCCTTAATCAATTTATCTTAGCTGTTTTAGATTATAATTTCACGGTCAGATTTAACTTATTTAGCTGAAAAATTAAACTCCCTCTAAGTCAAAACAATTTAATTTTATTCCTAAATTTGCTGAGTTTTCAAGAAAATCCATTAACGTTTTATCATTAGAAAATCTTGCTTATCCATCTTTTTATTTGGTTTTTGCATTAAAAATGCTTTTTGTTGATAAATTTCATATGTGTTTAACCCATTTATACAAAAATTTTCAATCTTTTTTTGACCATTTAAAATAAATCTAACATAAATAAAAATAAAAACTTATCTGATTATTAAAATTTATTTGTTAATTTTTAAAACCTGTTTATTCTCACAAACAAAATTACAGACAGTTTCATTCGATTATCTAATAAAATTGAAAACATTTTGTAAAATAGACAATTTATCATATAAATTAATTAAATATTTATGCTGTACATAAAAACAAAAACTCCTTCAAAGTGATCTTTAAATATTCAAAAACTCAAATGAATGTATCTTTAATTAATAAAATATTTATCCGTGTCACTATCAATAAGTCCAAAAGAAACCGATAAAGCTAAACTTAGTACTTCCTCATTATCGAGTCCAATGTAGAACACATCAACAAACTGATCCAAATCAATATACTCAATTATTGATTGTAAACATTTCGTGACTGAAAATTGCTTATATTTCCGAAATATGTGAGATGGATAAAATTAACATGATGGTTATTTGATTAACCCAACTACGAAATTTAGAAATTTTGCAATAAAATAAAATAAAATAAAATAAAAAATACGCGTCAAAAAACTTCCATATTGATTCAAAATAAGAATGATTGTAAATTATTTTTTTTCACATTCAAAGCAGAGTAATTGAATTAATTTCTGAATAAATAATTTTCAATTTTGTTGCAAATTTAATTAAAAAATACATACTTGACTAAAGTGATTTGATTCTTAAGATTTATGCGTCTCTAAATGAGAAGTAGTGGCAGAATTAATATTAGAGAATAAAATAATAAAGTAATAAGAAAAAAAGAATTCATGATTAAAGCTAAATAAACGTAAAATTAAGCAATTAACAAAATAATTTTCTAAGTTTATCATTTTAAAAACAAATATTGATTGCATAATTTAATCCATAAAAGAAAAGCTAAAATTTTAAAGAAGAATTAAGTCAAATAAATTCTGATTAACTGATAGAATTTATGCCACAAAAGAATGAAGTAATTCTTAGGCAAGTCAAGAGCAAGAACGTCTTGAGCTATGTTTAGTTTTGCTGAAATTATTAATTAGAGAAAACTTTCAGTAAATAACCAGTATTAGTAAAGCAGAAAAACAAACGAGCAAGCTTAAAGTAAATTATATGAATTTTTAGATTTCATTTGAACTAAATTTACAATTTTAAATTTTTAGCTTGTATTAAATCGCTAAGAAGTAGCTTTAAACACAATTACAACAAAAAAAAATCGATTTTCTAATTATTATTTTGTATATTCTCGATAGCATAATTGAAAAATAAAAATTTCTTTGTCCCTAAGAACAAATTTTTTAAAAAGAACTCAATTAAAAAAGTTTTTAATTAGTTAATCACCTCCCTTGCTAGTAAATTTAAAAAGAAAAATTCCTATCTTTATTTAAAAAACTAATGAGTCCTAGATTTACATAAGCATATAATTATTTTTTAAACGCAACTGATGCTTATTTTGAATTCAGTCATTTGAAAAGCAAAAAAATGACAGAATAAAATTTTTAATTTAAATTTTCTTAGAAAAAAAAATAATCCTCTGTAGAATGCAACTGATGCAATTACGCAATCTAAAAAATATCTTTAAGCTTGGACAGAAAGACTTGATGAAATTTCTAGATGATATTACTTTAAATAAACGTAAATAGGAAGAGAACTTCAATTAAATTTATTAAAAATTAAAAATTACAGTCTTAATAAAAACAAAATAATCTTTAGGTTTTGATTTGAAAAAAATGAGATTGAGTGGCATATTTTGAAATTTAAAGCTTGAAACTTAAAAATCTAGTTTTAATCTAAATGCCAGTAATTTTATTTAATTAAGTTTGATTTTAAAAAACTTAAGGCCTCATTTAAATCCATCGTATTTATATCTAACGTCAATGTTTTTTAAATTATTCATTTAATTATTTAAATTTTGAATTTAAAATAAACAATTTAGATATTTTTGTTTTGCTTATCACGTAAACCAGAAAAATTGATAAATCTTTGCTACTTTTACAATAAATTTGTTGACCAAGACACTTTTATCAAACAAAAAAGTCTAAATTTTAGGTTTATTTTTGTTAACGATCTGTCTTGGACATTGCTGCAAAAAGTTATTATTTATTTCGGTCAAAAATACGAGTTTATATCTACTAAAAAATTATAATTTTTTTTTTTAATTTCTTTTTTCTTTTAGTTGAAAAAATGAATTCATTTTAAAAGATCTAAATAAAAAAGTATTAAATTGTTTTTAAAATTTATTTAAAATAAAACAGAATGATTAAAAATCAATAGCTGTCTATAATTTCAAGATCCTGAGCTCTATTAAAAATTAATGAGGAACTCGTTCAGACGATAAAAATTAAAATATTTGATATTATAAATAATTCATTCTTCTCAGTGTTTATTGATGTAGAATATCTCTGTTGAGCAAATCTAACTATAAGTATGAATTTTTATTCGATCAAAAATAATCTAGACTTATTTTCTTTATCAATTCATGATAATAAGATGATCTTAATCTCTTTTCCTGGATAAAAAAAATTCTCTGTAAAACAATCCGTTAGTCCGCATATAATAAAATTATTTCATAAAAAAATAGGCTGTTTTTTTTTCAGCTTTTTCCCAGAAACATCATTGCAATTTGTAATAGATTAATACAATAGTTTGGTTTATGGAGCGACTGGGCTGCTTGGGATATGTTAAAGAATAGTGACGAATTAAATAAGGTAAAAAAAAGATTTATATTTTTTTGTCTAACTTTTTAAAGTAATATATATAATCATGTAAAAGCTATCTTTTCATTTATTTGAAAATGAAATCTTGCCAAAAATGAAAATATTAAAATTGAATTGAAAAAATTTAATATATTGAAGAAATAAAAATGCCGGAAGATAATTTATTTTTAATTTAAGAGAAATATATTAGGATATATAATTTAACAAGAGAAGACATCATTATTTTGTATTCAAATACTATGTAAATATTTTTTTGTTGTTGTTGTAAATTTAAAGAACCCCAAATTATTATATAGAAAATTAAGTCTAGATTCGAGTAAATCTATCTTAAAAATAGTGCTCTAAAAAATTGAGACTTTAAAAAAAATTTACTCTATGGATTCTGGTAAAATATGAAAATTTAAAAAAAAATGTGTTTTATATTGTGCTTAGATTTGGCCGCTCAAATTTTATTAAAGATAAATAAAAAATAAATTATTTTATTGAGAGAAAATTATTTTTTTACATTCATTAACACATGAGAAAATGGGAATTTTTTTTAATTGAAGTGTTAATTTTTTGTATAAAAAAGTCTAATGTTAACAATTCAAGTTTTCATTTTTCTTAGCTTGTATTTTCATCGATCGATTTTAACTTAAATTTTTGATTATTAATCTATGAATTATTGAGAAACATTTTTAAATTTTTATATGTAAAATTTTGCGAATCTTTTTTCTTGGATTAAATAACTTATTTTTAATACGATAAAGCTTTGCTTAAAAGTGCTTTCTATAAAAGGAAAACATCTAAAAATTGCTTAGAAAATTCGACATTACATGATGCTCGAAGCAACAATCTAAATTAATACATTTTTTGTTCTTGGTTAAAATCAATTGTAATAAAAATCAAATTTCATGGCAGCAATAATTGCTTTGTTTATTCTCACTAATGTCGAATCAAACAAAACTTTTTTGAGCAAAATTTTGCCATTAAAATTCTAAAAAATAATCAAATTAAACTATAAATGAAAAAAAAAACTAAATAACATGATATTTTTTATAATAATAAATTAAATTCTTATTAAATGTTACAGGACCCTCTAAATGATTCGAAATTTGAATAAACTACTAAATTTCAAGAGTTTTACTATCCGCAACAAAAAATTCAGTTATGCTACTGTCTCTCTTACAGAATATGACCATTTGCAAACAGACACAGAGTCTTATGATGTGATAGTGATTGGGGGCGGTCATGCTGGATGCGAGGCTGCTCATGCAGCTGCCAGAATGAACTCTAAAACATTGCTTTTAACACATAAATTTGAGACAATAGGTTTTTTCCCAAATCAAGTTTTAACTTAATTAATTTAAAATTAATTCAAGGTCAACTGTCTTGTAATCCATCTTTTGGTGGAATTGGAAAAGGCCATCTAATGCGAGAAATAGACGCATTAGATGGTATATGTGCTCGAATATGTGGTAAGAAAAAATATTTTCTTTTTTTTTTCACTTGGAAATTTACGATTAAATTTAAGATATTTCTGGAACGCATTATAAAATTCTAAATAAGAGAAAAGGTCCCGCAGTTTGGGTAGTTAAAATATCAAAATAATATTTGAAAAAAAAAATAAATTTAATATTTGCATTTCAAGGGCAACAGGGCTCAAATCGATCGGGTTCTTTATAAAAAAAATATGCAAAAAGAATTGTTGAATACAAATAATTTAACAATTTTAGCTGAGCCAGTTGATGATTTAGTTTTGATTCAAGAGCCTAGTGTTTTAGACACAGTTGGTCTGAAGGTTGGAGGAGTAATTTTGGGTATATTTGTTTATTTTCAAATAAATAGTCGAATAAATAAATTATTTTTTTTAGAGAGTAGAAAATTGATTAAATCAAAGTCAGTAATAATTACAACGGGAACATTTCTGAGAGCAAGTATTAACTATGGTCTTGAAGTTAAGCCAGCTGGCCGAATGGGTGATCAACCAAGTGTTGAATTAGGAAATTCATTGGAAAAAATAGGATTTAAAATGGGAAGACTAAAAACTGGAACTCCACCACGTATTGACGGACGCACAATTGATTATACAAAATTGGAAAAAAAATATCCCGACTATCCACCTGTTCCGTTTTCTTTTTTAAATGAAAAGGTTCTAGTCGAACCAGAAAAACAATTGCTCTCTTACATGACACATACAAATCAGGAAGTAGCTAAAATAATCAAAGATACTTTACATCTAAATCGACATGTCAAAGAGGAAACTAGAGGTCCAAGGTAAAATTAGTTGGTAAAAATATGAAATTATTTTTACCTCATTAGAATAGATATTGTCCTTCAATTGAGTCAAAAATTTTGAAATTTAACAAAGATCGACACCAAATTTGGCTTGAGCCCGAAGGCTTTGATAATCATGTTGTTTATCCTCAAGGTATGTCTTGTACTCTGCCCGGTGATTATCAGCAAAAAATGTTCAATAAAATAGAAGGTTTAGAAAATGCCAAGCTTATACAATATGGTTAAATTTTTAATCAAAGCTTAGGGTTTAAATTTTTTTTCTATTTAAATAAAATAGGCTATGGTGTAGAATATGATTATATTGATCCAAGAGAGCTGAAACCATCCTTAGAAACCAAACGAATAGATAATTTATTTCTTGCTGGTCAAATTAATGGAACAACTGGTTACGAGGAAGCAGCTAGTCAAGGATTAATTGCTGGCATAAATAGCGTTAGAAAAATAAAGAAACAAGAACCATTTATAGTTAGTCGAACTGAGGCTTATATTGGTGTATTGATAGACGATTTGACTACACAAGGAACATCAGAACCTTATAGAATGTTTACTGGTAGAGCTGAGTACAGACTTTCGCTACGATCTGATAATGCTGATATTAGACTTACCGAAAAAGGTCATCAAGTGGGAGTCCTAACAGATTACAGATATGAAAAATTTAAAAATTTCAAGTCAGTGTATGACGATGCCATGAATTATCTAGGCTCGATTACGCACAGTGTTGCTTATTGGAAGTCTAAAATTCCGTCCTTGCCATGTGAAGCAGACAATCCGTATAACACAAATATTCTCGATTTACTAAGAATTACGGGTGTCAATCTTAAAATGTTTGACAGTTTTTTGTCTCCAAAATACAATTTTTTGACTGATGATGAAAAACTAGCTGAAAGAATTAAGATTCATTGTGTTTACTTGGCAGGAGAGAAGAAACAAAATGAAGAAATGGATGATATCAGAAAAAATGAGTCGATTCAATTGCCTGTTGATTTTGACTATGGGAAAATAAATATTTCTTTTGAGGCTAGGGAAAAACTTTTTGCTCATAAGCCTTCGTCGCTTGGAGCTGCGTCTCGAATACCTGGTATTACTCCATCAGCCATTTTTCAAATTCTTAAATACGTAAAAAAAAACCAGAGTCTCAGAATGAAATAAAATAAAAAATAAATTGAAAAATATGTTTTTTTCTTTTTTAAAAAACAAACGAATTAAATTATAATTTTTAAGCAAATTTAGGTAGACCCTTGATTTCAAAGTAAATTGAGTAAAAAAAATTTAATTTTTGTTAGTCTTGTTATAATAAATCCAGTTGGAAAAATATCGATATAAAATATTTTTATCATTAAGGATTATCAAAATCAGGCACTAATTTCAGTCTTATAAAAAAAAACTTTATAATCATTTGAGTTGATTAAAAAAAAAATGTAAAGATTTTTTGTATCGTTACAATTTAATACTAATATGATTTACGTGAGACAAAAAATCGCATTAATTAAAAAACTAATTTTTATTTTTTGAATTTTTAACACTAGAACCCTCGAGGGGTTTTTTAGACCCTTTTTTGAAAAATTTTTACTTGAATTTTATGACATTTAAATAAAATTTTAAAAAAATGGCTTTATTTGTTTAAAAACTTAATTTTAATTTTTTAGAAAATGAATAAATTTTCAAAGAAAATGTTTAATTTATCTTAAAAACTTTATATTAAATTTTTATGAGAAATCAGCCGGGTATTCAAGTATTAAATATTTATCCACATAAATGAAAACCAACTAAATCCATGTTTTTAAGAAAACTTGAAAAAAAACATTTAAACAAAATTTGGTTGTGAATTTTTCAGCTAATTTTCATGATATATTTTTTGTTAATAAAATATATTACCCGTCATCGGTCATGAAATTAATCGATCCAAAGCTTGTTCTGCCAAATGCTTTAATTTATTAAAGACATCTATCTTTTTTTTTCAGAGCTTAAAATTATTGCATATAATCTATACAAATTAAAAACAAGTATATAAAAATTTTCATGAAATCATCTAAATCATATAATATTTAGTGCAGTTTATATTTTAATTATTTTTTTGCTCTCACAAAAATGATAGTACATATTTAGTTCAGTATTTATCTTGTTTATTATCGTTGCTTAAATCATCAGCTCTAATAGTATTTTAATTATTATTTTGTGCTTTGTACAAATATTTTACTTAATTAATTACATCTATATAAAAGTATATGAAGATATTAAATTATTCAAGATTACACTAAATTTTTAAATAAGTTAGAAAAGTTTGCTACATCAAATCCTTTTTAAACTATATTTATATGTATTTAATACTATTTTTCATATAATATATTTTATATTTTAATCTCATATCATTACCAATTATCACTTATCAAATTGAATTTAAAATTTAAAATAAAGCCTTTTATATATTAGTGGGGGTTCAAAAAAGTTGGTTTGTTTTTGTTCTTAGGATAGAAAAAATAGAAACCCAATATCCAAAAGTCTTGAAATTTTGAACATTAATTAAATAATAATAATAGTTAATATTCTACGGTTTATTTAGTTTAACTAAATAAACAAAGAAGAACGACTAAAGAAGTCCCAATATATATAGTAGACTTTTCAATTTTTATAAGTTTATTTCTACCGACAATTTAAATGATCTTTATTTGGTTGATCTTTATTGAGTGTTACCATTAATACACAATAATGTGCTTCTTTTTCACAGATTGATAATTATGTTTCTTTTTTTCATTCATTTTTCGCATTTTTTTTATTTTAATGTTTTCTTTCACATAAACCATTTAGCTTTGACCCTTAACAATAAAAAGATTTTAAGATTTATATCCTGTCTATAAAGATAATATTGTTAAAAAAAACAAACAAACAAACAGTTCTCTCAATCAATCTTTAGACATCATTTAGATAATATCTTCATTAATGAAAAGAGTCTAAAGGAATTTGAAATACGGCAAAATATTTTAATAAAATGATTTATTGGACTCAGTAAATTTACAAAAACAAAAGCTTTGAACAAAGCACTAAAATTGGAGTCAATTAGAAAAATTTATTATAAGCATAAAATATTCTTTGTCAGCAAATTTTTAATAGCCAATTATGTAAAAACGTTTTTGAATACTTAAGGAAAGATTATAAGATATTTGATAGAGAGAATACTTCTTTTATTAAACAGTTATCAAAAGTAGAAGATCTGA
>PJRA01000508.1:1162030-1224219 GCA_016987375.1 Brachionus koreanus | reverse complement strand
TGTATATTGAATAATCTTAATCATTTTTTTATATATAACAAACTGAAATGAATTTTTTACTTAATTGTAAAATGGATATTTAACTGTCCATTATTCTTATCTCAATTTGTCCATGGGACTTAAACTTTAATTAAATAAATAAAATTGCTAGCAACTAGATTTTGAAAAATCGTTATTTATTCAGATAAAATCTTGTATAAATTAGTTTCTTAAAAAAAATTAAATTGGCTTTTAAAAATAAATAGCGAAATGATAAAATATTTTGCATTTTTAAATTTTATGTACAAAATTTCAAAAAATTTTTCATTTTTATTCTGTTTTTCAAATAATTTGAGAGGAATTTTTTAATTTTCTCAAATAATTCACAAAAAATCTAAAAATATGAAAATGTTTAAATGACAAATTATTTTCATTCTGCCGAATTAATTCGAAATTGAGTTTCTCTAGAAAAGATTTTTCTCGAAAACATGATTTTTAAACTTTTAACCATAAAAAAGGGGGGTGTTCAAGATTCCAAGATTTAATGTTTAATCACTAGCTTTTTCCGAAAATAAAACTAAATAGACTTTAAATTTGGGGGCGAGTTTGATTATTTTTGATGCTTAGTTCAAATTTGAAATAATTTAATGGGTGTGCAAGCATACTTGTATTTTTGAATTTTAAAACTATTTTTTAAAAATTTCTTAAAATTTTTAAATATTTTTTTTTTAATAAAGCTTTTAAAAAAATCAAATATTACCACTCAATTAAAAGAGAAGAAAAAGACAAATTTTTTGAGATAAAGTTGGTTTTGAACAAAATGTTACAATACAATCAGGTGTGCATTTTAGTCGAAAATGGGGAGTGTGCATTTTTCAGGTTTTCCTTTTTTAATAATTATAAAAATTTTCAAAGTCGAAAATGATGATGGATAAAGGTATCTTAACAAAATTTTTGAGAGGGATTATATATAGAGCATCATTTATTGTTTGTTTTCTAATGATAAATAAAAAAAAGATTTTCGGATTCTAATTTTTTTTTGAACACTCGTTAGATAAAATAATATATTAAAATCTTCTTTTATCTTTATGTAATCAATTCAGTAAAAATTAATTAATATGTTATAAACTAATAAATTTTTTGTTCAAAGGAAATTAACTTTTATTTTTTAGATAAATGAAAGAAATAATGCCATATTTTATCTTCCATTAATTAATAAAAAAAAGTTTAATAAATTCATCTTTTATTCATAGAAAAAGACAAAAATTTTGATTAATTTATGAAAAAAAATTAAAAAAAAATATTGTGTAAATTTAGCAGGCATTTATTTCAAATTGTTGTGTAATGGCATTTTCTTGAAAAAAAATTTTTTTTTTTTAAGTTTTTTTTTATCTTCTTAAATTTCTTACCTAATGGCTCATAGTAGTCGTAGACAAAAATTTGACCAGGTTTTACATCTTTAATATCGAATTTTTTTTCGGCTTCAATGTTAAAATTTTTTCCTATGGCAGTTAGCTGTTTTTTGTTTAAAAATAAAATTTAATTCAACTTAAAATTAAAAAGTTTTTTTATACTTCATCAAAATAGAGACTCAATCTATTCTCATTAAGCTCAAATCTTCTTAAATCATGACTTTTTTCTAATTTTTTAACTGAAGATTCAACTGCTTGCCATCCACTAGGTAGTCTCAAACCTATAATAACCATGCTACTCGAGTCTTCATCACCATTTTTTCTTTAAAAAAAAAACTAAATTTAACAAAAAAAAACATTTTCATTTAGCTTACTTGGCTTGTACTCTAAGTTGAACTTTTTCGCAAAATATTTTGCCACTAGATACTGGAGCAATATGAAAATCAAATTGATTTTCTATTCTAAATAAGTCTTCATTGATCAAATTGTATTTAAAAATCAATTCTATCAAAACAGTTCCATAGCCTTCAAGCTTGAAATCAAAGCTGTTCGGTTCAGCTTCTCTAAAATAAGACAACTTGTTGTTAACAGTAGTCAAGCGATTGTAGTTATTAACAAAATAAGTGTGTTGTTCTGAATTAAGTTTATATTCAAATTTTATATTAACATCTTTTGTATAAGACACGCTAGCAAATTTGGACAAAGCCTCAAGAGCCACCACAGTATCTTGAGTTGAATAAAAACCTCCCAGCGAGTTTCTATTTGAATTGATCCATTTGGCAATTGGAACTAATTCGGCTAAATTTTCGTATTTGGCTAAACGTGATGTCAAAATGTAGGATGTTATTTCCAAATCAGCTGATCGACTATTAAAACCTGTATCCTCCTCATTATCTTTCCAATACAAATAATCACCTTCCTTAATTGCTCTCGAATCAAGCTCTTTATCTATTTTTTCTATTAAATCATCATTTATGGTGGCCAATTTGAACACAAAATGAGACAAAGCGAGAGTGTAGGTATCGACGCTTGACATATCCTCAATATTCGTAGACAAAAACTCAATACCTCTCGACAAACTTAATTGTATATTCGGGTCTAGAACAGTTTTGTTCAAAGCTTTAATGGCTTTTAATAACGATATCATCACATATGCTGATAAACCGATTTTTTTATTTTTTAGACCACCTGCCAAGGCCTTAGAATACAAAGGTGCACCAACTTGATTAAAGCTGCCATCTTCGTCTTGAACACTTATTAACATTTGAATGCTTCTTTCTAAATCATTTTGATCTATTTGTATCTGTTTAGATTCAACTGTATCAGCAAAAGATCGCAGAACGAAAGCAGTTAGCCATGTACCACCGCCTTCAGTGTTGCTTTTTGGCCCAAAAGCGCTAAAAGAGCCGTCTTGATGACGGTACGTGAGCTGTCTTTGATACCCAATTTGCAAATAGTCTTTAGTTAATTTGTTCATTTTAGAGTCCATTTGATCTGTTTCTTTTAAATAGTTTGATACATAAACAATGGGTGCAAACTTTACCATGTTCTGCTCTCCACAGCCAGTTGGTTGCTGTACTAATTTATCTAAATTGTTTAAAACAGATCCGATGGCGTCACCTGTTATGCGCAAATAGACTCGAGACGAACCAGGAACTATGTTGGATGGTAAACTCATGTCAACTTGTTGGCTGGGCACTATTTGATTTTCTTTCATTACGTAGAGAAAACTTTTCACACTTTCTTTCGGAATACCTTCCGGCTTTAAAAATTACCAAAATAAAATTTAAAAGGACTAAATTAAATTTTTTTTTATTCACTTCGACAAATAGACTTCTTATTTCGGAGTCAAAAAATCTCATTCTTTTGGTTACTTTTTCTGTTTCAGAGTCACAAACATCTGTATGACCAACTAAGCTTTTGACCTTAGCATGAAAAAATTAAAATTTTTTAATTTTCAATAATTTGCCATTTTTTTACTTTTGCATAAATTTTAAATCCATTTTCACTATTGAATTCTGTTGCTTTTAGATTAAAACGATGTGTTTTTTCATTATTAGGACACAAACACAATCGATGAGATTTCATGCTTAGAACTGTAATTCCATTATCTGCTGAAATTTCAACCTGGGCCTAAAACAAAAGATTAGCTTTATTTTTTATTTTGTCTTTAATTTATTTACAGGAAAACAACTTGTATCATAATTGAATACAGTTGCGTATACTGGAAAGCTTTCACCACGAATAACAGAATATGGTAGATTTAGCGAGATAAAAACAGGTTGAAAAACTTTTAAATTTTTAGTTTTAGCTATTCCTAGGCCTGATTTATCTGACACACAGTAGGAGTCAATTAACCAATCGGTGATTGAATCAGGAACTTTTTCATATTTGTTAATAAAACCATGTTCACTTAAAAAACAAAAATTTTCAATTATTTTTAAATTTGTATCATTTACGAGTTACTTAGAGAGCTCGATGTTCCATAGCCATGTTTCTGGGAAAAATTGTCTAATTGTCTGAATTACTTCTTCATCAGAAACTACTATTGATTTCTCTGTTTCCAAATCTCCTGACAAGTTTACTGGTTGTACGATTGGACTAAATTGAGGTTCAACAGCATCTGGAGGTTCATTTAAACCAGGCATTCCTGCTACATTGAATGTTCGAGGAACAGCTATGAAAAAATTTAGATCTTAAAACCAAATGGAACTGAATTATTAATACCATATGTCGGATAAAATGGACATTCACGGTATATCTTTAAATCACTAAGATAAATAATTCTAGCACTTTTGAATGAATTTATAGGGTCATATATTTGTGAGCCATATCCATAGCCTGGTAGAATGAAGCTTCTTTTATTAATAGGTCTCCTTGGACGGTATGGTGGCAGTGGAAAAAAAGAATCTTAATATTTTTTTTAAATATGTTTGAAACCAAATTTAGAGTTTACTTTTGCAATCATGTGATGATTGATAATTGTTAGAAGACCATTTTGAAGGTTCAAATTTAGATAAAGAATCAAAAGCCTAACAAACAAAATACAAAAACTAAACAAAAATTTTATTTTTTACTTATTACTTTTTGAATATCCAAAGTGTTTCGCTTGCCCATAAAGCTAACACTTTTGTCTATTGCTGACCAGGCGCAAAGTGAATTAGGTTCACTTGTTATAGTGTAATTTAAAAATCGTCCTGGTCTTAAGATGTTTTGATTCAGGAACAAATGGACCTTATTATTTGAGGACAAATAATATCTTTTAATTACTATTTAGAAAAAATTTACTTTATTTTCAAAACATTTAGGAATATCAAGTTCTAAGCTATCTGGTATTATTTCATTATCATACACAAAATAGGCTAAAATGTTTAATCTAGGTGACATTTTAGCTAATAAATCGAAAGATAATTCGAAAACATATTCATCTTGTTTGTTTGTTGGGTTTCCGTTTATGAAAAACTCTTTAAAAAAAATTTTTTATTTTAGATAAAATTATTAAAAAAAAATTTTAAAAGCAAATTTTTTAAAAGTCACTGAAAACAGATCAATTCTTATTTGAGAGTAAAATTTTTCTGATTGAAAAATAATTACCATTTGTTTCCGGGTTTAGAAAAATTTGTTAAATCTTAGGAAAAACTCGTCAATTTGAAATTTATTCTTCAATTAATTGAGTTTTTAAATTGAATGTAATAAATTTCCCGCAATTAAAGCACAGAAAATTGTGTTTGTCCAAATATTTTAAAAATTTTTCCAAACAAACTTTAATATCTATTTGCGTAAAAATTATTTATGCTTCAGTTGAATAAATTTTAACTCCAAATTTTTGCTCTAGACTTTACTTATTTCAATAGTTTACTAATTTGTTTAAATATTCAAAATTTGGTACAATATAGAAAAAAGAACAAAAATTAATGCAAATGATGTGCAAAATGCACCACAGCCAAAATTTATTTTGCTAATCTATGCAAAATTTACAGATTTTTACCAGAATGTTCTTAATAATGCAACTAAGAATGTTGCATCATGTTGCATTTACAGAGCATTTTTATAATCTTTAAACATAAAAGAAAAAAGAATTTTTTTACATTTTTCTCGGTTCTTTAAAGGTACTAAATTTGACAAATAGCATAATACTTAGGTTGCTGTTAATCATGGTTCTCTTTACATGAAAATATACTTCTCAATACTTAATTTTTTTTTTAAAAATTTTTGAGAATTTGTATATGATCATAATATCATAATTTGTATATGATTTTAATATGATCATGATTTACAAATTTTTTTTTAATGAAATCAAAAATTTGAAAATTTTTTTCAGTTGACCCAAAACTAGTCAAAAATATAATTATTATTTACTTTGATCTGAGTTATCTCTTGAAGTTAAGGCTTTCTCGATCAATCGGACATCAAAAAATATTTCATTTTCTCCGTTAAGAACATTTACTTTTTCAGCTTGAACATCATAAGATGCAATTAAAGTAATATTTGATCTTGATTGAATCTGGAAATGGACAATGTTCGAAAAGTGATCCGAATCAGCTGTTTTAATGACCATTTTGAATATGTATCGTTCACCACATTTAAAATTTATATCATCTCTTGGCCTATAAATACTCAAATAAGAATTTTTTTCTGTATACCATGGAGTAATTGGAAATGATTGATAACTTTTTGAATGGTTTTCACTTAAAACCTAAAAAATTTATTTATAAAGTAAATAAGATTTAAATTTTTTAAATTATAACTTTTATAAAATATTTTTCTGGTTTAGGTGAAATAACCAGATCGTAGCATGAATCACAATCTTTAGGATCATAGTCAAACTCAAGTTGTCCGTTTTTATCTGTTCTGAAATATTTTTCGAAAAAAATGTTTGAATCTTTTTCGAAAGAAATTTTTATTTTTTCATTGGTATATCCTTTTCCTTCAGCATCTTTGATCATTAACTAAAATAAAATTGGATTTTTCTTTTTCAAATAAAAACACATTTTTTATTTTACTTTGAAGTGATTTTTAAATCCAGGCTTATATTGAAGAGGCTCAAGAAGATCAACAACAAAATTATTGAAAGATACAACAGAATGAGAACTTGTTGACATATCAATATCTAAAATTTGATTTTTAATCTTTAATTCTAAAAAATGTTAAATTCAATTACTAGTTTTATCTTCAATGACTTTTGCTTCAAAATTAATTCTATAAATATAGCTGCCCTCATTGATTCCCACTTCTTTTAGAGATATTTCAAATTTTTCACATCCTTTTGACTTTTTGATTTTTGATTAATTTTTTTGATAGTTGAAAAACATGATAAAAAAAGACTAACTTGTTTATTTTTGGTAATAGATCTTTTTATTTCATCTTTGTATGTTTTGTATGAAAAAACTTTAGTGAATGCTCTTAATTCAAAATCTCCTCTTACATCATTGCCGTGTGAATATCTTAAAAAAATAATTTATATTAGTTTTCAGAAATATACAAGGCTCAAAATGATCCATTTTTTTTTATTTTAGAATGCAGATATTTGTACTCACGTTGCGCAAACAGTAGCAGTTATAGTTTTTGAAGATGCCCAAATAGTTTTTGGATTATTTATTGTAACTTCAAATTTAGGCAAAACATATTTTTTAATTTCGAATTTGGTAGATAATACTGAGCCATCTGCTTCAATCAATTCAACTTTCCAAATTCCCATGTTGGGCTCTTCAGATATAGTAAGTTCGAAATCAATCAACGCTTTCAAATTTTCAAAAAACAAATAATTTAGATTGAATATTTTTTAAATAAAAAATACATTTTTCAAAATCAGCTCCATTCCACTGAGACAAACGAGATCCTGAACTATCAGCAACATAAAGTTGTTTGAATCGTTTGACCAAAGGTCTAAGTTGAAAGTCAAGAGTCAAAACTCTTATTCTCACTTGAATAAAAAAAATTTATGAACTTAAAAATTTCCCAGAAATCTTACATTTATCTCCTGGTTTATAAACAGGCTTATCTGTTTCGACAAATCTCACAAAATTTTTTTTAGTTAGATGAAAATATTTTGAATCTTCAAAATTGTAACTTCCATCAGCACTGGATCCAAATATAGAAATTTTAGACGAATATGAAAAGCTACATTTGGGATCAATGTAAACATCAAAACAAGAACTCTCAGCTAAGTTAAAAAATAAATATTAATTTAAAAAAAAATTCATTTGATTACTTGACCAGACTTTTTTCTCAACGGTAGAAAAGCATTCATCATCATTTTTTATCACAAAATCAATTTCGGATTCAATGTTTCGAAAATTTATACAAAATTTAGCATTAGATCCTGGAATTACACTTGATGGAAAAGTGGCCATAAAACTTGGACTAGATGAGAAAAAAATTAAAAAAAATTTTTGAATAAACAAATTTATTGATTACGCTGCATGACTTCTTCTGCATAAAAAAAGTATAATGCTTATTAAAGACCAAATGCATAATTTTCGACAGTGAACTATCATTTTTACAATTTAGTTTAAAAAAATTGTTGAGTGATATATCATTTCAATTTTTGATTTATATATATGCTTCTTATCTAAAAGATAAAAATTTGATTTTTAGTTAAAATACTTTTTTGGTAAAAAGGATGCGCAATTATTTGATTTAAAAGTGATATCTAGAGAAGACTCCACATAGATTTATCTTTTAAGTATCAACCATTTTCGAGTTAAATTGTTATCAACTATTTTTTTTTCTAAAGATTACAGTTATTAATTATTTTAAAATTAATTTTCGTTACAGTGTTGAAATCGCCCACTTTTTTACAACTGTTAAATGAATCCAATGATTCATTTATTTAATTAATTTTTTTTTAAAGTGAAAAATATTTCAACAATCAAGCATGTGTATGTTTTTTATTTAATTTTATTTTTCTAGACATTTATTTTAGACATGACATACAAATTTTAAATTCCTTGATTTTAATAATTGTCGGATTTATTAAATTTTGTTCTGTTAATTTGATTTTATTAATTCTTTTACTTTATAATTGAAGTTAATAAAGCTATCTATTAAGAAAATAATCCCAGATTGTTTCTTTTTTTAAAAAAAATATTGTTTAAAATTATTCACTGCAATCAAAATTTCTATTTTTAAATAGAAAAATCATTAAATTGTTAAAATAAATTATAATTTTGCATTAAATGTTGTATTTTTCAAGAGATTATAGTGTATAGTACATGCAAACTTAATTTAAATAAAATTTGATTATCTTTTGGTGCCCCTAATGATAAACCCTTGTTAAGAAGTAAGCATAGCAGTATTTTTCTATTAAGAACTTGTCATATTTTCATGAACATTTTAAATATCTAGGTTTCTGGTTACAGTTTATGCTGGATTTTCTAGTTCTGTCAAGCTCAAAAAATTGATCTTGAAAATATGTTTGGCAAGGGTACAAATAATATTAAAAATATTTTAATTATTTATTTTGAAAGAAGGAAGCCATGAGTTTATTTATAAAATAAAATTTTAGGCTTTGATTTTTACTTTAGGAAGATAATGTTATCGATAAGGTCAACTTTAAGCTAATTTTACCAAGTTAAGCAAAATTTTGTGGAAAAAACTTAAGAAGAAAGTCGAATTTTCATCCTTTGTATCTATTCTCTTCGACAGTGAGGCAAAAAGCATAAATAACCATCTAATATTAAAATATCTATTATCAAAATAACTTGATGAATAATAGCCAAATTCAAGCTTAAAAAAAGCGCTTTCAAATGACATCTCGGTCACTTGGATACCTTAAGAATCCAGGTCACCAGCGCCTTTGGAAGATCCTTAAAAACAGCGTTTTTCCGGAATTTTCAAAGGCGCGTATTTTCTTGTCCTTTAAGCTTTTTGACTTCTGTAAAAAGTATGTTGTAGAGGACGTCGTCTTCTTTAATTTGAGCTATCGATGAGTCCTCTACGATAAAAATTGACAGAATGATAATTTCAGAATTTCAAAAATTTACTTAAAAACATAATTTTCTAAATTTTCCTAATAAATTTTAATTGTTCTGAAGAATACAAATTTCAGAACTTAATATCAATAACCTACAAAAAGCTCACCTAATTATATTCAAAATAGTCTCTAGTTTATCTAGTAACTGACTTTTAACAATCAATTAAAATTTATGAAAAATTAAAGTTTAAAACCATATTAGTAAAAAGAAGTACATTTTTTTTTGAATTTCATTTATTTTTACTTTATGTAATTAAAACTCGATCAAAAATCCAAATTTCTTGAACAACATTGTAAATTCTTTCTGCGGGAATTGCATATTTTTATATTTTTAAAAACCTGATCCCCTACTGGCTCCCAATTTATTATGACTGACCCTATATCAAGAGGCTTTTAAAAAAGCTTAGAAAAATCTAAATTGAACGATATGTCGTAATAGAATTTTTAAATCAGATTTTCAAAATAACTAAGGTCTTTTGTTTTTATCTAAATATCTTAAAATTATAAATTTATCAAGTAAAATGGAGTTAGTCGTAATAAATTGGGAGTATGGATTAGAGGTTTTAGATAAAATTATATATATCCATGGTGGGACTTGGCTTTGACTATGCAGTGCAGATTAGGAATCCAAGTATGATAAGGGATGTGAATTGGATTTGATTGAAATGTACAAATTAGTGAATTGATTAGAAAAAGTAGACCTGGTTAGAAATCTGGTGAATAGATCAGCAATCAAAGCACTTCATATAAAGTAGTTACGGACTGGAATAAGCTGACAGAAAATTTACTATAATCTAAGTAAATAGCTGGCTTCATTGTGATAGGCTTAGACATTATACATTCATGCTAGGTGTCGCAGCTAGTACTACTACTACTATTAAATAATGAATTTTGAAGATACTAAAAATGATTTAACTAAAAAGCATAGACTTTTTTATTTATTAGTAAAAATAAACTGTTATAAGAGTACGTGCTTTCACCTGAATAATATTTAAATTTAAAGCTTTATAATTAATGCGCGGATTTATTTTTAAAAGTTCGTAAATTTTAAAAAATTAAAAAAAATATTTTCAACAAAATGAATTTTTTATTTTCATCTTTAAAGTATTATTTAATAATAAGTATATTATTTAATAATAGAAATAAATTGGATTTTTTGTTTAAAATCAATTAGATTTAGTTCTTAAGTTGTATTAAAAACTTTGAGATTAAAATATCAATTACTCGAAAATCATTTTTATGTCTAAATAATAGACATGCCTGAGAATATATATTTTTGGGCAAATAATTAAAATTTTTAAATAAAATCTTTAAATCCATAAACATCTTTTAGTTAGCTTTTGTTGGGGGATTTTTTGGTAAATTGAATTTTTTTTTCTTGATTCCAAATAAAAAGATGTTTGAAAAAAATTAAAAAACTTTATTTGATGATGATGTTATTTTTTGTATTTTTTTTTTAATTAAAAATAACAAGTATGCAAAATTAAAATTAAAAAAATTTTGTATTGATTCTAACAACATAATGGTTACCTTAATACTTAGAAAAAATAAATCATTTTATTCTTAAATGGTAAATATTATTCAAACTGAAATTCAATAGATGGCGAAGCTAAATTTTACATATAAAACTGTTATTTTGATTTTATTAATATTTTTTTTCTAATTTTGTGAACATAGCAAAAAATTAATTCTAAATAGCGAATTAATTGAAAGTTAAGAAAACTAAATTTTTTTTCACTACTTTTACAATCAAAAAACGAAAAAAAAATAATTTGTTTTCTGGTTGATTTATTTTCTTGATTCATATAACAAACGGGTTAACAAACTGAAGGCATTTTTTCTCTTCAGTTGCTCAGTAATTCGTTTTGTTCTAAATTGATTTAATATATGCTTTCAATTTACTATTTATAAGTTGTGAGATATTTTAATTAGAAATTGTTGATTTTGTGTTTTGTTGATTTTTCAATAAAATAAGTAATTTCTTGTCAAAAAAGATATCTATTGGTATTTCTTTATTAAACAAATTTTGATATTAAAGACATTCAAATCAAAGTTTTATTTTCATTTTAGGAATTTTATTTAAAAAAAATTTCAAATGAATTATTAGTATTGATTGTCCATAAATATTGATTCCCATTTTAACTCAGCTAAATAACAAATATCAATTTTATTAATTATAGCCATAATAAAAACTCAAATATTCTTGTATCTATTTGAGTTTTTTTGGCATGCTTAAAGCTTAAAGTACAACCAGGAATCAGGAAGCCTTAAAGAACTTGTCTGAGCTAAATTCTTATTTTCATCTTGGATTAATCAAAATAAAAAAAATCAAGTTAAAATTGGAGCAATTTCAGCTTTTTGTTTATCGTACTGGTTTTGTTTTATTATGTTAATCCGTATAAGAATTCAAAGATTTTCTAGAGCTTATTTCTTGAATTATTAAGTAAATATTTCGTTTTTAAATTACAAAAAAGTTCAACGCCTGAGGCACTCAGATAACCTTCTTTGGTTTAAGAAACAAACATATTATTAATATTAAATTTTTTCTTATTTTTCAAAGTCATTTAAATTTTAATATTAAAATGAAAGCTGGTCGGCTCAAAAACTAAGAGGTTATATTGATAGTTTAAGTTCAGACCTGATTAGATTTTACTCTTTGCCTTCAAAGCATACAAATTTTAAATAACGATTGAAATTCGATTTTATCTGTTGCTTGACACATTGCACTGATCATAGATAATTATCATTATAAAGAAAATCTTATGAGCATTAATATCAATCCGATTATCTAAGATAAGAACTATACTTATAAGAGTGCTAAACCTATCTGGTCGATCACGATTTCGCAAAAAATAAGTTTTATTCAATAATTATGGCTATGCATATGGAAGAAGACTTTAAATTTTAAGTTTAATATGGATTTTCTTTTAGATAAAAAATTATTTATAAGCATGGTTTAGAAAAGTTTATTTTTTTCTAATCTCATATTGTAAAAATGCGAATTTTGTATAGAGCGTATAACAATGAGGATATAAATTAGTATTTTATTCTAAAGAATTTTTAGGGTAGCCATTTTTTTTAACAAAGTGGTGTTTTTTCAAATTTTTTTAATTGCTATTTCACAATTTTCAAAAGTTTAGAGAACTCGAAATTCGTTTTATGGCTTTTTTTTATTGTTTTTCTTTTAGAATAATTGAAAATTTGTTGATAAACAAGTTATTTGAATTTATGTGAAATTTAGCTATCTTATTTGTCAAGTTTTTCTTCACTCATTAGTTATATGTTAAATAGGCAAAGGTGTAATTTAATGATACCAATAAAGGCATATTAATTTTCAAAACAACATTAACTATTAATTATTACTTCGATCAATAAACACATTTTCTCTTAGCTTTGAGTTAAAAAGAAAATAATTTTTCAAGATTTTTATCAGATTCTTAAAATTTAATTTTTTTTAGAAAAAGAACCAGTTTTTCAAGGCGAATCTTGTTATTTTTCAGACAAAATAATCAAATCAAAACAAGCTAGGTAATTTTTTGTTGTTTTTCGATTATTAGTGCAACGGTACCTCTGATAACTTTAGATTGCTAATCTTTGAATTTTTTATAAAAAAAACCCGATGATTAAATAAAAATTGTATGAAGATTATAAAAAAAAAACTTGAGAAAAAAAATTTGGGTATATTTTTACTATTATTAAGCCTTTCTAGTATTTAACCTGATAGATAAACAGGATTAGTCACTTGTATGTTCAAAAAAGGGTAGAAAATTGTTTATAACAAGATACAATTTATGATAGTAAGATTGGCAATTGCGTAATTGTTACACATACAAAAAGAGATAATGTCAAAATTTTTTCATTACAAATTCCAAATCATTGTGCTTTTTAGTTTACGACTTTGAATAAAAAAATTTTTTTTTTGGTTTGAATACTTTTTATTTAGAGGCTTAAATGATTTATCAAATGATATTTACACAATATAAGATGTCTTAAAAATTCTTAACATTATTTAATTTTAGATATACGCTAGAAATAAGTTAAGTTCAAATTCAAATTTAAGTTCATTAATTAAAAATTAAAAAAAATGAAAATTTTTTTTCATATTTAGACACTTTGTTTCTGAGCCTTGAGGTCTAATTTATCTTGCCTAAGCAAATTAATTCAACTGTATAATAGATATCTTGTAAAATTTATATGTTGAAGTAAATATTTATTTAAGAGATTTTTAAAATTGATGATAAATGTTTTTTAAATTAAATAAAATTGTTTATATATCATTATTTGTCACCAATTTACTATTTTTCACCATTTAAATTATTGAAAGTTTTTCATTTTTAATTTTTAGCTTTAAGAATTTTAAGAAATTGCTTACCAAAATAAATAATTTCGAGAAATAAAACAGTCGAAATTTTTGGTAAATACTTTAAAATTAATGAGCATTATTTCAAATATACAATAGCTAAAGTTTGTTATACAAATTAGGTGTTTACTAGAAATCGGCAAATATCGTGTAGGTTCTTAGACCGATTAGTAAATGAATCAAAAAAATACAAATTCGATTTTTTTCTATGACCAAAGCTCGTTTAAATAAAATAATCTCAAGGCCAAGCTAATCTGTCCTAAATTATTGGACAAACTAGAAGAGTTTGTTTATTCTGATGTAAATGAGGTTTTAGTCAAAAATAAGGTTGTTCATAAAACAAAGCTTATTTACACAAGGATGTTAATATTTGGCCAAAATTAATTTTCTAGTCACAAAATACAACCCATGATTAATTCCACACAAAATTATTGAAATTAGTCTCAATTTTAATTAATTCAAATCCTGAAGTAAATTTAATTAACTAAATCGCAAAGCTATTAATACAAGCAAATGAAGCATTTTGAGGACGGAGTGAAATATTTACAATAAAACGATTGAGAAAAAAATTATATAAGCCTTTAACTAGTATGTCCATGTTTAGACAAATTTCTAGGCGGTCAAACAAAATTGGATTATGAGGGCCTAAGAAAAAATTTTAAGACAAGACAAAGCTTTAAATCATACTTCATAGGTAACACATAAGAAAAAAAGAAATTTATAGACCGAAATTTGAAAAATGAAAAAAAAAAGAAATTTATAATCTTGACAAAATGATAAGCCGAATTATTAGTTTAATGCTTCAAGTTTGGTGAACCACTAATTTAATACGTAATAAAACTAAAACTTAGTAATGATTTAGTATTTTAATGAATAGAGGCATTTATATTGAGATAAGCCTATTTTATTGGTATTTTGTTTCAATTTAAATAGTGCTTGGTGAGCCTCAAAGCAAGTTTATAATTTTTTTTTTATCGATAAAAGGAAATATATATCCAAGGAAGCTGTAGATCCAATTTAATCTAGCGAATTATTAATGCTTGATTGTATTTATGAGAATAATAAAACCAATGGTTTTAATTATATTAGATTAATAGTATGAAATGTTAATTAATTTTGAGCAAAAAAGCTAAGCATCCTAGGAACGAATATAATTGCTTGCAAAGATAAAAAATCAACAATTTACAGCTTCAGCTGAAACTTTTTGCATTCAATCTATCAATTTTTGTTCGTTCAAATACATTTGCATCCAAATAATAATCATCAACAAAAATATGGCATTCAGAATCGAATATTTTCAATTTTTGATGAATGTTCTAATTTATTGGCATGAAGGGTATGGAAGTTTAGTAAGAAAAAAACCTTTTTGTGTAGGCTTTTAAAAATAAAAAATTCTTATCAAAATCAAATATTCAAAATTTACATATTCTAAATTAACTTTGTAAAAACATTTAAATGAAATTGATTTAGCATTCTTCTCAATCGAAATGCTCGTTGTTGTTTTGGTAAATTATTTCAAGCAACTAACTTTAGAAAGTCAACTTCATTGTTTGTGAATCTAAAGAATTCTCTTTTACAAAATAAGTAATCGTGATCAATTTGTAGAATATTCTAGGGTTTTAAATTTGAAGTTTAAGTTTGTAATTAAATTTTCAATTTTTAAATAAAAATTTTTAAGAATTTTTAACTTAAAATTTTGTTAGGCTATTAATCAATTATTCTAGAAATTATTCTTTTTTAAGTCAAACGAAGCTTTAGCAAAGATTTCTTCTAACTAAGCAAATCTTAAAAATTAAATTGCATTAATTGTTTTTTTTTAAGTACTAAGCTAGCTGAGAAATATTGAATTTAAATATGTAGAAACCATCACTCTTAAAATTCCAAATAGCTAGATATTTTGATTAATAAAAAAAAGTAGATTTCTATCGAGTATTAGTAAAAAAATAGGCTCTGAAAACAATAGATTGGTATGACTAATTGAACCTTGAGATTTAATTTTCAATCAACTTTTAATTCTATCTGATTTAAATTTGTTTTAAAAAGCAATTTATTAATAGCATTACAAATTTGAAAAAATGACAGATTAGTTTCGGCGCAAAAGCTTTGTTAAGAGATAAAAGAAAAATCTTGAACGCTAGAAAGGAATTTGGAGAAAACAAAATATTTTCTAGAAAAGTGTCCAAATCCATTAAAAATGGAGATTTTTTTATTTCAATGACATTAGAAAAACGAAAAATAAAAACAACGCCGAGTCATGATTTTTTATTCAAACACTTTTAACCCATATTTTGATCGCCTTTCGCAAAGCATCTTAATCAAATTAATCAAATAAATGTCTCAAGGCTAGCTTTTAAAAATAGGAAGTAAAATGATGGCCAAATTGTTGGTGTATAGAAGTAAAATAAAAATTTAAAATGGGCCGGTAATTTTTAGAAAAAATTATCAAAAATTTTATTTATTTTATTTTAAAATTTAATAAAAATTAAATGTTTTTTTTAATAGTAAAAAAAATTTAAGATTTCTCAATTGTGTTTTCTGAATGACACATGTGTCAATATTCAAGTTTTGAAATTCGAAATTAATAAAAACTAGTTTAAATCAGCAACTAGGAATTTTTTCCGTATCTAGGTCTGGGTCAATTAAGCTAAATTAAGACTAAAATATTAAATTTCACAAATAACATCGAAATAGCGTAGGTTTTCCTTTCATCATCCCAAATCTAATTTAGACTAATTTTATTTAGAAAAAAATAAATTTAAATTTCGATTAATATTCAAGTTTGAATTTTAATTATTAATTACTGTAAATAATGAGAAACTCTATCATAAATCTCTTCTTGATTACGTCTAGAAAATTCATTAGCTCTTTTTTTTCTCTACTTTTGTGCTCACCTAGAATTTTCGTGTTAAACTTTGTTTACTCGAGCATTTAGATTGTTAAAAAATAATTTAGTATTATATAGGTTTTTTTATTAATGTTTCTACTTTTTATTATTTTGATATTTTTTATATTTTTTCGATCAAATTTTATTGTCTAGCATTCAATTTTATTATCAATTAAGTTAAAATATAATAATTTAAAATTAGATTAAATGTTGCCGTACTCATGGTTGGCAAAAATAAAACAACTTTTATAACCGAAGAATGACCATATTTTGTGTCTATCTTATTTACTTGATTGCTCCAATTCACTAGGTTTTAATAATGCCCAAATTGAACTAGACTCATCAAATTAAATTATAAAGAGCCGAGAATATCTTCACTATTTTAATGAAAGAGATATAAAAAGAAGATGATGTTGACACAAAATTCTAGCAGCATGTTTTGCCAATATAATAATTTATTTAGCCGCTAAATGAAATTTATAAATTATGGATTTTTGTAACCTAGAAACGATTACCGTTTAATTTTTCTTGTAATCATGGGTCTAGTTCAACACTTTGCTCACTCTATGGCCAATTTTACATTTCTAAAGTCAATTCGTTTTTTTGATTAAAATTTTAAAAGAAAACAGTTAATGTAGCTGTATAATTTAAAGATTAATTTTTGCCTTTTGAATAATAAGTGGATTTTATGGACTTAATTTTTACAAAGTAATAAGTCATTGTTTATTATGAAATAATTTCATTCGTAATTCTTTTTTTTTTTTTTTGATAATTTTATTTAAACCTCATTTGAATAATTTTTGTCGGCAAATAGATCTAAGACTTAATTTAAGAGTAATTTATTTATCCGAAATTAAGCTTATGATCGCATTTAAGCATATTTAATATTCTGCTAAATAGCAGCTATTTAGCTTAAGAAAAGATAAATTTAAAGTATGCAAGCTACCAGTTCAAGTGTATATTAATTTAAATTACTTTATATATCTTGTTTGAATAATAGCTAAGAATTTTTAAAATTATATGAAATGAAAAAAAATAATTTTTTTCTTTTTAGATTTTTGAAGTTTATAAGCTATTTTATTTGTAATAGGAAATTTTTTTTGTGAAAACCAAGCAAAAATAAATTCTATAAGTTAGAAAAAATTTAAATTGTTTAAATAAAATAATTCAAAATAAATACTGATTAAGAAATTTTGTATTAAAAAAGTTAAAGTCTTTTTTTTTGTATTTATGTTTAATTAAACTATTTTGAGATTGAGAGGCGATGTTTTGTCTTTGTCTTTTATGTAGCCCATTTGTAAAACATGATTACCAATTTGCTTTGAAGCATAATAAGTATATAATTGCCACAACAATGATTAAATAATTAATAACTTTAGGTCCAAATATTACAATTTTACAAAGATATAATTAAAGAAAATCAACTAACAAAAAATGACATAAAGATCATCTAAGTATAAATGCAAGTTATTTGTAAATTATTAATGGATCAACAATGTTTATGTTTATTTTTTAATTTCAATCAAATAATCAAAAATTAAAATCATTAAATCTGAAATAATCTGATAAATTGAAGCGTAAAAATTAATTTTTCTGTTTAGACCAGAAGTTTATTAATTTATTTTCTAAAAATGAGCAAATTTCCACTTAAATTTCAAAAGATTGTATGTATATTTACCAAATCAAATTCGCTATTTGAAAATTTAATTTGAATATAAAAATAAATAATTTCTAAGAGTATTTTAAATTGAAAAAATTATGGCCAATATTTTGTTAATGCCTTTCAAAATTTGCTTTATTGTTTTATGTTAGAAAATTTCGCAACAACAAAAAATACAATTATTTTTTTAAAGCTCCACAAAACAGCCTAGATTCATAGAATTTTTCTTTTCACCTAAGCAAATTAAGATTTTTTGTTTTTGTATCACCAAATCCTTTTAAAAATTTTACTTCGTTTTGACAAAAGCTTGTACAAAACTCAAATTTTTCAAAAACATATCTTAATCAACAATAAGCGCAGTTGTAAAATATATTTTTTTTCATTTTGTCGCTTGTTTTTGTTTAGCTCATTTAACTTGACCAAATATATCCTTCTCTTCAATTATTCGATTAAATTGGATGTTCACAAGGAATCCATTTTCCTTGTTATTTAGATTTTTTTTATAAGAGATGCATAAAATTTATACACAGGTAGTCAGGTTTTAGTTAGTTTAACTAATCCAAAAATTCATTTCAATTTAAGAGGACCCGACATAAAAAAGTCCATTACTGTTTTTTCTTTTCTTAAAAGCTTCTTCCTTCAGGAGCATTTTTTAGATCGAACCAACATTGGTTCTGTTTTGCATACCAATTATTTCCTGATAGATCAAGCTAAGATCTATATTATTAAATTTCTATCTAAATTTTAGGAAGAGCGCAAAATTTTTCGTTAAAGACTTTTTAGCAATGGTATACGGTAGTCTTGTTTAAAAAATTTGAAAATATTTGCTTTTCTTTTAAATTTAGAAAAACAAAATAAATTGCTTTAATAAAATAAAACTTCAAGTCATTAAAAAATTAGTTTTATTTTATTTTTTGTATAGGAAATTTTCTAAAAAAAAAATAAAAACAATTTAACTAAGTAAAGTCTAATGAAAACATTTTTTTAGGGTTTAATGTCAGTTTATATTTAATTCAATATTTTCCCAAAAGCTTTGGATTCTCAATCATTATCTCGCTTCGGTTAACCTAACCAAACAAACAACTTTTAACTATTTAAAATTAAATTCTATTTCTTTTTTTTTAAATAATCTCTCAAATATTGACTAATTATTTGTCTAATGACATCGAGTCGAGTCTTCATTGGAGTGAACAAAAAAAAAGCCTCTAAAATTAGTTAGTTTTAGAAAATTTTTCGACTTGTTTGGCTTTGTTTGTTATTATTTCAAGTACCTAAGTTTTTTAACAAAATTTTAGGGCTAATATGATTTAATTAAGTATTTGGTTTTGTGTCAGTTTTAAATTTTTATGTCCACTGAAACATATTTCATTTTAGAGGCAAAGCTAGGAAAAAAATAACTAGTTTCTAAGAATTCAAAAATTAAAGTTAATTAAAGTTTCTATGTTGTAAATGGTCATATAAAGGATTAGTACTACTAGCACGACTATTTCAAATATTTACCTGTTATTCAAATATTTGAATTTGAGCTCTATATTGGACTTTAGCTATTTAGTTCTAAAATAATTATGTCTTATGCGTTTCAGTTTAGTTTTTGTTTCACGATATGACAAGAATTTTAATTATTGATTTTAATTTTGACTCATGGAGACAAATTTGTCACGGCTAAGTTTATTTGTTTGGTATTTCCCTTTCGCTTCAATAAAAATAAAAAATTTTCCTAATATCTGTTTTAAAAATTTTATGTGGCTTTTTCACCAAGAGAGAGAGAGAGAACGTTTTATTCAAAATTTGTCAGTTTAAATTAGGGCCGAGTCCCAAAAGTGTGCTCTGCTCAGCTTAAACGATTAAATTTTCTACCCAAAATTTAATTAGAAAAATATTGTCTACTTGAAAAGAAAATAAAAACAAAAAGCATCAAAATCCAATTAAATTAGTTTACCTATTTTAATTCAAAACTCAATAAACAAAGCTCGATTAAATTTTTTTCTAAAATAAATTTGAAAAATTTTGTTCATATTTTTTATTTATTTATTTATTTATTTATTAGCTAATTTAAAATAAAGATTTTTATCTAATTAGATAAATTATTATGTAATTTTGTGTATGATCAGAACAAGCACAAATTGCACTAATAGCCAAAAAATGCCATCTGTAGAAAACTCGCTAAACGTTGATATTAAGAGTTTAGTTTCAGACGATTCGAAAGAAAAATACAAGATAGACGAAGACGCTCTATCGTTTAATCAAATACCCGAGACAATCAGCAGTGGAAGCAGCATAAACATAATGGTGAGCTCGAGTTCAAGCTGCGGCAATGTAGGCTCAAGCAGCTCGAGCAGTCTGGGAAATCAAGACGAGGCCAAAAACAACCTTCTTAAAGAGCAGACAGGCCCAGTGGTGGGCTCTGAGCTGAGCTCGTCGAGCCGCAGAAGCAGCATAAGTGGCGACATGGAGACCAAAATCAGCAAAGAATCTAGCAAGGCTAGCAAGAGCTTGCGCAAGCCCAAGCGAGTAAGCCCGTCGAAGAACCGCAAAGCGCGTCGACTAACGAGAAAAAAACGCGATGTGCACAACGAGGACGCCGACGACGATGAATCAGACAATGTGTTCGACGAGTCCGGCAACGACTCGGCTCTCGAAAAAGACTTTGGTGAAAAAACTCAAGCAAAATTTAATTGCCTAGACCTCGATCTGTTTGACTATTTGCTTAAGAGAAATTTTCTCAAGTCAATGAATCAAAATCAAAGCGATGTAAAAATGCTGAACAGCACAGCCAAGCAGCGCAAGTTAAGTCTTTTTACGGCAAGCTCTGACTTCAAAGACTTTGAAAATAATTTAAACATAAACAAATACTTTTATGAATTGATCAAAAATGGTAAAAAAAATTTAGACAATATTTCTCACATGGACGAAAATGTTAAGACTATAGACCCGCAAGTTTTTAGTCTAATGAATGATTTGGTTTCTCAAGTGGAAAAAAATACATTGCCAAAGCAAACAAGTCTTATTAAGACGCTTTTACATGACATGTCCTCGCTCAATTCAATAGGTTCAAATGACGAGAGCAAAAAAGTGCCTAGTGTCGAGTTGAATACGGAGAATATGTTGGCACACGACGAAAAAAGCTCTAAAGAAAACATTGAAATACAAGAAGAAACTAAACAAGTTGAGAGCAATATTACTAAAGAGGATGAATTAAAGTCTATGGAGAAAACTAGTTTAAATACCAAGTTATTAAATAGTTGTGTTAACGATAAAGAAACTAATTTAGTAGAAGTAGAAGAGGAGAAAAAAGAAAATATGAGCGAAATAGGTAAATTGACAAGCGGTCAATTAGCATCTAAATCGGATATTGTTACCGAACTAAATGGCAATGTAAAAAAAGTAATACTCAAAAATAACGAAGTAGTGCTGATTGAGGATTGTCTTGACGACGAACACGAAGAAGAAATGCGACTAAAGCTCTTGAAGTTAAACAACAAAAACGCTCAAGATTTAATAAGCGATACGGTAACACCTGTGCCAAGACGTGACAAAACCGACTCTATGTCTAAATCTCAAACATTTAGCATGCCAAAACCGTCCAAGAGCGCTGGCAAAGACGACGATCCGTACGTTAAAGCAGCTTTGGAACGATTTGACGCGTTCTGCAAGTCAAAATCGTCGCACAATCTCGACCAGAGCGCTACTACGCCGTCATTTGTGCTCAATAGGCAAAAAAGTCCATATTTGACACGCAAGTTAAGTGCCACATCTCAGTCCGAGGCCGATCCTTTGGTCAAAGAAAGCGTGTCCAGTTTTATAAAGCGACGATCGGCCCGAATCGACCCGAACAAGGCCGATTTGACATCTCGTTCGGCGTCGGAGAGCCGGGCCGACTCGAACAAACCGTTTAGTTCGTCTAGTTTGGCCAAAAAATTCCTAGGTTCGCTCGGACCCCAGCTGGATCCGCCCGACCTTCCACCTAAACCCACAAAACCCGAAAATTTAGTCCTAGACAATTCCAAAACAAATTCCACATGCACCAGTCCGAGCTGTTCGGACACAAATTCATCGTCTGGCCAAAACTCGCCCACAAGTTCACCAACACATCAAACAAAATCAAAATTGATCAAGCTAGAAGTTTTAAATTCTAAAAATCGATCCAACAGTGCAAAGGTTAGTGAGACAAAGCATTTGTCCAACAGTCCAGGCACTAACAAACCACCCATACCACCGTCACAAGCTTTAGTTCAATCAAACAAGGCCAAAAATCTAAAAAACACCGAAGTAACAATAGAAAAAAATCCTAAAATTCAAAATAGTAAACCAGTATCTAGAATTATTCCTATTGAGATTAAAAACAGTAAAAATAGCACTAATGCTAAAGTGGCTGGTCAGCGTACACCGACAAAATCTGTTGATCGTGACATTGTTAGCTCTGAAGTGGACAAAAATGATACTCAATCAAGCCCAAGTATACAAGATCGAATAAGATCATTGTCGACATCGTTTAGAGAAAATTTAAATGAGAGAAAATTTGTGAGAGAGAATAGCATTGGCGATCCGACGTCGCCTCGACAAGCGGACAATATTTACGACTCGTTAATCAGAGAAAATCCAATCGCAGACCACAAACCTGATCCTATAGTCGAAAAAGCTTGCAATAACTTCATGACCAAATTAAAAGAATTTCAGCGTTTGCACTCATCACAATCGTTGTCGTATACATCGCCTCCTAGCAGTAGCATAAGCACCAGTAGCAGCTACTCGGGTCCCATAGTCAGTGCTCGTAACACCAATCCAGCTAGTGTTGATTATAGTTCATCTGCGCCTTCATACAAATCTCTTTATTCATCGACCTATTCAACGCCAATGTCTTCTTCTTATTACGAGCCTGTCAGCTACACAAAATATGAAAATGAATCGAGCTCAAGTCCTCGGCCGTACGTGTCAGCGATTCGCAAGCGACGAACTTTGTTTTCGGACGGATTCGACTCGGCATCGACTGAGCTTAGAACGGACTCAGCGGACGAGTTTGTCAGCTATACAAAATCCGAAAGCGATTACTCGCAGTACTCGGCGCGTTCCGAGTACGATGAGAGCAAAATTGCCCAAGCTCGCAACAGGCCTTTGTCCATTGTAAATGAGGAGTCAAATGCAGCTGTGGCCAGAAGCCACACAATCAACAACACTCGGGTCAAAGAGCCAGTTAAGTCTTTGAAAAAATCGAATTCAATCAATCAAGCAAGCAAAACCGAGAGCAAAATTCGCTCAACTGTTTTTGACAGACTCTCTGTTAATCCGACATGTGAGTCAAAGGCGTGCACTAAAAGCTCAAGTTCTCTGAGCTCTAAGCCGCCAGCCAACTATGATATTAAAAAAAAAGAAGAAAATGAAATAGCTGTGGTGAATAGTGTGGTGCCTAAGACTAGACGCGAGTCGACAAGCTCAATTGGAAATCCATCGACCAACTCAAGTTCGAACATCAATCGAATTCGCTCGTTGGATCCGAAAAATCGCGACAAATTCAAATCAACTGCTAGTTTAAAGCAAAACACCAAGTCAAATGCAACAAATGTAGCCGCTTCGTCAACTAATGTGCCAGCATGCTATTTATATCCATGTCCCGATCCGAAACAGACTGGCGTTCTGAAGAGCGCCAGCAATACGAGCACTAAATCAAGCGAAGAGAGTAAACGAAAGACTACAAATAAGAATTTAGCCGAGAACAAAAAAGATGTGTTCGAAAGACTAAGCAAGCGAGCTAATTCGATGAAAAATTTGTCGAATAAATCGAAAAATAGTAGTTCGTCCTCGAGCTCTGGCGAAGAGGCTGACCACAAAGCTCTTGGGGATGAAAATGACGATAGTGTTTTTCACTCGTCTCAAAACAGTGGCTCTGGCAAGACATCCGTATTTGAAAGGTTGTATAAGTCGAATATAGCGGCTCATATGAGCCAAGATGAAGCTAAAAATACTTCACTTAAAAAAAATATGTCTGTATCGTCGGCTAATTTAATCTCAAATGGTCAATCGAGTCATCAAAATTCAGCTAGAAAATCTAACTTGAGCAAAAATAAGGGTTTTATTAATACAAGAGTTTCGTTGAAAAATCGCAAGGATGACAGTGCTAATGATGAGTCAAATGAGAGCAAAATAAGCGACTCGGAAACAATTAAAAATGAGTCACCCAGAGATTTGACAAAGTCATCTTTTCTATGCAAAAAATTAATTGATTTATATGATAAGTAGAGTTTAATATTTATATTTGGCTTTTTAATCTTTTTTTTTTTTTTTTTATTAATATTAATTAAAAATAAAAATTTCGGTTGTCAATTTTTGTTTAATTTTTTTTTTTTTTTACTATTTTTTATTAATCGAAAATTTTGCTAAATAAATAATTTGATTTAAAATAAAATTTTCTATTTGATTGTCATGAGAGTAACATTTGGAGATCAACAAACTCTCACAGATTTTCTTAGATTTCAAGAAACATTTATAAAATTAAAAGAAATAGGAGAATTTTATTAGAATTTTTATTTACTATAAGATTAGTTTTGAGCATGTACATAAACTTATACGGTTTGTTCAGGTATATTTTTATTTAATCGCGTAAAACAATACCAAACAAATAGTTTGTTTAGTTTTCAAACAAAGTAGCTTTTATAAATTAAAGTAAATTTAATCACGTAGTAGTAGACTCAGTCAAATTATTTTTTTTCAAATTGCAAAACTTTATTTGATATTTATTACTTAAACAATAATAAAAAAACATATAATTTCGAATAAAACTAAAAGAAAAGACATGAACCACCTGTAAATTTAATTTTTGAAAATGAACTTTCTATAAATTCTTTATTATTAAATTAAAAAAGACCCAAAAATACATTAGATCATTAAGTTTTATTATTTTTGAAAAGTCTGTTCTTTTGATATTCAAAAGCAACCAAAAGTAGCTCCTTTAAAATATTTTTAAAATATTGAATTTGAATGACTATATTAAACGATTAGAATAAATATATAAGTCCATCGGCAATATATCAGCATCACTATTAGCTCCTGTAGCTAAATATGAATTTAATTTTGAAATTTACTTATTTAAAAGCTTATACAATTTTAGCCAGAAATCTGATGTTTTCAAAACATCAAACATTAAAATCTTTTGAATAGTTTAATGTTGGGAAAATGGTTCAACTTAAATCCGAAAAGATAAAATTGACTAATTTTGGTTTTTGGCTTAAATGAACTATCAACTTCAACAAAAAGTAAAACCAACTAATGGAAAATATATTTGACTTTGACATTAAGAAATTCTAATATAAAAAAATCAAATTTCTTCCTATTTAGATAAATTAAGATTTATAAAAATAAAATATTTTAAAAAAAAATAATAAAAAAACTCTGTTACATCTTTTTTGCTTAAAATATTTTTCTTATGCAGAAAAAAAAGACAAAAAATAAAACATTAATAAGATTTTAATTGATTGTTGATTTTAATCCTAAAAAAAGTGAAAATTTTATTTTTGATAAAAATAGAACTACAAAGTATGCTGCTTTTTGCAGTATTTTTTAAGCACATTTTACTTTTGTAAGTTCTAATTTATCAAAATAGGAAGAATTTTTTTTTGAATTAACAATAACTTCGGCTTTTATGCTATCTAAAATGTAGCGGATGGTCTTTTATCGTTATTCAAATTCAAGACATTTTCTTGTTTTATCTTCCATAAGACATGAATAATATTTGGATTTATAGCGAGTATTCGACTTTTCTTTTTTCTTACCTAGTTGCATGCTTTTATATGAGTTCGCGTTTAGATTTGTTGACCAAGTATCTCTGTCGAATGCATTAACAGTCTTTCTGAATCTCATTAATACATAAAATTAAATGATTAAATTTGATTATAAAATTTATTGCTATTAACGAGCAAAATCAATGATTTTTGAAAAAAAAAGGGTAATTAAAGTTAAAATTGAAAATTTTAATCAATAAAAAGTGAATCTTTTTATTTAAAAATTTATTATAAAATAATTATTTTCACAATTTTATGCCTCTTTTTCTCTATTCTTGATTCTCTCTAATATTTTTAGTCTTACTTTAGAATGATCTAACTCTTTTTGATCCAATCCGACAAAAGACACAATTCCGTTTTTCAAAATATCTCCATCACTTATATTTTCCAAATGATGCACATTTTTCCTAATATAATCACATAGCTCAGCTAACAAAGCATGATCTTTTATTTCGGCCATTTCTAACATATGTCTCCAAATAGCGCCAGCAAGTACTGTGTCATCACTTAATAATCCTTCATCGAAACCAAACAAAAACGCTCTAAAAATATCATTTAAATGAGAGTATGCTTTAGCCTTATTTTCTTTGTTCATTGGTGAATTAAGTTTTTTCTCTCTAGTTTCAATATCCTTCCACATATTTTTGTGTAAAAGTTTGCGAACGAACAGTCCACTTTGACCGTATTGCATCAAAGCAACTGAGACTAACCATACATGCAAAAAAGTTACTAAACAAAAACTGTACATAACATCGGGATACTGGCATTTTTGAAAAAATCTGTCATAGTCTACTTGATATTGAATGCAAAGATAGAGTCTTAATGATGCCATTGTTAGAACCGGTTGTGGGTACCTTAGATCTCCTTGAAAACCAAAAATTTCTTTCATCTTTTGTACCACAGTTGGCTTCACTAAAACGGGCAGATTTGTTTCAACGAGCTTAAACTCATCAAAATTTTCTGATTTTTTTTTAGTGTTTAAAGTTCTAGCCGAGCCAAAAGATCTTATTATTTTTAATCGGTTGAAGTTATTTAAAAAAATTGATCCTCTAGCTAAAATCATCTATTAAAAATTTAAAAATTGTACTAAATGAAAAACTGAAAAAAAGAATTACTTGCTAAAGCAATCAAGAATTTTCAAAATTAAATATAAAAATTAATCTGGATTTATTTATTAAGTGTAATTTATTAAGTTTAATGTTAAAAATTTTAGATTCCCATGCAAACGAATTTATTATTCAAATATTCGTTAATGCCATATTTGGAACCTTCACTACCGAAACCAGATTCTTTAATTCCTCCAAATGGTGCCTCAATAGTTGAAATTATGCCCTCATTTACTCCAACCATTCCAACTTCAAGTTTTTCGGCCACTCTCCAAATCTGACTCAAATCACTGCTATAAAAATAACCAGCCAAACCAACAGACACATCATTCGCTAATCTAATTGCATCTTCTTCATCTTTGAATCTAATTTTAAAAAAAATTAACAAACTGAATAAAATAAAATATGATGTTTTAGCTTAAATACTTCATTATAGCTGCGACTGGACCAAATATTTCTTCTTTGGAAATTTCCATGTCAGTTGTTACGTCTCTGATCAAAGTTGGCTCATAAAAATTACCACCCAAAATATCGCATTTGTTTCCGCCTAAAACAATCTGTCCACCTTTGGCTACTGAATCACTAACCAATTTTTCTACTTTGTTTATTGCATTTTTGTTAATTAAAGGACCTTGGGTAACACCTGACTCAAATCCATGACCAATTTTAAGTTGATTGTTCATCTCTTCAGCTAAAGCTACGATAAAATCATCATAAACTCCCTCTTGAACAAATATTCGATTGGCACAAACACATGTCTAATCATTTAAATTTTTTAAAAACAATTTTTTATTTAGTCTAATTTTACTTGTCCAGAGTTTCTAAATTTTGAGGCCATTAAACCAGCAATAGCTTTTCTAATATCTGCACTATTAAAAACGATAAACGGGGCATTACCACCTAGTTCCATCTGAACTTTTTTGACTTGATGAGCACAATTTTCCAAAAGTATTTTACCCACTGCTGTTGATCCAGTAAATGAAACTTTTTTTATCAGCGGATTATGACAAATTGCTTTTCCAACTTCAGCACTATTTTTTCTTGAAGCTGTTACAACATTAATACAACCAGGTGGTAATTCAGCCATTTCAGCTAACTAAATAAAATAAATAAAAAAATATTTTTATTTAAAATGTTTTCAGTATTGTACTTGGCACAAAGCTAAAGCTGAATAGGGAGTGTCCTCGGCTGGTTTAATGACAACAGTGCATCCAGCTGCAAGTGCTGCAGCAGTTTTTCTTGCAATCATGTAAGCAGGAAAATTCCACTAAAATTTAAATTATCAAAACTGAATTTCAATCCTAATTATGTTTAATACTGGAGTGATAAATCCACATATTCCCACTGGCTGTTTTAGTACAATAAATCTTTTATTTGGTGCTGGAGAAGGAATTACATCACCATAAGCTCGTTTGGCTTCTTCGCTAAACCATTCATATGCTTTGGCCGAGGAGTCTATTTCAACCAAAGATTCTCTAAGTGGTTTACCCTTTTTTAAATCAATTAATTTAAAAAAGAATTTAGTAACTATTTTACATTCTCATGAGTAATAATTTCCGCAAGTTGTTGCTTATACTCTACATGTAGGTCATAAAGTTTTCTCAAAACTTTACCTCTTTGCTAGTTAAAAACAAATTTTAACTTAATTTCAATTTTTAAATGATTAAATAACCTCAGCAGTAAAGTTACTCCAAATCTTGAATGCTTCGTTTGCAGACTGTACAGCCTGGTTTAGATCGCTTGAGTTACAATCGGGTACAGATCCTAGCAATAAATTTTTTGCGGGATCATATATCTTAAATTAAAAATAAAGTCCTTGTATAATTTTTTATTTAATTTACTTCAAATTTATTAGCACTGACAGAATCAGTCCACTTGCCATTTATGAAAGCTTTTTCTGGAAAATAATTGAGCTTTTGTGCCGAACAATGGTGGCTAGATATTTGAAGCGAATTCAGCAACTGAACATTTTGCTTTAATAAAAAAAAAATAAACTAGATTAAATAACTTTTTTTATTGCATAACACAAATTCTAGCATGTTTTGTAAAATAAATGAAATATTTCTTCAACTAAAAAAAATTTTTTACCTTAATTAAAATTCTATTCGAATAAAGCTGCTTTAAATTAATTGTTTTTTTCAAATTTCTTTTTACCAAAGTTACTAATTGATTCATTTGAATTTTGTGTAAAAATTGATCTTTTTTTTTAAATATTCAAATAATTCTTTGAATTAGAATATTATTTTAATAAATTATAAAATAACAAAACTTTATTGAATTAATATTTATTTTCTTAGATAGATGAATTTGTATTTTGTTTTCAATAAAAACGTATCAATTCACCAAAAGTGCTCAATAAGTTTAAAAATACCTTCAAATTTGGACCAGACATTGTAGAATTTCAGATTTTTCTTTTTTATTTAGATTAAATTATGAATTTTTTTTTATAATTGATAAAACTAGTCATTTGTCTAGTTTACCAAAATATGGGATTGATAATTTCAAGCTTTTAATGTTTATAAAATATTTAACAAAATGTCAAATTTAGCAGAGAGTTACTCCCTATTTTTAAATTTACTTTAAATCTTTTTTTATAAAACAATTATTCATATTTTAATAATATCTAAAGTTTGAATCATTTTAGAATTTTTATTTCAATTAAAAATTAACAAAAATAATTATGCATTTTCAGTTATCATTTTTGAAACAAATAAATGAATCCTATAGTTTTAATAGAGATTTTCAATATTTTTAAAATAACATTTTTACAGATTTCTTTTTTACAAAATTTCAAGAATAGCTTTGCGACTGAAAAATCTTTTGATTTATAAAAAAACTATCATCTTCTTCGTCTATTAATTCCTCTTGTTTATACGCCTCCACAAATAAGTCAGCCAAAAGATTCCAATTTGGATGATGATTAGAGAATTCTGTGTCTTCTCGGAGATTAATTCTGTTCGCAATATCATCCAAATGTTTGTACATGTGGGAAAAGCCTTTTACAATTTTATCGCTTTGACTGAATACCACATAGCATGATTCAAAATTTGGCTCAATTTTTTTCAATGATTCGGCAGCATCATGATCCCAAACTTTTATTTTTCTTTTAATAAACCAAATTTTAAGAACAGGCTTAATATATTTTGGAAGAATGAAGTACAAAAACTGGTCCAATCTTGCAAAAGATTTGTTATTAATGTAGCACTTGAATCTTTCGTCAGCTGATATATCATTATCTTGCATATAAATTCTGATTGATTCTGATGCTATGTATCCGCCAAGACACCAGCCCATAAATGAGGTATTCTCTAGTTTATATCCATGTTTCATTATTTGAGTCAGAGCCATCGAGCATGATTTGGCCAGAAAATCAATGTCGTATACTTTCCTGGGATACAAAATTAGGGCCATATCATGATCGTCTAGTTTATTTGTTTGATAAAATCTTTCGAAATATTTTGTGTTACTTTTTTGAAAAAAGTTAAAATTTCGTCCTGGAAAAATAATTATTAAATTTCTATTTTTTGTTTTGTTTCTATTTTTGGGGTTCTTGATCAGAAAATATTTTGTCATGTGCTTTTTTTTCCATTTATGACCGAAGACTTTTTTGTCGTGTAAAATCGTGTCATACAGTCTAACAAACAGTGGAGAATCATTTACTTGGAGAATGAATTCCTTTTCCTTTAATGTTCTGTCATGAGGAGATATTAGCAACTTCCAAACCAAAGGATCTACTATGTGAAAATTTGGCATTAATTCATTAAATCTAAAATTTTAAAAGAAAAAATATTCCACAACTTAAGAGCTATTTTATTTTTGGTTGAAATATTTTAGGAAATAAAATCATACAAAGTATTTTCTTAATTTATATTTGAGTTGAAAAGACAAAAATAAAATCTTTAGGTAAAAACTTTGACGCAAGAGAAAAAACAAAAGTGAGTAATAAATAAAAAAATCGAACGAGATTATATTACTGTTTGGTGTTTTATTAAATGTAGGTGAAATTGAACTTCACAGTCATTATTGTCTAATGTGGTGAGATTTAATTTTTCTTCTCATCGAAATATTTTATTAATCAGAGTTCATTTAGAGTAATTGCTTAATTTTTGAAAATTTTAAAAAATAAACTACCTAATAAATATATTTTTTTAAATATTTACTAGTTTTTATTTATTAAGTAATTTTTTGAACATACCAAAAAATTTTTGTAAAAAAGTCAAAAAAATTAAATGAATGAGAATTAGATTTTTTCCTAAATTAGTTTCGAATTATTGCCATATTCTGTCATAGCTTATTTAAATAAATTTAAAAGCCCTTTCAACTATTAAACTCATGATTTATTAATTAAAATTTGAAGTCAATTAAGCTGTTACTCATGAATACAAAAAATTAGTAAAAAAAAAATAAAGAATTTTTAAAAAATAAAAATATATAGAAATGCATAATATGAAGACAATATTTAAATTTTTGAAAATTTTTCACATTTGTGAAAAAACATATTTTGAGGTGTGGTCAATAAATTGTATTTTATTCAATGCGGATTTATAGGTTCCTAAGAAAATTATTTTTAAGTCAAATATCTTGAACAGAATTATATTAATCATGACTAATATTTTCGCTTGTAGAAAATTTAGTTGTAAAAAGACAAGTATTAGATGAGATACGTTTGAAGAGTTTTTAGAATGGAATGACTCTGATAAAATAATTGAAATAAACAAACTGTGTTGGCAATTGAGTAAATTTTCATGTACATGTTGGAAGAAAAATTTTGTTTGCAAATTTGTAATTGGTATCGGTTACAATATGGGTTTACTATCATTTAGTGGCGGGCACTTGACCGCTTTTATCGAGCATTAACAGCAGCACTCGAAAGAAATTCAATGCGTCCAATAAATCAAGAACTTTTTACAATGCCAAATTCATCAAACCAAATTGATAATTACTACTGATTAGACTTGAAACTCAAACAATTCAATCAGAATCAAACAAATAAAATATATTAATTTATTGATTATTCTTTTTTATTTTTTACACTCTTTTTATTATTTTTTTTTCTACAAAAAAAATTTTTGCTGTAATATTTACTACTTTTTTTGCTACTAATAAAAAAATTAATTTGCTACTACAGTAATTATTAACCTATTAAATTTTTCTCGAATCACATATAATTCTTAAGACGGTTATTCAATTTTTTGTACTTGATTACGTACAAGAGAAAAAGCAAAAAGGCTACAGATTCTTTGATGATAAATAGTTAAAAATTAAATGTAAGAGTGAGTTGAATGATAAGATTTGTTTTTATTATTTTATTTAATTAAACAAATCAAATGGGATCAATTTAATTTTCCTTTTTGCTTTAGAAGTCTATATTTTTGAATAACTTCATTTCTATCTTTTTCGGTGATACCATTTTTTGTCTTTACATGCTCAGGTATGGTTAATTGTTGACCACTAATCTGTCTTTTTTTCAATTTAGGAAAAGCTGTCAAATCTGGAGGTTGATCTACAACTTCACCAAATTTTACATCGTCTATTAATAAAAAAATTGAAAAACAAAGTAATATAAAACTAAAATACCTTTTTTAAATGGATCTTTGTTTTTGTTCTCCATTTTTTTTATGAGTTTTTTATTTTTCAATTTTTCTCTCAATTTTTCTAGTCGCCTAAAATCCGTTTGTAAAAATTAATGAATTTAATAGATTATTAACATACTTTCGTTTCTTTTCACTCATTTTTTTTTCCTTTTTTATTTCAACTTTATCACCTTTTGTCTCCAATTTTACATCAAACTGTGTTTCATATTGAGATCGTTGAATCACTGATTGCACCTTTCGTTCAATTCTGTCCAAATAAGCGGCATCAGATTCATGCTCAAGTCTATTCAATTTATCCATCTGCCTCAAAGGTATTTCAGCTCCCTTTTCGTCAGGTCTATTTTTTACTAAATCTTCAAGAGCTTTTCTCTCAAGTTTTTTCTTTCCCTTTATTTTTTGTTTTTTATCTTTGATTGCATTATTTGTAAGATCTTTTTTCTTTTGTTTTAGCTTTTCATTTAATTCCATATATTCTCGAAGTTTCCTTGGAACATAGTTCTCATCTTCATCTTTTGGTGCTTCATTAGCTCTGATTAAGCCTCTTAAAACAGAGAATTTAATGTTAATCACTAAAGATTAAGCAAATTTAGATTTCTAAAGATAAATTTAAGAAATTTATCTGCTTTTTTTTTGTAGAAGCTAAATTTTAAACAATTTTTAAAAAAATGCTTACTTATCCAAGAGTATTTTTCTTTCACCGGAATAATATGGATCAACTGCTTTTAATTTTTTATGTCGATTACTTTTAAGTCTTTTTTTTACCATTTTATCTAAATTTAGAAGGAAATTTTTGTTAAAGGTATTTTAGCTTGATTGAATGATTTTAATGAGAACTATTTTAAATTAATATTTGAAAAATTGAATTAATTTTTTTAATGCATAATCATTCCTTTATCTCAAAGCTTATCATGCTAATTTAGGTCATAACTTAAATAACATTTATTTTTATTTAAGACTGAAAATTTTCAGACATCCTTATATTTTTTATTTTCAATTTTCCTATATCTAGGAATCCGATTATATAATTAATGGTTTACTATTTTTTTTGGAAAAATAAACATTTGCAAAACAATTTCCAAAATTTAGCTTTATTTGCTTTGTATGACCCCTTTCTAAAATGTTGATTGATCGATTTTTTATAACTTTTAATAATGAATTTTTGTTTTTTCAAAAAAGGAAAAATCCAAAGAATTTAAATTTACTAATTTCCAAATCAAATTTATAATATAAATTTTAAATATTTTTATAGTATTTTTTTACTATAGGAATAAAAAATTTATTTTAATTTTTTTATATAGTGAAATCAAAGTTTTAATTTTTTATTAAATTTTGGAAATATTAAAAATTTTTTTAATATTCAATGCAAATGGTTATTGTTTGTGAACAAAAACTAACTTAATTATCTTGGATTTAATTAATACTTGTAGGCTACTAATATTTCTATCATTAATATAATTTGAAATAAAAATTTTAAATTTTAGTAAATTAAAACTATTTTAAACAAATTATTATTATTTAGCATTTTTTTTATAATTTCATTGTTTTATTTTTGCCATTCTTTTTCTCTCAATATAAAAATATTGTAGATCTTGATTTTAAATTTTTAAAAAAGTTAAAATATCTTATTAATTCCTTAAATATAATCAAAAAGATGTAAATAAGTTTTAGATAAAGCAGATAAAAATCTTCTTTTTAAAAAGACTTATAATCAATTTGTTTTCAATTTTTATTACCTAAACGTATTTGAATATTCATTTTCAAAATATAGTACTGTCATTAGTCTAAACAAACTTAAGAGTGATTTTCATTCATTTTTTAATATGGAGAGCAAAAGCATTTTTCATTTATTAGGCACATCTGATATTAAATAAAATTCTAATAAAAACTTTGAAAATCTTCATTTTTTCAATTTGTATGATAAACAGATTGGATATTTTGTTATCGATATTTATGCCAAAAATAAAATATAAATTTTAAATTTTTTCTAATCTTTTTAATTTTCATATCTTCAATTTAATTTTACTTCATATTTGATCAGCAAATTAATTATGTAAGATAACTGGGCCGTTCCTAAAAACTAAAAACATCTAATATGAACTCTATTGATTAAGTTAAATTAATTCTAAAAGAGCTTAACTCTTTTTGAAGACAATGCAATGTAAAAAATATTCTTAAATTTTTTTACTTTTTTCAAGACTTACAGCTAATAAACTTATTTTAAAATTTAAAACTTACTTTTGTTTTTAAATCAGACAATCAAAATTAGAAAATATTCAATCAATGTTCACATCATTTTTATTATTAATCAAATTACTTTTTAGAAAAAAAAAATTTCAATTTTTTTATAAGATATGCAGTTTTTCGTTTTGTTAAAATTCAATTTAAAAATATTACAAAATTTTTTTACACTTAAAATTTTTTTAGAATTATTATTTTTATTAAGTCTGGTTATACAAAAACTTAACGTTGAATTACTTAGATACTTTAAAAATCTTTTTACGTACATTGGATTTGTAAGAAAAATTGAGACTACATACTAAAAAACATTAGATAATTTTTGTAAGAAATTTTATTTTAGCTTATTAAATACTTTATACAAAAATTTAAAATTCAAAAATATAAAATTCTTAGAGAAGCTGTCGCTTAAAATGGATACAACATTTAATTAAAGGCAAGAAAAATTTTTTAATTTTTGAAAAGTAGTTTTATACTAGTTAAAAAAAATTGGATTCAACTAATTTTTAATTGGAACACACAAATAAAGAAAAATCACGAACTTTGAAATCTATAAAAATTTCAAAGATTGAATATTCACGACTTAAATATTAAACAAAAACACAAGTCTTGAATTCTAAAATTCGGTTATATCATTAAAAAGCCTTCATTTCAATTAAACATTTTACAATCTTAAAATTAAAAATTTATCTAACGAATATGGATGCAATAGCTATCCATTTTTACACATTAAATAGTTATTTTTGATTATTAATCAAAATTTAGAAATAGAAAAACAAAAAATTAAAATAAATACAAAAACAACTTCATAAAAACCAACTAAAATCTTTGTCTTTTATTTTGACAATTATCTAAATTCGTATTATTTCTTTTATTAAATCTAAAATCATTGACACAATTTTGCTTATTACTATTAAAATTACTATTATTATTGAATCTCGAGTTATTTGGTTGACGGTTCGAATTAAACTGTTGACTATTCATTTGAGGGTTCATCAACATTTGATTAGCAAAAGAAAAGTTTCCGTTTTGCTGCATTGTTTCAAAAAGAGAATACACTTGACTTTGACTCATATTACCAAGACCCATTCCGGAGGAGAATTTTTTAAAATATTGCTCAAACATGCAGAACATAGGATTTTTTTGATTAATCTCATTTTGCATTGAGCGAGATTTTTGCGGACATGGCAGCAGTCCATTTCCAGATTCATCGTTTGCAACATTCATCATAGATTGAATGAATTGAGGGTTTTGAAACATGTTTTCAAAATTGGGCATCTGATTTCCGTTATTGTTGGCGAAATTTTTATTGTTTTTATAACCGATGGGATTATGGCTATTTTGATTTAGTGGAGATGTAGACATACGCAAATTATTAGCTCTGCTCATTTGTGAATTAGAATCAGAAAAGCTTTCAGATAGACATTCATCATTTCGGTTATTTATTTTAGCAAACCGTGGATACTTTTTTTGATTTTGAAAAGATTGATGACTTGGCAATGGAGGAGTTCTAACTTGCGACCTAGGAAAGCTTTGTTGTGGTCTGATGCTTATTGAAGATGATGATGAAGAAGAAGAGGCAGAGGAAGTAGGAGGAGTCATTGAATTTAAGCTTTGAACTTTGGAAATCGTTTGATTTGTATTTAATGGTTTATAGCTAACCGGGTTTGCTGAAACTGTCACTGATGACGACTCAATTTTTTTGTCCTTCTTGTTGTCCTCTCTCGCATCACTCTCTTTATTTTCAATTGTTTGCAAATATTTGCGATTGGCTTCTTTCATTTGTGACATTATATTCTCATTTATTCTTCTAAGATCTGATAATCGACGACTTATGTCATTTTTATGATCCAAATTTTGATCAGTTGTCATCTTTCTTTCCATATTTTGAATTTCCAAATTAATTTTAACATATTCCAACTGCCTATTTAACCTCTGTAACTGAATTCGTATATTTTCCTTTAAATTGTTAAGTCTTATTCGCTTTTCTTCTTCTTCTTTTGAGCCCAAAACTGATTGATTTTGGTCTAAAGTTTGACATGTTTTGTTAAACATTTCGTTTAAATTTTGCTGTTTTTCTTCTAAAATATCTTTGATCAAGGCCATTTCACGTTTGTCATTTAGAACTGGATAAGGAATTTTGACTTGATTAGATGGAGCAGGTGATTTTTTAGCGTCTCTCTTTTTTGAAGCTTTTTTCTTTGATTTTTGCTTTCTTTTAGGAGAGAGATGGTCGTTCAAATGTGGATTCTTGTTAAGTAGATTCATTTGACGAGAAATCAAGCCGCTTACTTTATTCTTGTAAGCTGCTAGTTTTTTCTCTAATTTTTTTTTCTGTTTTGATCTCTTAGATGATGGATGTTGCTTTAGCCTTTTAGCTATATGCTTTACTTCTCTTTCTATTGATTTGATTTTTTTCTTAAGCCTTGATGTCTCACTTTTGTATTTTTTCAATTGTCCAAGACCATGTGCCAGAGTGATTGGAGTAGATATTGGCTCAGGCTCATCTATTTCGCCTTCTTCCAAATTTTGTTCCCTAGCTTTATTTGATTCGGTCTCAGATTCCGAAAGTGATAATTCGGATGAAGAAAATGACAGACTGGACGATGAATCAGAACTTGAGTCGCTAGATGAAGCCTTTGCTTTTTTTCGGCTGCGATTTTTACGCTTTGCCTTAGATGACTCAGAAGAACTAGAAGAAAAAGAAATGGATGAAGAAGAATCTGACGACGATGAGGACATTTGTGACTTTTCATTGTCCAAATCAGAATTTCTCATTTCGTCGTCACCTTTATTTTGGGTTTTTTTCATTTTCCTATTCTTATTTTTTTTTATTAAATCAACAGTCTTTAAATCTTTAGATACACTTGAACTAGTATCACTTAAGTAAGCCTCAGCTTGCATCTTAACTAGATATTTATTTATAAAAAAATTGTGCAACCTAAAATATTAATCGATTTTTGTTGTTTAACAGAATTTATTTAGTCTATATGAAATAATCTTTTAGCTAGTTTATTTCGTTTTCTCTTTTGTTCCAAATAGATTTCATGCTTTTTTGTTCGTACAAGCAATCCAAATTAACATAATTAATTCCTCCATTTTTAATTTATCATTATAATATTTTATTCCAGCTTTTAACATACCAAAACCATGTGGCAAATTATTTTGTCTTAGCATTTTTTTAAGGTATACAATTAAAAATATTTAGGTCTAAAAAGTTATGTTTATCCTAAGTATTTGATAAACATTTCTTAATTTAATTCTATTTTTCCAGTTATTAAATTAAAAACTTTTTTGTTTTTAAATATCCAAAATTATATGTATTTAACTTTATTACAATATAAATTTTATAATTTAATAATTTAAAATTTCTGAAATTTTTGAAATTAAATTTCTTAAATTTTAATCTTAAATTTCTTAAATTGTCTTAAATTTTTGATTTGAAATGTTTTTTATTGTACATTCCAAGATTATTTAACCTAGATTCAATTTATAATTTAGGATTAAGCTAAAATGTCATTAAAAATCTTCTCAATCAATAAATTCTATGTTTCAATCGGTCTTAGTTTTAATAATTGTTGAAAGTAAAAAAAAATAATGATCAAGTAGTTTTTATTTTACAAAAACTGAAGCATATATGCTAAAAAAAATAAATAATAACAGAAATATGAATTATTTTTAAGCAGTTGATTCCGAACTTTGATTAGCTTGACCATTGTCTAAATTTAATCGCTTATTTTTAATCTTTTTTTCTATAATGTCCATATCGTCTAAAGGATTTGTGGACAACCGCATAACAGGTTCTTCACCCAATTTATTTTCACTTGCATACAACAATTTATCAACAGATGGACTTGATTTTTGATTTTTAACATCATAAGTAACCACACTATTTACTTTGTATTCTTCATCTATTTGTTCAAATCCATTTTGATTGTTGATTAGTGTTGAATCAGTTGACTTGTATGTATACGATGGAAATTTGCTGTTCCTGTCAGGTTTTTTAAAATGAGAATGATTCAAATTGGTTACATTCAACAGTCCTGTTTTAAGTTTGTCCTTGTTTAAAATATTGTTTTTAAGTCGCTTTATTTGGTAAAGTGACTTAGTTTTAAGATTTTGCAATGCTGAACTATTAGTTGCATCTATTACTTTTATATCGACATTATCAGCTGAATCACAGTCCAAATTATCTTCTTCTAGCTGATTTTCATTCAGCTCAAATTCATCATCATACTCAAATCCATTTGTTTCATCATTGTTCTCTTCTTCCAATTCTTCTTCACATTCCATATTGTTCATACTTGAATTTTTAGCGTTTCGACTATACTCAAGTCTTTGAAAGTTATTACCACGGTAAAATCTTAAACGCAAACAAGGTTTTTTAGGCTTATTATAATTCATATACAAAACAACTAAGCCAAAAAAACTGCCTAAAACTAACAAAATAATTATCCAAGGAGAAAAAGCAAAATTTGATTTTGTCTTTTTCCCTTTTGTTTTTTTTTTGAATGAAATTATATCAATTTTTTGAGATCTATTTAATTTAGAATCCATCGTATTTCTTAGATAGATTCTGTTGGATATTTCAGACCAGGCTTTAGAGTCTAATTTTTTAATTAGCTCAATTTCTCTTTGGTTCACTTGATCCCAATTGACACATTTGTTTGAAATAAGCTCGTAATTTTGCTTTGACTCATCTCCTGGCGTAGACACTTTGTTATAGTTTAGAATCAGGCCTAGACCTGTCAGATATTTGCAGTCAAGTAATCGCCAATAATTCTTGTATTTGTCTTCAATTTCGTTCACATAGTTTTCTTTCAAATTTTCATCTCGAGAATTTAAAAGCTCAAGCTTGGACTCGTTGCCAAAATGTAAATTTACAAAGCACTTTGGCAAGTGATCTTTGACAAAATAAAAATCTATCCTTCGATGTATTGTCCTATACAAGTACATAAATAGACAAGAAGTGCACAAGTCTGTGTTTGACATTGGAAAATGGTCGCTGATTGATGTGTGTGAAAAATAGACTAAATTTGTATGTATTGAGCTCAAGCTTACCATATAAGGTCTAAGCTTGTAAAAGCGGCAGAATTCTTGCGTAATTAAAGAGTCAGATTTTTCAGTCGACATTTTGAAGTTTTTGTCTCGTCTGACATAATCTGGAAACAAAGTTTCAAATGTGTTATTAGACTTGATCAAATGCAGAATTGGCTTGTAACCATCGATTTCAATCAGCTTCGCCATCGACAAGTACTGTGGATCAACATAGTTTAGGTTGGAAAAATCCATTATAAAATTATCGCTTTCCTCAATGTCAAACTCTATTTTTGTTCTATATTCAAGATTATTTTTGGAGTCGTCAAATCTGTCCACGTGTACATCGGTAATTGATTTCGAGTCCAAAAGAATAATTGAATTAGAACTGAGAAAGCCAAAGCGAAAATTTGAGCCTGATGTTAAAAATATCTTACTAATTGAATTATCCAAGAATCGAATATACCAATTGTGCACACCATTCAGCAATTTGACTGCATTCTTGTAGTTAGCCAAGTCGAAATTTTTCGGCTGAAAGTTTTTGTTTACAATTTTCCTCTGACTGTCAAACAATAATTCGAATAGGCCGTGCATAACTTTGATCAAGTTAAACGCGTTTTCGGACACAATCACGTGACCATCTATGTCCTGAATCATTAGCTGAAACTTTGCGTCCAAATTCATTTCTATTTCTTTAATAGAACCGGACGAAAAGCTCAATGAAGAGTCAATTTTGGTAAAATGAACCTGAACAATGGACGACTGGGACATTCTGACATTTTTCAAAAATCCCTCCGGAATGCTAAGCCATTCGATGTAATTGGGCAAAAACTCTTGGTCATAATCGTCATAATAATAGTCATACTCGTAAGAAGTCGCGTCATAAAGCTCGCTTGTTTCGTATGCATCAAATGTGGTTGCGTTCGATCCGGAGCGAACATTTTCCACATGAAAATAAAACACTGCATACTGATCAGTCTGTAAAGAACTGAACATAGACTTACCCAAAGACAAATACTTTATTTTTTCAACAATAAAATTAAATTTTGAATAGTAGCCTAGCATTAATGAATCGAACATGCTGTCCGATAAATACAAATTGGTCATATTTTTAATTATGACATTAAAGTCTGAAAAAGAGTTTATCAATACACCAGAGAAAATAGATGGTTCAAAAATTAAGCTAAAACAATTTTTTATTTGAAGTGTATAGCTTAAGTTGTTTTTTAATGTGTGTATTTGAGATTTTGATAGTACTATTGGCAATTGATCGCTCGACTCGAGCTCATCAATGTCATAATCGGCCATGTTTTCATCCAAAATTTTGTCATTTTTGCTCTTATAATGAACAAAATTTATTTCATTCAAATCGAGCACAATTTCAGACTGTTCGCTTTGCCAAGCATAATTTTTTATCAAATTGTCTTTGATTGTCAAGCTCTGATAGTTGCTGATCTCCAGTCGAAATTGGGATTTTCTACCGATTACTAAGTTATTAAAGGCATGCTCGTTGATTAGCAGTCGACTGTCTGATTTTTTTTTGTCTAAATTCAGGCCTGATCCGTCTATTTTGACCGTAAGAGCTGTGTTATCACCGATCTTGATCGAATCGAAAGTAAAACTGCTTATTTTTTTTATATTCTTGAACAAAATCTCTATTCGAATGGACCAAAAAATTGAACAATTGTAAAAAGTTCTGCTTGATAAAGTGTACTCATTTTCTAGATCGAAAACAATTTTTTTGTACTTGGAAAAAAAAGAAACCGCTGCGGCGTTGAACTCGGGTATCGAGCGACACACAATGGTGTTTGGTTCGTTCCTGATTGGAAAGCAATCAGAGCTTGGCTTCAATACACTTGGATGATATCGCACAGCACAAATACTGCTCATAAAAACCAAAATTAACCATATTACACTCATTTTTAATTCATTCCCGCTTGACTTGTCTATGCAAATGACATTAAAATAAAGATTTTAGTTTAAGTTTAAAATGGACAGGTAATTTATATTTTGATTTGGATTATGATTTTTTTTACATTGGCCATTTGTATATAGAAAGGTAAAATTTATAATTTTACTGTAAATATTTATTAAAAAGCATAGTTGACCTCTTTTTTTTTTCTATTAAAAAAAATCGATTTTACTTTTTTGTTGCGATTGGTTTGAAAAAATAATTTCGAATTAATGACTATATAATAAAAAGAAGTCAATCGCTAAATCTTTAGATAAAATTTACAGCTAGGTCGCTTATCACTTTAGTTGACCTAAAATTTGAATTTTTTTTTTTAATATTTTCTTTTGATATAAATGAAAAATATTGCTTGAATGAGTTAGCACATGCTTTTCTCAAACAAATTAGATTAGAATTTCTCACCATTTTTTTTAAACCTGTCGCTAACAAAAATTGAATAGTCATTTAATTCTACAATTCATTTGTCCTAGTTTAAAGACCTTTAAATCAATTACACAGAGTTTATGAATAAAAAAAAACAAGAATCAATTATAAATTTTGTTTCTAAAGTTTATTTAGTTCTTTTATTATTTTAAGTCTAAAAGGAGAAGTCTTTTTTTTTAATTTTTATTGTTGGGAATGGATTTTAAAGCAAAATAATCCTTTAAAATTGTTTTTCTCAAAGCAAGATTGGCTTGCTTTATCATTATTGTTTAACAGCTCATAGTCAAGAGAAAACAATTATAAAAAACAAAATTTAAATTTGATTTTTTTGATTGACAAGTTACTTAGGTAACTCCTATTAGTAATTGTCTACCATCTAAAGGTTTTTTAAACAATAGACTAATTAATTTTAAATTATAATTTTATTCATTTAAAAAAAAAAAGTTATTTAAACAAATTTTTTAAAAAAAGGAGAAAATAAATAAAATTTAACAACTTTATAACAAAATCGGAATGACCTTGGGGTTAACTTTACTGTTTTTTTTTTGTTTTTGTGTGTCTAATTTTTTTTAATTTGGCCATAGTTTTTCATCAGATGAATGGCTAGTTGGGACTTGGTGCCTAAACTGTTTTCTTTTTGGCTAAAGCATCGTTGTCGCTCTTGTTCGGAGACTCTTGGCTTGTCGCAATTTTTCATCAAAAACCATCTACACTTCAATGCCTGATCAGTTGCTCTCAGTATGTTTAAATTTTTGTTTTGTTTGAATAAGTCGTATAAATCAAGGCCAAATTTGTACAATTTAACAGAGTTGTTTTGTGAAGATAAATTTTTTTTCGAAATGAAAGCATCTCGAGATTCTTTATAGTCAGAATTGTAGAACGACACAAAGTCGTATGTATGTGTGTTAAAATAGCCAATGTTTTTGTTTATTTCGACTTCACTGGGAAAATAAGTCATATTCGATGGATAGATCACACTTGGCATGTACTCACTAAATGGAATTGGGAAAAATACCTGATTTTTTTTTATGGTGCTTAAGCGGACTCTATTCAAAAATTCTGACTTGAATTCAACACATGGCAGAGCCATTAGGATCAGGCCATCTTGGTCGATTTTTCTTGAGACGTACTCAATCACTGTCATTTGTTTGTAGCTCTCACTGTGATACAAACTAAAATTGGCAACTAATATATTAATTTCTAGAATTCTCGATGTTGTTTCAACTAAAGATGAATATTTTTGACTCAATTCTCTAATTTTAAATTGAATAAAATTATAGATCTCTTTTTCTTGCACTGTTAGAGCATCATTCATTAGATAAATGACAAATAAGTTTACTTTTTCGGCTATTTCTTTTATTTCAAGCACAAAATCTTGGTAGCTCTCAAAAAACCTAAGCACATCCTGATAATTGTTCTCGGTAGAAAAAGTTATTATAAGATTTATTTTTTGACTTTCGGTTACATAGGGCATGGGCATTATTTCAAGCAGGCCCAATTGCCGCATCAAATTAATTCTTTTGTGAATTAAAGCCTTCTGAAAACTATCGAATAGCAACAAATCCATTATGTAATAGGAGCCTCTGGTCGGATCCAATTGCTTATAGCCGTTTATAAGGCCCTTGAACTGATAACGATTTGAATACTTTTTATTTAAATTATTCATTGAAAACTCAAGTAGTTCATTTATGTCATTTTTGTAAGATTCTAAAAATAAAAAAGTCTAAAAAAGGATAATTTGGTTTTGTCTCTTTGAATTACCAGGAAGCTCAGTTATTACATCGAAATCGGTTCCAAAATACAGATGAGTTAAATTGAAATAATCATATCGAATAACTTCATGTCGACTGGTTGGTTTGTGTGGAGCTGGAACGCCTAAAGGCCAAATTAAACTGTCACATCCTTCTGGTGTATCACAAGCTGTTTCCATTATATTTTTCTCAATTTTCTCAATTTCTTTTTCTATCTCGTCCATTTCCACTACATTAAAATATAATTTTAGCTTTTTCATTGTTTCTAAATCCTTAATTCGATAAACTGTTAGAGATTGATTGAAATTCGGTGTATAGATAAGCTGATCAATTGAATTGTCGAAATCAAAATTTCTACTTGAAAAATAAACTGTTTTTCTTCCCTAAAATAAAATAATTAAAAACATTTGAACTTAAAATTTGACAATTCGTTTAATATTTATTTAACTGGTAAGTTAGTTACACTTTTTATTAGTCTTTAATTTAGGAAAATTTTATCTAATAGCCAAATCGAATAATAATAGAATTGTGAATTCGAATTTTCATTCCTAGCTCTATTTTATTTAAAGATTTTTTTTGAGTTTAGAATTACAATTTTAAAATTAAATTTTCTAATTAATAAAAGATTAGATTTTATTTTGTAATATTTTTTTTTTCAGCTTGATTTTAATCATAAAACTTCAATGGTTAAAAACAAAATGAAAAAATTTTCGCCATGTTAAAAAATTTGTATATGAGGTTAGGAGCAGTTAGTTTTTTACAGTAAAGCAATTAAATAAACATGGCAACAGTCTTTTTTTATTAGAAGTTTTCAAATTGGTTCAATAGACACAAAATTTCAATAAAAAAAAAATTCATGATTGTTTAGATAGTTGATAAAAAAGTGCAAATTATAGAATTTTTAATTTTTTAGAAAAAAATTAGTTCTTTAGTGAAAAATTAAACTCCCGAAAAATGTTAAAAAAGTAAGAATCATATTCTAAGAAGTATATTCTTTAAAAATTAGAATTCTAGGATAATCAAAATATTGAATTCCTGAAGAATTAAAAGCAGTATAAGAAAAATTAAACTAATTTCGATTATAGTAACTAAGTTTCAGAAAGATCCCTATTCACAGAATGACTTACTAGGTGTATACAAGATGCTTTTGAAATTCATCAATTGTTTTATAAGTTTGATATAAATATTTTTTTCTTTTTTAAAAATACTTAATCTTAAATAAATCTAAAATCTAAATTTATTGTTCCTTTGGATATCAGCTTCTTCCTTTTAATAGTAGATATTTTTATTATTAAAAGCGACTGATTATTTTTTTGGATAAATTGATTAACAGAAATCCGATTACAGCTAAAAAACTGATCTTTTGATTTGGCGACATAAGTATATACAAGTCAAATCTAAATTCAATAAAATCTCGAGATATTATAAAGGTATAAAACTTTTCAACTATTCAAGTATTTTCCTGAAATAGCATGAGGCAAAGTTAATAATTAAAAAAGCTTTTAAAATTTACGGTTATTAGATAGGTCGTATCTTAACTTAATTTTGACCTAAATTTCATCAGAAAAATAACAGGAAAATTTAAAATTTTTTTTTCAATATTAGCAAAATTTTTCAAAATTTTTTTTCAATAAAAGATTTTTTCTTTTGATATGATTCCTAAAAAATTTCTCAATTTAAATTTCAATGGTGACTTATCGTTTAATATTCGATGTAATTTAGATCTGTTTTAGTATAAGAAAACAATTTTCCAAGTATAGGGGAGAATTATGAGGAGGGGAGACGAAGTCCCCACTTGGTGTCTTTATAGTAATAAAAAATTTTTTGGCTTCTAATTTGACAATCTAGATTTTTTACTAAAGCTAAAAAAAAACGAAAAAAAAGTGAATTTTCAAAAAAAAAATAGAAATAAAAATAAACTTAGATATCCCAGTTCGATGAGTATTTAAAATTATATTTTGACACTCAAAGGTAAAAATGGCTTAAATATTTTTCTATAAGTATGATTTTTTTCTTCCTTTATTTTAATTTTGCTAATACTAAAAAAGAACAGATAAATATTATAAATTGTACTAAAATATTAGCAAAAAATCAATTAATGCCATAATAAAAAATACGAAAATATTTGATTAATAATAATATAAGTTCTTATGTAGGTTTCAGATTAAAAACACCAAACTAAACATTTAAGACATTTTAATAAAAAATATAAGAAATTTATAAGCACTTTTAACAACTAATAACATTAAGCTCTCTTTTTTTTTAGAAAAGAGTCACAGATCCAAATATTTAGAATCCTAATAAGCTAATAAATTTTGATATATGATTCTTTTTTTTTAAGTAAAAAAGCAATTGATTTTAAGAAAAATATAAAAAATTACGTTTGCTGAATTTGAGCAAGCCAAATTTGCACTATGTAATACACATCTACCAATGTTATCTGATGCATCATCTGAATATGAGTTTTTTGTACACCATTCCATTTTTGAGGATATTTTTACCAACACACTGCTTGAAAATAAAATTCCTGATGTTAGACTACAATAAATTGAATGCTTATTGACTACATTGCCCATGTATAAATCTTGAGACATACTTAGATGATTAACTAAATCAAGAAGCTAAAAAAAAACATATTTAGTTCCAAAATAGTTTTATTCAAATTTCCTAAAAAACAAGTAGAAACTCTAGAAATAATTTGCTAATTTGAAACTGGTTTAGTTTTTATCCACTGTCAAGAAATGGTTCTAATTGAGATTTAGAAAAAATTCCAGCTTTTTTTTTTTATTTCTAGAAGTAAATTTAACTCTTAATAAAAATAAAATTACTTTTTGTGGTCGAACAAAAGTTGTATCAGTTACAAAATAAAACCAATCGAACTCTTCAACATAATTATCAATGACATACTTAAGAGAATGAAAGGGCAATAGGAAATCTCTGTCGTCATTGAAATTAACAACATTGACGCCTGGCGGAGTTGTTTCGAGAAGCAATTTCTCATTCATTTCGGCATTGTTCACGAAAAAAGTCACTTTTTTTGACACCGCGCTCAATGTTTGATTTAAAAATATGGAAAAATCTGTCAACATTCTAGTTGTAGAAATAATACCAATGAAAAGCTTGTATCTAATGTTTAATTCAATTGAGGCATATCGTGGTCGAAATATTTTACCAGGAGTTTTAGATGGATGCTTGGGCTTTCCTTGTAAGTTAATACGAGGCTCAAAGTCATCGGCAAGTTTTTGCTGCTGCAATACTTCATTCCTAGATGGTGAATCATCAAATCGGGCCAATTTTTTTATTCGATTAAAACTAAATCTTGAATTTGAGTCAAATATTTCCAAATTGTTGTCGCAATCATAAAAAGGTGCGCACAACAAGCTTAGAGCAAAGCCAACAATTATGCCTATCATCACGGGTAGAACATAGCGAGTATTGTAATAAAACTGGTTATAACGAGCCATTATTTGGGTAACAATTCAGTGACTTGATAAGGTTTGACAAAAAAAAGATGTTTTGTATTGGAAAAAAAATTGTTTTCTTTTTAATTAAATTTTTTCATCATTCTTAAAATCTGAAAAAAAAATCTCCTAAAAAAAAATAAATAAATAGCTACTCGCAAATTGATTGCGATTCAATTTTTAGCTTAAATGATTACGAAACTGGATAAAAACAAATCGAAAAATATTTACTCTTAAATGAGAATTCTTTGGCATAATTTCAAAATATCACCTTAAAATGTTAAGTGTGTCTTAATAGAAACTGAATTTTTAAGTCTTTAAATGATCTAAAGAATATGTGGAATTTGATATCAAATCAAAGTTTTTTGTAACTATATTTCAACAAAAAGCCTGCTCAAAAATTTATTCAACTAACCGTTCATAAATTATTAATTTTTAAATATCAAAACTTATAAAATTCGCAACTTGAAAGGTGTTGAAAAAATTTTAAATATTTTATGAATTCAGGTAAAGCAGAATTATCGAGTGAAGTAGAAAAAAAATCTTTTCTAATACCATTTTTCAGTTTTTTACATGCTATCATTTTCGATTAAATTCGCAGATTTTTCAAAAATTGTAACAACAAACGCCTGAAAAGAGTTAAAACACAAAAATCAAGAATTCTTATAAATTGTGTTAATTTTTTTTATTATTTTTATTATTTTGTTAAATAGGCCATTGTATCATAAATAGACAAGAAAAAGTTTTTAGCATGGATTTTTCTAAATTCGGACTAATTAGTACCAATCTAGCTAATGAACTATATATTTTAACCCATATACACAAAAATTAATTAAAAACAGTTGATTTTTTTATTTAAAAATAATAATTTATTGTTAGAATATGCCTATCCTGAGAATTAATAGTATTAGTAATTTTCGCCAAGATTTTAGCTTTCAATATTTGAATAGCTTTTTTCATCATCCCAATCAAATATATTAGGTAAAAAAAGAAAAATCACGTACTTACATATTTCGATTAATTTATGACTTATGCTTTGTAAAAATATCATTTATTTGTAAATAATAAACTTAGAAAAACGCTTTTCATCTTTTTTTTTCAGTTCAAATCAACAATTTTAATTGTTGTGATTAAGAAATTGATTTTATTTTTTTTATTTATTTTTACACTGGCGTTAAAATAAAGAGTCACATGGTTTCTAAAAGTAAAAAAATATTTTTAAAAATTTGTTTTTATAACGGAATAAATAGGGCATGTTTGAAAATTTCTAAATTTTGACCCTTTTATTTTTCAATTAACTTAATTAGCCTCAAATATTTATTAATGATCTGTTCAGTTTTAAGAGATTTAAAAAAACCAATAGCAACATGCTTTTAATTAAAGAAAAAATGTCTTTATGGTAGTGAAAAAGTTTATACTTTTATTTTTGAAATGTCAATATTATTTTTAAAGACTTGTCATGATAAATATACATTTTGTTGGATTACGATTTAAATTAAATTTAAAACAAAATATTTTATCTAATAAATTTTAAATTATTTAAATTTTTCATAGAAAATTTAGGTCAAATTATTATTATTCATCAATTTTAATCCTAAAATTGATAAACATCATTTCAAATAAGTAAGCCACTTTTTTATTCAGTAAGAACAATTTAAGGCTATTATAGCTTGTTTGGTAATACACAAAATATCTTCGATTTTGATTATCATTTTACTCTTTAAATGAAAATTATTGATGCATTTTTTTTTAACTAGTGCTATTCAAGATGATATTTTAACTTTTATTCAAAGTTCATAAATTTATGTAAAGTAGTTTTGTAAGACAAAATTCCATATTTTTTAAGCAATGATTCCAGGACAAGTTTTATGTGGGTTAAGAGGGACAAGTAATAGTCTTTAAGTTCAAGAATATCAAATCTTAATTTTTTTCAAATTCTCTCATCGACCTGATTTTTCATTTTAGAATTTTTGATTTGAATGAACAAATAAACATACATCAAGAAATTGATAAGAAAATTCTATTTATTATATTTAAAAAAAATAAACTTATTAATCATTCAAAAAATTTGACTTTTTCAGGTTATCAAAATATAAGTTTAACTAAACATAACATTGAAAAAAAAAAATTATTAAATTTCAATTTTTTTCCATTTTTATTTCAATTAATCAAAGAACAAAGGCCTAAACCTCAGAAAGGAGATTATTAAGCCAATCAAGTTTATTAAGCCCATCGAAAAATGTATAATTAAACAAAACTATTTATCAAAGATGTAAAATAATGCACAAATTTAATAAGTGTCTATTTAATTGAGATTTGATATTATTAATTTAAAAAAAAAACAAAAAATTTTTTGTCAATTTTTAAATAAATTCTTTCCAAATTGAGCTTTTATTGAAGAATTTAAGACTTAGCAGAAAATTATAAATAATTTTAAGTTCTTTTTAGGATTCAAGTTATTATATTTTTAAATCAAGAACCATCTAAAATTTTACATAGTATGTGTGAATAACTTTTTCTAGAAAAATTTAAATTCACTGATAACTAAGTTTATGAAAAAAATTTTTTTAGAATTAATTTGGCAAAAAAAAAATGTTTGTCAACAGTTTTCTTTGTTAATATTTAATATGATAACCAGTTTATATTAAAAAAATTGAATAACTATTTTTTTTTAAAATCATCACTTAGCATTTTAAGTTTTCCTCTCAATTCAAAGTTTAAAAAAATGAAAAATATTTTTAATATTTGAAAATTTATATTTCAAATTGGATTTAAAACTAAATGTAATAAAAATTTTCATGTATATGTTAATATATAATATGCAGAAGATCTTGTACAAAATCTATTTATTTGTACAAAATGGCTTCTGATATTTATTTATCTTCTAAAATTTATTGCTTTAAATAAAAATAATTTGATATGTTTATAAAGCTTATTTTTATTTTTTTTTATTTATTTAATTTCAGTAAATGAAAATTTTAAGAATGCAAAAAATTTATCAATAAAATGAATTAAAATTTAGTGCTTATTAGCTGATAGATTTTTTTTTTGATATTATAAATAAATATTTAAAAACTGAAAAAAACTGAATAAATAAAAAAAAACATGTCTAATTGATTTATAGCATATTTTGAAAATATGACAAGTTTTTTTAGCCTCCAGCAAAAAATAATTCAAAGAGTTGCCAAACAAATTATTTAATATTATTAAAAGAATTGAATAGCCCACTTAACTAAATCAAATTATCAAAACTAGTTAGTGGAAAAGCAAAATTCAAAGAAACCCTTTGAAAAACAAAAAAGAGCTTATAATTCATGAATTTAATTATAGCTTGGCCATCAAAAACACTCAATAGCTAACGCCTTAAGTCATCTGTTATATTTAATATTTTTTGAAAATTTTCTCATGAGTAAATTCATCACTATGTGGTCAAAACCATAGCTACAAATCAAGAGGTAGATCGTTCGATCGATCATTCAATTTAAAAATTTTAATTTATCATGCTATGACAAAAAAAAAGACTTACAATCTAGATTTATCCAAGTACATACATCTTTTTTCTCAACAACAACAAAAAAACATTTGCAAAAACATCAAATATTAAAATTAATAATTATTTTTATTTTATATTTATAGATATATAAATATATTAATATACATAGATCGCTTTTGATCTAAAAATATATATTGATATATACTGAATTTGAACAAAATAAAAATAAACACAATGGGCAAAATAATTCATAATTTTGCTTTAATTTTTTCAACGCTATTTTAATTCTATTCAAAAATTCTAAGGCTATATATGCAACCCATTCATTATTTGTCTTACTTATGAATAAAACAAAACTCAAATTTATGATCATAATTTATCATAGATTTATGCATTGAAAACCTTGAAACTGACCCATTAGATAGATGTTTTATTAATCAAAGTATCTTATTTATAAACGTGTATTGAACAGATAATGAGCAATAGTTCGGCGCCTAACACCGCTAGTCAAAACGGGGCACCAACTCCAAGCCACCATCAAATGCATCATTTACACCACCACCATCATCAGCAGACTATCAACAACATTCTCAATCAAGTTGGCTACAGCTCGAACGCCTTGAGCATTAACACCCAAGGCGGAGGAAACTATCCTCAACCAGTTAGTTCAGGCGTTCTGTCTTCTCCAGCCGGACAGAATGCTTCGACAACTGTTGCATCAAGCGGCACGGCTACTAATGAGCGATATTCGTCGAGTGAAACTTGGACGAGTGTTGTTCACAGTCTAATGTGTCATTTACAATCATCTGACAACGAACAATTCGCTAAAAGAGCTATTGAAAGCTTGGCTAAAAAACTAAAGGACAAGCCGGACGAAATGGACGCTCTAATGACGGCTGTTCAAAAAAAAGGCTCCGTTCAGACAAAATGTATCACAATACCGCGCACACTTGATGGTCGTTTACAAGTAGCCGGCCGCAAAGGCTTTCCGCACGTTATATACGCCCGATTATGGCGATGGCCCGATCTGCACAAAAATGAACTAAAACATCTTCCAATATGTTTGTATCCATTCGATTTAAAATTAGATAATGTATGCGTAAATCCGTACCATTATCAGCGAGTTATATCGCCTGGTTTTGATTTGGCTGGTCTTACTCTATCGAATCGTTCTTACAATAGCTCATTTCTGTCACATGCGAACACGTCGGCCAACAACTCACAAATATCGCCCCAGATCGAACAATCAAGCGAGTTGAACACTTCGATTAAAATGGAGCCCGTTTCGACTCCATCTACTTCTTCTCATATACAAGGAAATTCAAGTCAATCAATTCAGAATGTTTCTTTAATGCAAGCGCCACAGGCTTCTTCTTCGTCTTCAAGCGCATGCACTCCGGCTCCCTCCAGCTCTGTGCCTATTCAGCAATCAGCCAACAACAACTCAAACAATTCTCAACCTTACATGTCGCAGATGTCTTTTGGCAATTTGTTTTTACAAAGTAAGATAAATAAATTCTATTTATTCAAAATAAACAGGGTTTTAACTATCACTAAAATTGAATTACTTTGTCATTTTCATTAAAAAAAATTAAAAGAAACAGTTATTGTTCTTTTGTGTCAGTTTGTAGAATTTTCCAAACAGAACCTCATGTCATTTGGGTACTTAATTCTACAATCCTATAGATAGAATCAGAAATGATGTTCGGATTGAATTGTGGTATAAGAAAAGTTATATTGATAAAAAGCATAAAAAACTTTTTTTTTGGGGGGAAAATAGGTACTTTTAAACTAAGTACACTAAAAAAACAGTAGATGCCACTTTAGTTTTCTTTTTTTACACTGTCAATCGATGAAGATGAGTGTACAAAAAAAAAAGCTTACTTTATGTCGCCCTTAATCTTTATTTTTTACTTATTAAACAAAATTTCTTTCATTATACCCATTCGAAAATCCTTCTGAACGCTTAATTTTAATTTTTGAATAAATAACATAAATTATACGAACATCAATAGACAATATTAAAGCAAGTTTACTTGCTGATGATAGTTTAATATTTTTTAATTATTTTAAAATGATAAATTATTTTTTTCAGGAGCTAGATAAATATTTACTTTTAAATTCTCTTACTCATTCAAATACATAAAAATGGGTAATAAACGACAAAAATAAAAATTATTTGATCAAGAATTTATGCAGATTATCATTCTTTAATCATTATTAAGTTGTGTAGATTTTTAAAAACTGAAAATTATGAATTAAATTAGAGACGATTAAAAAATATTTTTAATTATTTTATTTAATTTTTTAGTTTTTTTGTAAACCTAATTATTAAACCCGCACCAAAACTCAAATTTACTTGATAATTTTCAGTTTTTAATGCGGGGTCAAGCCGGCATTTTCGGTTTTTGACGCTGCGTTAATTACAAGTTTTTTAAATTTTAACGCCGCGTCAAATAATGAAATCTGCATTTTTATGCAGGCATCCTAAGGAGGCCGATTTTAACATGGGAAGGATGGTCGCTTATGCTTGCACTAAAGCCTAAGAATCAAAAGTTATCCCATGCATGATATCGCAAGGGTTTACGGTAATATTTGACACAAATCAGAGTTGGTCGAAAGTCAAAGCCAAGTCTTTACTTTGACTTAACTCGGTCGGTCGAGATTTAGAAACAAGATGAGAAGTAGGATTATCTGAGTTTTCCATTTTCAAATAAAAAAGATATTATTTTAAAAAATTAATTAATATTCTAGAGGAAAAAAAATTAGATAAAAACATATTTTTTTATTGTTTAAAATAGACGACAAAAAAAGAAACAAAAATGTAAAAAAATAGAAGAGATCATATTAAAAATAAGAAGTAAAATTAAGTGATTGTATTCTCTTTAACACTAGAAGCACCAAACGAGTAATTTTGACTCGTTTGAAAAATTTTTAAATCTTCATATATTTGAATGGATTTTTCAAATAAATATATCTTTTTTGAATTATGTAGATTTTAAAATTTTCTTTAAAAAATTATTTTAGTCTTTTTATAAAATATTTATGAATTAAAAAAACCTGAAAAAAATGCTTGATGCTTCTAGTGTTAACATCTAAATTTAAAATTTTAAACAAAAAGATGATATAATTGAGAAAATTAATGTTATTTTAGAAGACACTGTAAATTTATGTTTCAGATAAATATTGAAATATTATAAATTTTCAAATCGTCTGAATCTCTTTTGGCTTTGAAACTGCCTATATCTTTGACTTGAGCTTGATCAAATTTTGACTTTAAAGTTTGACTTTTGACCAGCTCTGACACAAATAGGGTACCAAATTTACGTTTTTGAATACATAAATTCACTATAAAACAAGCTAAAATGCCAATGACTTAACTAATAATCAATATATAAAAAAATAAAGCAAAATTATAAAAAAATAGTTTTATTCGTGTTAGATATTTCCAAATTAAAACAAAAGATTAGGAAATAATAAGTAAAGATAAAAGAATAAGATAATCAATGATTAAAAATGAGGCTAGTATTCTTTTTGAATAATATTTTAAGATTAGCTTTAGTAGATTTTCTGATTTAATCCCTTCTGATTTAATTAATTTAGATTATTTCTTATTTTAAAGTTTTTTCTAACTTAAACAATTTAGTTTATCTTATCAAACACAATGTTCAAAATTATAGAACAGAGTAAGCTTGTGTATTTTTTTTGAAGAATTATTTTTTATATGACCAGAATATTGAATTTTGAAACAAAAATAAAAAATAAAATTTTAAATTTAAATAACTTTTTTTCTGAAAGTCCAAAATTTGTTCTGTAAAATGTATCAGTTTATACAAAGTTTGTATCACTCTAAATTATGCGCAGCGCATTCTTTGCACTTAATAATTAATAAAAATTATAATGCAGAGTTATTGCAGAAAGCAAATTTTGGTGACACAAATTTTGTGTCAACTGATACAATTTATAGAACGAATTTTTGACAATTTTGTTTTTATTTTCTGTTCAAAAATTCACAATGCCAATAGTCAAAATATTTATTTTTTTATTAAGATTCATTAGGTCAACTATCAAGTCAGCCAAACTCGAATACAAACCATCAATTTTTTACACCTTTAAACAGTTCAACAAATAATCAATCACTAATATCAAGCAGTAATCAGCATAACGCATTATTAAACGCAAGTCAGCTACTTTACAGCTCATCATCAACTGACACAAGTTTAAACAGAAACCAAAACACCAGCGAATTACAACTAAATATTTTAAATTCAGGATCAAATTCTTCACTTCCTTCAGTTAATCAAGTGCAAACTCCCCGACGTTTGACCCAAGATTGGCAAGGATCTTATCCATCGCCGTACTCAAACACTTCGCTTATCAATTCTCAGCCAGTAGAAGTTTGGCTCCAGGAAGAATTTCCCGAAATCGATTTAAATACTCCCATACCAGATTACTGGTGCACAATTAATTACTATGAAGGCGATCTACAGATAGCGGACATATTCAAAGTTCGCTCAATTTATCAATCAGTGGTGATAGATGGATTTTTTGATTCATCGCGAGAGGATAGATTTTGTCTTGGCGCATTGACAAATGTTCAAAGAACTAATGCCAGCGAGAAAGCTCGTTTGCACATTGGCAAAGGTGTGCAGTTGGAAAATTTGCCTGATGGAAGTGTGTATGTACGATGTCTGAGCGAGTACAGCGTCTTTTTTGAAAGCTACTATCTGGACAGAGAGTCGGGCCGTGAACCTTTCGATGCTGTTCACAAAATATACCCTGGAAGCTATGTGAAAGTTTTCAGTTTAAAAGAATGTCTTAGATGCTTGAAATTGGCAGCCTCTGTTGAACAACAGAATAATCAGCAAAGTCCCAACTCGATGATGGCTAATAATAACAGCACTGGAATAAACGTTGATGATTTAAGACGACTTTGCCGATTGAGATTTAGCTTTGTAAAAGGCTGGGGCCCTGACTATCCTAGAAAGACTATTCTCGAGACACCATGTTGGTGTGAAGTGCAATTAAATAGACCTCTTCAATTTTTAGATCAATTAATAAATAGCCTTAGCCTAAATAATCCAAACTCTAATACAGGTAGGATTTTTTTATTTCAAATTTTATTTTTTTTACAATTTAGTTTTAAAGCTATTTATCCGGATTAATCATCGAATTAAAATTATTTTTTGTTTATGGGAGTTTGTTGACAATCATTGCCGAATTTTAAAAATGCTAATGCCAAATGTTTAGTGAAGAAATATTATTTAGATAAATTTATTTAATAAAATGAGAGGTCCCATTTTCGTCGAGCCGATTGTATTTGATTCTGTAAAACTGAATTTGTACAAACATTTGTAGATACTCGACTAGCTGTTTATTATGATTGACTCAATTTTAATTTGAACTTTTTTTTTTATAGCATGATGGATTTAATATATAATTTTTTAGGCATGAAACGCTGATTGAAGGTTGTTTCTTTGGCAAAACTTAAATAAAATAGATAAATTTTTAAGCAATTTTTTTATTTTTTGCTCCGTTATTGAAGCTTTTATTTTTGTTTTATTTATGATTTAGAGTTTTTTTTTTGTTATACGATTGCTAAAAAAGAAATTTTTTTGTCGGAAATATTTAAATTTTTTTTTCTTTTTTTTTGATTGTTTAATTTTACTTTTTATCTTTTTTTTACATCATATTAATGTGGAAAAATGTTTCTATTCGAATAGAACTTATTATAATAATAAAATAAAATAAAATAAAATTTTTTTCTCATTTTTATTTTAAAGAAAAATGTTTGGAAATTAATTATTTTTTTACACATAAAACTATAAAATTTTAAATTAACTTTTATAGACTAAATTTACGCTAAAATTACTTGAAAATTTTCCTATTTACGCAATATGCAATAGTCAAATTTAACTAGACGCAATATAGCTATTTAGATATCGATTGTGAATTTTGCAAAAACAGTACGTGAATTGCTTTATTTATTTTTTGAGCGATAAATTTTAATGAAAAATTACGTTTATTTTTAATTTTCACTTTTAAGAAGCTTGTTTGAATATAGTGATAAATTTTGGTTCATCAGAGCCTGTCGAATCTGAAAATTTCCGAAATGCTCATTTTTGTTCATCATCATTACAATAGATATTAAATATTTTTTCTGAAAATTAAATTTTTTTTAAGAATGGAAAAAAGATGCATTTTTTATAAAATTTTATTTCTAAAAAAAAAGTAAAAGTCAATCTTTAAAAATAGGGTCTAAAAAACACATCGAGCTTAAAGTTTTGCTTTAACTTTTTCTCTCTAGAAAATCAAATCAAATAGTTAGTTTAAACAAAAAAGAATTAAAATAAATTTAAATAAGATACAATAAAAAATATTTGTTTATACTATCATATAACAAATTTCTTAAAATATTATTAAGATCACAAATACTATACCAAATGATTAAAAATCACTTTTTGATTTAGATAACACCTAAATTTTCAAATTTATCAATTATTAATGAAACTTATTAATCCAAAAATCATTGAACATTAATTCAAGTCTACTTTATCTCTCTTTTAACTAATTCATCTATATTTATTTGGAAAAATATCGATGATAATTACTAATTACCCTATTCCATTGTGTAATGCTACCTTACTATTTCCTCTTTTTTTCATGAAGCTTCAACTATGTAAACTTCTGTCACATGTAACAACCTATGTCTTTTAAAATTTCTTTACATTTTTTTTTTAGCTGATTTACTTTATTTTAATTTTATATTATTCTATAAACTCTATTTTTATTTTTTTACTTTATTCTGAAAGAGCTCTAGCTCGGTAAGAAAACAAATAAAATGATCATACATTATCCTGATTTCATCATCTTTTGGATAATATCCTTTCTCAGTTCTAGACAGTTCAAAGTTAACACTAATAACTCACTAAATGCTCCATTCCAAATAAAAACTGGTGTCCAACAAGGGGCAGTAATAAGCCCTCTACTCTTTAATATATTCATTAATGACATCCCGAAAAGATGCAAAACTAATTCATGTTATTCGCTCATGTTTGCAGACGATTTAGTCTCATTTTTATTTTTAGAAAACATTGAATCTCAAATTAATAGATACCTTAGCGAACTAGAACCTTGGCTTCGTAAATGAAAGATGAAAATTTCAATTAAAAAATCCTCTTGTATAATATTTTCTAAAAGTAATAACATTCCAAAATTTAAACTCCCTTTTTAGGCAAGATCCTGCCTTAGTCAAAATCTATTAAATTCCTGGATATCACATTTGACAATCACCAAAATCTTAAAAATCAAGTAGATGTAATTAAGCAGAAATGCCAATCAAAGCTAAATATTATTAAAATTCTGTGCAATAAAAAATGCAAAACTACACTTAGTTCAATCTATAAATCTCTTATTAGTTCCATTATTGACTACTCATTTCCTTATTTAAATGCTTTTGGGGACAAAAATATAAAACAACTTCAAGTTATACAAAACTCAGCAACCCGTACTATTCTTCGACTCAAATACGATACCAAATCAGAAACTCTTTTTCGCCATGCACTCCAAAAACTGAAGTTTTATAGTATGTATGTAATTCTAAGAGTAACTTAAATTCAAAATTTCAAAAAAAAAAATTAAATAAAAACTAGTGACAATGTGAGTAAATTATGTGAAACTTGCGGCAAACTTTTGTACTATTTAAATAATTATTTAAACATAAATTTAGAAATTTAATATTTTTATTAAATAAATAAATAAATTTAAGCAAAAAAAAGTAAAATCTTTTGTGAGTATTTTTTATTTTTTTGCTATATTATTTTATATTCGATCTATTTCATTTAAAATTTTTATGAAAATAATCTAAAGCCTAGGATCTTTTGAAATGTTGCAAAGAGGAAATACCAATGGATAATTTTATGTACAAGTTGTTGCTGGCAGAATAGGAGCTACACTCTTGAGTATTATATTGCTTAAATTTTAATTTATTGCGATTGCTGGTACAATCAGATCATCAAAATTACATGATTAAAAGCATCAAACTTTTAAATAATGGACATGGATACAAGCAGTTGTGATGTTTACCGTATTGAGAGGCGTTGGAATGCCTCTAAGCATAAGTTTAAAGAAATGAGAGACAGCAAGCATTCGTTCATACAGATGTATTTAGATGAGTCTATGTTGCGGTTTTATAATAATCAATGCACATAGTGACGATTTTGACATGCTACTATTGAAAAAAGTCAAACTAAATAAAGGGTTGCTATATCTTCTGATAGTGACCCGGAGATTAATTTTGTGAATAAACAAATTTAGAAAAAATAAATGCTAAAATTTTTAATTTAGATTTAAATAATGTCAAAGACAAAGCAGATCAATATAAAAATAACTAATAGCCATGACTACTCCAGTTGTGTCTTAAACCAATCAAGATGTTGTACACAAAGTTCTGGGCAAAAATTTGGGTCCAGTTCCATATCCTATATTTGATAAATTAATGAAAAATTATTTGTTAAATTGCATATGACTAAAAAGTATTAAATATTTTATTAATACGCATTTTATTTCAAATTTCAAAGAGATATTTAATGATAACAAAAAATTAAATAGATAAAGATTTTTTTTTGTTGACGAAATTTTCCTTAAATTAACAAATAATGTGATCATCAAAATTTTTTATGTTCAACAACCCGGAATAATTTGTTCAATCATAGATTAAATGAACCTATGATAAAAAAATGTACATGATGCCATATTATTTCTTAATAACACATAAAACTTTGCTTAGTTAGAAAGTTAGAGTTTCCTAGATAGCGGTTCGATATTTTAATTGATTACCTTTCCATTAGGTGCTAGGTTTTTTTTAAAGCATGTCAAAAGCTTGCTTTGTAAGCCAACAGAACTTATGTCTTAAATTTTAGTTTAGACGAAAAAAAGATTAATTGATTCTATATAAAAATTACAGTCAAGTTTGAAAAAATAAATGAACCTAAAACTTAGTGAATCGACCGATCCAATTGAAAAATCAATTGACATTTGTGAGCATTGGCAAAATGAAAATAATTTTACATTATTACATTTTCGATTTTTGATTATTTTTGAAAATGTAAAAATGTAAAATTATTTTCATTTTGCCGTGAGCATTGCAAAAAATTAAAAAAGATCATTCAGATTTATTATCAAACATTTATAATTTAAAATTAAATAAAGCTTGTATAAAGGGTTACAGATCATTAAAAAATCTTGATTATGTTGCCAAATTTTTACTATTTTTACAAATTTTAATAAATTTTTAAATCAGAAAATTATCTTTAATTGGAGAATTCTACGCAGAAATATTTTATCTAAATGCAGCATCTCCTTTGAAAAAATAAATATAAATTTACTTAAACCCAAACTCAAATTATTTAAATGATTTAATTTTATTTGTTTTAAAAATTTATAATTAAATATTTCAAATAGAAAAATAAAAATAACAGCCTGACCTGCTAATAAATTTAAATTTTCCTTAGAACATTAAAATTTGACTAGATTGTCTTAAATATGCGCCAGCATCATTGATCAGCTTAAATAGAGATTATCATAAAAAATTTTCAAAAAAACTAAAAATTAAAATAGTCGACAAAAAAGTCCGAGTTAGAATAACTTTTTAAATTTAGAAAATAATGAATATCAAGAAAAAAATTAAAAACACCTGCTGTTGGCGTTTTATCAACACAAGACCAGGCAAATATGTCAAATTTTACATTCTATTTTTATTTGATATTTTAAATTTAATAATTGACTGGTATTTTTATCTAAAAGTTGAATTGATCAAACCAGGCCTTGTATACGGTCCGCCTGAGCCTTTAATTCGCCAGATAATATTCGGTTTTTGTTGCATTAGTATTATTAGTTTCATTATAGAAACAATTCAAAATGCAGACGATCTGTGCGAAACCAAAAAAATTTCATTCCTAACTCAAAGTCTGTCCAATTTCTTAGTTATTTTTTTTGAGGACATACCTTTATTGACTTTAAATTTGATAATAACCCTATGCAGAGATGGCGAGCCAACTATTATTTCAGTAGCCAAAGCAAGCATTGTCATATTTGCCGTGATAATGCGCTTTATTCTAATTGTAGTACTCAACTGGTTTATGGACTCGAAAAAAACTCGTTCAAGCATTTTTTTGGATATGTTGTCAACAACTGGCATTTTCTTAATGGCTATTCTATCCGTTTCCATTCATTTGCTTCATAATTTTCCGACAAGTGCACAAGGTGATATTGAACTGCCAAATCCGGTAAATTTCAACCACATGAACTATGCGACAAACAAATATCTGCGAGATGTTGGAATATTTTGTCAATGGCCAATAGACAATGATGAAAATGACAAGAAATTTTACATTTGGCTGTCAGATATTACCGATGTGATTCAAGCAACCAATTTAAGTGTTAAAATTAGATCTGATTTTAAATTAAATAAAGAAAAATATAATCTTTGTATCGAAAAATTAGATAAAAATGTATGTTATAAATTTGAAAATGCACAATTAAAAATTTCAAATGAAGATGAAAATTTCTTAAAGTCAAACATGTTCGACATTTATGCGATTGAATTGGTCAAATCACCAGCTCAAGGAAATAAATACAAATTAGGATTCATTTCTTTAGATGTTAATCGATTTGAATTGAATAAAAATGGTACAAAAACATGTTCAGTTATTAATCCTAGATCGGTACTGTATGCTAGAGATAAAGATTTTTCTAATTCAGAGGAAACAAGTTATTTGAAACATAATGAAAAAAAACTTGAATTTTTTTCAAAAAAAAGTCTGATAACGGTAGATAAAATATGGTTTACTGGAATTTTTAAATGCAAAATGTCTGGTGATCTTGGTCCAAAACTTAATCGAAAAAATAATTCAAATTGTTAGTATGATTTAATTTTTATAAATGACTATTTTTTGGAAAAATTGGATAAATTGTAAAATTTTTGAATAAATTTTTTTAATTGTATTTTTCAGCTTATATTTAAATTATTTGAGAAAAAAAAAAAGATTTTCAAGTTATAGTTTCTATTCTCAAAA